>CM053587.1:156574854-156596376 GCA_028646515.1 Pseudochirops corinnae | reverse complement strand
GTCTCTCCCTGTCTCCACTCATTCTAATCCTCTCCCATCTGAGAATTTCACCTTTTAGAGTGTTGTCCCTTCCTATTCAATTGATCTTGTGCCCTCTATGTACTCATATATACACATACTCAGATATGTATTTGTATGCATATATAAACCCTCCTATATAGACATATGTTTATGTATATGTATATATTCATTTGTATTCCCTTCACTTACCCTCATACTGAGAAAAGTTTCATAAGTTACAATTATCATTTTTTCATGTTGGCATATAAATAGTTCAGCTTTGATAAGTTCCTTATGATTTCTTTTCCATGTTTACCTTCTCATGCTTCTTGTATTTGAGTGCCAAACTTTCTTTTCAGGTCTGGTTTTTTCAGCAAGAATGTTTGAAAGTCCTTCATCTCACTGAATGACCATATTTTCCCTTGGAACACTATACTCAATTTTGCTGGGTGGTAGAGGACTTTTGTGAGAATCTCTAATGTGAAATTTACTATTTGTATGACCTTGGTCAAGTCACTTAATCCTTCTTAATTTCAGTTCCTTCAACTGTAGAATGAGGGAGCTGAAATCAGTGATATCCAAAGTCCATTCTATCAGGAATCTATGCTTTTATCATGAATAGCTGGCTGGCTGTCATTTTGCCTAAACCTCATTTCCCACACCCCTCTTTGTAGCAGAAATAAGTATGTCGACTTAGAAGGACCAACTCATCTTAAATGTCCATTTTGTTATTGAGTTGTTTTCTTTTTGTCATTTTTCTTTAAGTCATTTTCAATAAGTTTAATACTCTTTTGGTATAGTTTAATAAACAATGTGTGTGTGTATGTGTGTGATTTAATAACTGATAACATATATGGATCTGCAAATAGTTGAGACCACCAATGAAAAGCTATTGTAAAAAAAATTAATTTCCTCTTATCATCATATCATAATTAAACTACATATCAAATATGATGTAAGTAAATTAGGTAATAAACCGCAAATCAGAACGTGGGTGTATCTGGAAAACATCCTCAGTTAGAAACCCACCAGAAGCCCCTGGCCATCAGATTGCTCTTGGGTCAAAACTAGGAAAGACTCCTGTGTTCCCTCACACATAAAATCTAAAGCCATGCCTTTAGTCATGCCTTTAATCATGCCTTTGTATTTGTTTTAGAGTAGTGTTGATGGATGAGGACTTCTCTGAATGCCACCTTGGAGGGAGATACATGACCTCTCGATAGGCAGAGAGGGAACTTTGTCATGAGAACTGTTATGAAACACGCCTACCCAAAACTTTAGGAAACTAGTTGGTGATTTGTTCCTGGTGGCAGTGTGTGTTTGTGGGAGGTTGATGTTTGTATTGTTTAATAGATAACAAAAGTGATTGCACATGCAATATTGAGTTCAACAAAGTGTTTCCATCATCTTAGTAAATATCCTTACTAACAAACTGGCTTGGTATAATATAGTATGTGATGCCATTTTGGGGAGTCTTTTGTCTGGTGACCACCTTAACCAGGGGATCAGAATATTAGAAATCGGGGTTTACTTTTGTTATTTGCCTCTTAAAAGTAGATTTAAGGATCTGAAGCTACAACTTCCAGTGTAGAAACCTCAAACATGTCATCACTCACAATGATGACCCATCTAATACCTTGGTTTTATGTTTTTTGTCTGCTCAACATCAGGAACTTTCACTTTCTCTTACTTCTTCAACATCTTGCACCATCAAATATATATGTACCCAGGATTTAGCATCACTCAGAACTTTTCTTTCTCCTGATCCTCAAACTATGACTTTCCTTTCTTTGTCCTCAAACTCTTTATATTCTACCTCTACAACTTACTTAATCTTATTAAACTTGTCC
Organism: Pseudochirops corinnae; assembly: GCA_028646515.1. Lineage (NCBI taxonomy): Eukaryota > Metazoa > Chordata > Mammalia > Diprotodontia > Pseudocheiridae > Pseudochirops > Pseudochirops corinnae. The sequence continues at coordinate 156,594,526 of CM053587.1, read as the reverse complement.
TATGCCTTCATCCTGACCCCTTTCCCTTAACTCTTTCTTCTTTTGCTCATTCATGAGTCTTCTTAAGACTTTGTTGTTACCTTATGTGGACCCTATGCGGAGGCATTTCAGGCATGGTCTCTCATATGCCCTATAATTCAGTTGCCTCAATAGCCCTCTTTCATGCTTGTCTTGCCAATTCCCAGTCTTTCACCCACTCTACCATCCTACTCCCACAATCTTCTTTTTCTGCTCCCACTCTCACAATACTGAACACAGGTAGAGGAATTTTTGAGATCATGTTAATTGGATTCACTACAAATTCATATTTTCTAAAATCAAATGGTGTTTCACTGCTACTTAGCAATCCCTTTGCTTCTTGATTTCCAATTATTTTGAAGCCCCCAATCTTTCACTTTGTAGCAATGACTTCATTTTCTTTCCTAAGACAACTGAGGTCATCCAAGGTGACTTCCTTTGTCATTTTAAAGTTTCTCCCTATATTTTAATGACCTTTCTTCTTTCATGTCTGAAGGGATAGAAGTATCCTTCCTCCTTTATAAGGTTAATCATTGATCTATACTGTGGTACCTTGACTTATCAGTTTAATTCGTTCTGTTACTGAGCTCGTAACTCAGTTTGCTCATATATCAAATCAGTTTTCCCCATTGAAATTAATTGAAATGCCATTAATCCATTCCAGCCCCCAAAATGCACCCTAGTATTTTTTTGTTAAGTGTTTTTAAATAAGAAAAAGTATTTATAAATAACAAATATTGTATCAAACATAATAAAAGAGAATGCAAAGAAATGAACTGGTTTTATAAAGTGTATATTTACCCTGGATATCAGATGATTTGAGCCAACAGAAGATACTGGCGGAGGTGGAGGGTGGAGGAGCTGGATAGAGGAGGTTAGAGGAGTTTTGTTGCATGCTCTTTTGGTCATTTTCATTCACTTACTCGCTGCACACTTTATCCCTGAACTTAATTGCTACAATATCTTTTTTACTTTCGCTTAAATTAATTTTCTTCACTAGCGAGGTAAACACGTGGACTGAACAAGTGAGTTCAGGGGGATGCTGGGTGGGTGCTGGGTTGTGGCATTCACTGCACCAACTAGAGGCAGTTTGTACCTCAAATTTTGGCTCACAATTCAAAGCAAAAAGTTGACCAAGTAATAATTTGTATCTGGGAAATCTCGTAAGTTGGTGCACTCGTATGTCAAGGTACCACTGTACTCTTGATGCCTGTAACCTATTTCCTGAGCCTTGTTTAAGACTATAATTCTTAAATTATACATATCCTATCATGTGTCTTCTATCCCTTCCTCTCTACTTTGCTCTCTGTTCTTGTTTGGCATGTGCATTTGGAAGCTTACAAAGGCATGAGAGGCTCAGTAAAATCTGCTGAGGAAAAGTTGTACAGTCAGGTTGAAATGGATTGTAGACCATATATAATAGCATATATGGGAGATTTAAGGCTTATAAAACACTTTATATACATACATGATACATACAACACACATACACGTGCATGTGTATATATATGTATGTGTGTGTGTGTGTGTGTGTGTGTGTGTGTGTGTGTAGTATTCTGTTTATTCCTCACCATAACCCTACGAAATAGAAGCTCTTATTTTTCCCATTTTATATCTGAGGAAACTGAGTATAGGAGAGGTTAAGTGTTCTGCTTAGGGTAATACAACTCCAAAGTAATTAGGGAAATATTTGAATTCAGTTCTTTCTGATTCTGGTGTTTTTTCAACTATAGCCACTTAGACTTCCATGGATGGAACCAAGATGGTGGAGGAGAGAAGCACTCATCTGAGCTCTCTCAACATTCCCTTCCAAATAACTTTAAAATAACACCTCAAATCAAATTCTGGAGTGGTAGAGCCAACAAAAGGTCAGAGTGAGACATTCTTTCAGACCAAGCCAATGTAGGAGACTATAAAGAGAGATCTGTGACATGGAGGAGGTGGCTGGCTCAGAGCCCATGTGGGTAAAACACCAATTATGGGACAAACTGATGGTGATAGAAGCAGCAGCAACTTTGAGAGCTCTCAAGCCAGAGACAGTAAGGGGACCAGGTAACTGGACAGAAAGAAATGACAGGATACTCATGTGCTAGCACTGGACACAGGACCAGATGCTGTTAGCCAACTTCTGGGTCCCTGTTCAAGGGCAAAGTCCTCAGCCTCAGTCTCTCCTCCAGAGTCAATAGAGTCCAGTGGCAAAACAAGGTCAGGAAGACTAGCAATGGGCCCAGATCCTGACATTAATACAGAGCATGTCCAAAGCCTGTCTTGTCTTGCATTATGCAATAATTCGAGTATCTATCTCATCTTCCCTAGATGAGAGGTAAGCTCTTTGAGGGCAAGAATTGTTTCAGTTTTGATCTACCTTTCTATTCCCCTGGTATTCAGTTTTTGGACAGAGTATAAAGCCGTCATTGTTACAAGCATTTCTGCTATAATAGTTTAGGGAAGAGACCACTCAAAAGCCTATAAATTCTCCTCCATCACAATGACAGGTCACAACTTTTCTCTGTGCTCTTTCTAACTCTTGACTTTGAAAGAATTTCAGGTAAAACAACACTAAATATTGTATCTTTAATGCCATAAGAAAATTGAGTGTCCTGTGCTCAGTTTTCATAGTGGATAACCTTTCTCATGAAACTCCTTTTGTAGTAACATTTCATATTCTTAATGTTACCATGGTCTAAAAGCTGAATCAATGGTGTAATACTAGCGGGCAAAAAAGATGGTCAGGATATTAACCAGAAACTAACTTTGCTCCTAAAATCATCTAGTAACAGAATTACTTTGTTGTCATCAAGTAAGTCTGTGGCACTTAAAGATTATTTCCTGGCAGCTACTAAACTATGACGGAAATAATCATGTCCAACCATGCATTAACCTGGGCTTTGTAGGTGATAAATAAATGTGTGGTGAAGGCTCTAAGATGATTACATCTTCTGGTTACCCACAGTTTTATTTTCTAGAAACCTGAAATATGCAAATAGAGTCTTTCTGTCAAACTTTAACATTGGGGCAATTGATTCAACTGGTAGCTGCTAGAATAGAAGCACTGAAATAGACCAATTTATTTGGTACTACACACCAGAGCTGTTCTGGGGATAGACTCTATTAAGAAACGAGTTCTTTGTGCCTCTGTGCCTCTCTCATGGTTTTCCAAATAATGTCAGGGTGGTAATTCCTTTTAAAGTAGGTGTGTTATGTAATAGCTGTTCATGATTGCCTTTTCTATAGGAAAAATCTCTTTGTGGGTCTAACAAGGATTCTCAACCTGGGGACTATGAATTGATTTTTTATTTTTTAAAAAGATTTTGATAACAGTATTTCAATGTAATTTCTTTCCTTTGTAATCCTTTGTATTTTATTTTTATTAATTTAAAAACACTATTTGGAGAATAAGCCTTCAGCAAACTGCCAAAGGACTCCTTGACACAACCAAGATGAAATATCCATGTTTAAAGTAACTGCAGGTTGCTTTACCTTAGCCAGCTATGTTATGGACTGGGGTGGGGAAGAGACAGAGAGACAGATAGACAGACAGACAAAGAGACAGAGACAGAGAGAGAAACACACACACACACACAGACACAGAGAGAGAGACAGAGAGAAAGAGAGAGACAGAGAGAGACAGAGAGACAGAGAGAGAGAAAGGGAGAGAGAGAAAAAGAGAGAGAGAGAGAGAGAGAGAGAGAGAGAGAGAGAGAGAGAGAAACTAAGATTGAGATTGTAAATACATCAACCTTTCAACTGAGATTTGAGAGGACTAGGAACAGGGAAATATTTAGAGGCTTGTTTGTTTGGGAGCCTATAGAAGAATCAAAACTTGTTATGCTAGCCAACTGTTTTATGTGAGGCAGAATCTTGAAGGAGTAAATTAGCTTTTCCTCAAAGGGAACACTAGAAAACTTTATTGTGGGAACTAAGAAAATATTAACACTTATATTCCATTACGTTCATCTATCACACTTTGTTTAGCCATCCCCTAATCAATGGACATCATTTACTTTGTTTCCAATTCTTAACTATCAGAAAAATCCACTGGATTTTTCTTAAGCCTTCAGGTAATGCCCACATCCTGACTTTTCAAATGCCTTGTCTGAGGGGCTTTTAGAATGGAAAACTTACTTAATAATGATTTATTTGGAGCTGAAAAAGTAACAGAGTCATGTTGTCATGAATATTTAGACATTGCTAATATGAAGTGCTCTATATCAATTATACCCTCAGACCTTATTAAGGGTAAATTATTTCTTTCTCAAGTGCAAATAAATTCAGACCAGACATAATTATTAGTGGCAATAACTATAATCACATTAATATAAACATATCCTATAAATACTATGGCAACTGTTGAAAATGGAAGCATTCAAAACGTGCAAACTCTAAAGCTGGATTTAGTTTATAATTGTCTATAGCAATTCTGACAATTCCAAGTGAGCTGCCTCAGAGGACGACATTTTATGAGGAATGGCCGATATTCACTTTAATTCTGTAATTAAAGGAAAAGTTGCTACTATTCTTTTCCTCCTTTAGGAGTACAGAATCCATTAATTAGAAAAGACCTCTGATGTCCAAACTTATACTTAACAATCCATTCTATCTGATTCCACTCCCCGCCTGCCCCAAGTGATTATTTAACCCTTGCTTTAGGCAAGGGAGAGGACTAGTTTGTTTCTTCATTTCTCATCAGACTGTAATCTGGACTACATCATGCCCCAGAAAACTTTCCATTCTAGAAGGTCACTTCAGCTCTGGAATTCACTTCAGCCCCTCAGCTCCTTCTTCTGATTGGATAGCTCTTCCTACAACTTCCCTTTCAGGAGGATTCCTGTTCTTCATTCTCCAGACTTGGCCCATTTGTAGCTACCTTCCTCCTATCCCTGCTTTTTTGTTTTTTTTTTTTGCTTTTTGCAGGGGGAAGGCAGGGCAGTTGGGGTTAAGTGACTTGCCCAAGGTCACACTGCTAGGTTTTTTTGGTGTGTCAAGTGTCTGAGGCTGGATTTGAACTCAGGTCCTCCTGACTCCAGGGCCAGTGCTCAATTCACTACGCCACCTAGCCAGCCCCCTACCCTGCTTTTGAACCCCTTTTTTTGTGTGTTGTTTTCCCTCTTTAGAATGTAAGCTCCTTGAGCGCAAGGGCCTTCTTTTCTTTTGCTTGTGTTTGTATCTGGTGCTTAGCACAACGCCTGATCATAATAAACACTTAATAAATACTTGCTGACTATTACCCTACGAACTCTAAGCTGGCAAGGGAAAGTTACATTAATTTGGGGAAGCCATATATACTATGAAAGATTGTTTGCATTTGCATGAACAATGTTATCCTGCTTAGATTGATTAGACCAGGGATTCTTTACCTAGGGGCTGCACATTTGTTTTTAGAAATATTTCAATAATTGTATTGCAACACAATTGGTTTACTTTGTAGCCTTATGTACTTTTTTTTTTAAGAAATGCATTCACACACATTGTCCTGAGAAGAGGTCTATAGACCTCACCAGTCTGCCAAAGGAGTTCATGACACTCAGAACAGTTAAGAACCCCTGGTTTGAATATATCTGTTATAAATGTGAGTACTTCTTTCGTGAAGTTAATCTTTCTGCAAATGCTTAGAAAAGTGTTCAGTGTCTTGGGTCCTTCCTTTGAACTTTTTTTTTTTTTAACATATTAGAATGAAGGAAACAACCATTTATAAAGCACTTACTAGTTGTTAGGCGCTGTGCATTTTATGAATATCTCCTTTGATCTTCCCAATAACCCTAGGAGGTAGCTGCTGTTATTATCCCACTTTACACTGTCCAGATTCACACAGCTGGTAACTATCTGAGGCTAGATTTGAACTTAGATCTTCCTGACTACTGGTCCAGTATCTATTCATTGTCCCACCTACTTGCCTTTATCTTGGGGGTAGATTTGGACTCTCTACCTGGTGTCTGTGATTGCTGACAGTTTATCTCCCTTCTCTTGTTCTTGGAAGCCTGATTCAGCTGCATAATGCCTCCAGGGAACCACACTGACACAGAGATAAGAGTAGATGGATGCAATGGTGAGCGATGAAGATGTCTTAGGCTAAGCTGGCAGTGGAATGGCAGCAGTGATATGATAGAGGGGTCCTTGGAGCAAGACAAGGACTATGTTCAAGCCAGAAACTATACTGACTTGAAGTAAGAAGCAGTATGTTACAGAGCCATGATGAAGAGGAGTTTAGTTGAAAATGACTATTCATTACTACAGTGTGCTATGTGGATTGTGCAAGTCCAGGGGAGAGAATCAATTCCCTAGAGATCCTGCGTGTTTTCCCTTCTCTGGTGGGGGGAGGTAAACTTGAGGGTAGTACTATAAGTGGGGGGAGGGCCATATTGGTATAGATGCTGGGGACTTACCAAAATTCTTACAAGCTGTTGGGTGTTGGGGGCCACTCAGAGTAGAACTATAAATTTGAAGGATGATATGGGAGGGAGGTTATTGACCTGCTGGCAATTCCAATTCCTTTCCCCTTGTGAGGTGGAGGGTGGAGGGTGGAGGTTGGGGCTGGTGACATACCTAGTGTAATTGACTTGGAGGACCAAATAGGTCTCTGGGTGCTACATGCCCCTTAGAGGAAAGTTGTCTTGACTCATTATGACTTTGGGTGTTAGTTTTTTTATTTTCTTTTTTGTGTTAATAAATTCTGTCCTATATTCCATGTCTTATTTGTCCCAGTGCTTTCAGTGGAACCAAAGGCCTTTAGCATTTTTTCATGGAGACCTAGACATGAGCCAAAGTCCAATTTTTCCAGGGGAAACCCAGGATGGCATCATAAGTCAAAGGTACACAGTAAGCACTTAATAAATGCTTATTGACTGACAGCTCTAAGTTGGCAAGGGAGAACAGTATGTTAATTTGAGCAAGTCATTCACTGTGAAAGAGACAAAAACATAGGTTGTGTGAGTCTCAAATTTTGGTGATATGCCAGAGTTACCTAACCATGTAATGTGCTACAGCCTTTTTATGTCTACCATGTGTTTCCTTTGCCCTTTGGAACACCTGCAGATTCATTCGCAGTTGTATAGCATCATTTGGGAAATTATTGGTGCTGCAGAGTTGGCCTTTTGCTTTAGTGAACTAGAATTAGAGTACAATGGAAAGAACACTAGATTTGAAGTCAGAGGACCTGAATTCAAATTGTGCTTCTCCCACTACCTTTATGATCTTAGGGAAATTACGGAACCTCTCTGGGCCTAAGTTTTCTCATCTATTAAAATTAAGAGAGTACCCTAGATTTGCTAACTGGTCCCTTCCAATTCTAATCTATAAGCCTATCCTTATTGAAAGAACTGCACAATTTCCCAAAGGTGATCTAGCCTAGATTCTCTTTCTGATTCAGTTGGCTTGTAGACCCAGCTCATTATTAACTTGTAACATTTGGAGAATATTTTAATTTCTTGGAAGCCTGGGAGAAGTCATTCCATGGGTTCTTACGGAAAAGAGTAAAGGAGGGGGAAGGTCAAGGCAGTCTTTTGTAATTTCTTGTCCCCTTAGTAGCAACTACCTCAATATAGCCATTCGTTTTGATTCTATGGATTTTAGACTGGTGAAAAACAGGAGGAGGAGAAAATGCAAAAAGCCAGTGCTCATGGTTACTCACTACCTTCACCTCCTAAGACCTAAAGTAGATAAGGGAAAACAAAGTCTCCCTCTGGTGAAGGAACAGAGTTTCTGAAGGCAAAAGATCCTGAGATTGTCCATTGCTAAAAAACATTCATGCTCTTTGATGTCTGATATCCACACAATTGTATACCTCCTGGTGACTGCTCTAAACCTTCTCTTGGTAAGTCACCTATACCACTTCTGACCCACTTCTTCTCTTGCTTTATCAAGAAAATAGAAGCCATCAGTTTTGCCTCCTTCTTAATTTCAATTCTATACTTTCAATCTCCTCCGAATTATGTCCCTTTTCTTCTCCTTTCCTCCATTCTCTGAAGAAGAGGTTGTCCTTTTCCTTGCCAAGGTCAACCCTTCTGCTTCCAACTGTGGGGGTTTCCAGTCAGGTCAATGGAATGACTTAGTAGATAAAATGAGTTTAGGACTTTTATGATTCATAAAAAAAGAAAATCATTGTGAATTTTAGATCAATTTTAGGAAAACAAAATGTAACAAATCAGCAGGACTGTATTTAAGTATTGCGTAGAGGTCTCACCAGCTCCCAGATCCTCCTGGAGTTTTTCCCTTTGATCATCTCCTCTCTTTAAACTTCAGTCTCTCTTTACCCAGTGACTGTTCTGTGTTACCTGCAAACAGAGGCAGACCTCCTTATCCTTAAAAACATCTTTATTTGGTCCCATAGTCTTTTGTCCTATATTTTTCCTTGTTCCTATTCAGACTCCTAGAAAAAGTTGTCTACTCATTGACTCAACTTGCTCTCAATTCTTTAATTACTCCTCCCTTTGCAATTTGATTTCTGACCCACCACTCAACTGAAACAGTCTTTCTAAGTTTACCTCCTCCTGAGTACTCTGTCTTCCCTGGGTTTCTGGGACACTGTTCTCATCCTACCTGTGTGGCTCCTCCTCCTCCTCACTTTCCTGTTTTAGCTCGTCACCTATGTCTTAACAATTATTCATTGCCATAGCTCTGGAATCTGTCCTGAGCCTCTTCTCTTTTTCTGCTCTCTCTTGTTGATCTCAACAGTGCTCATAGGTTCAGTTATCACCCTGATGACACCTACCCCTCCATATCTAGCTGTCGTATCTTGCTTGAGTTCCAGGAACACATTATCAACTCTACTGTACATTTCCAAATGGAATCCCATAGGCAACTCAAACTGAACTCATCCAAAACTGAAATTATCATCCTCTTCTAAAAATCTAGGGCAGTTAAATGGTATACTAGATGGAGAGAAAGACTTGAAGTTAGGAAGACTCATCTTCCTGAGTTCAAATCCAACTTCAGACATTTACTCATTGTGTAATTCTGGGCTTAACCTTGTTTTCCTGAGTTTTATCTGGAGAATGAACTGGAGAAGGAAATGGCAAACCAATCTAGCATTTTTGTCAAGAAGACCCCAAATGGTGTAAATGCTGACTTGAAGCTTAACATTAAAAAACCCAAACCACAACAGCAACATAAATTAAGATCTTGTCAATTGGTCCCTTCACTTCTAGGCAAATAGAGGGATAAGAAGTAGAAGCAGTGTCAGATTTTATATTTTTGGGCTCAAAGATCACTGGAAATGTTGCTGCAGCCATGAAATTAAAAGATCCTTATTCCTTAGAAGGAAAACTATGGCAAATTTCAACACCATACTGAAAAACAGAAACATTAAAGCTGTGTTTTTCCAGCAGTAATGGCTATGAAAGTTGGACTATAAGGAAAGTTGAGTGCTGAAGATTTGATTCTTTTGAATTGTGATGGTGAAGACTTCTGAGAGTCCCTTGGACAGAAAGGAAGTCAAATCAGTTAATAATTAAAGGAATTAATTTAGGCTGTTCACTGGAAGGTCAGATACTGAGGTTGAAGCTGAAAAACTTTGACATATAATGAGAAGATGGGACTCAGTAAAAAAAGACCCTGATATTGGGAAAGATTTAAGACAAAAGGAGAAAAGAAGATGACAGAAGATGAGATGGAGAGACAGTGTCATGGAAACAATGAACATGAACTTGGACAAATTTTGAGAGATAGTGGAGGATAGAAGAGATCTGTATGCTATGGTTCATGGGATCACAAAGAATTGGACATGACTGAACAATTGAACAACAACCCTAAAACCTATCCCTCCCAACTTTCTATTTTTGTTGAAGATACCATCATCCTTTAAGTCATCCAGGATCACTATTCTAGAGATATCTTTGACTCTTCATTTTCTCTCTTCTCCCTATATTTCATCAGTGACCAAATAATGTCAATTCTGCTTCCACAGAACCTCTCACATCTGTGTCCTCTGTACTCACATAGCCACCAGGCTTCCTTCTCTTCTATCTAGATTATTATAATAGCTTCCTCGAATCTCTCCCCCTCACCATTCCATATGCACCTACCAAACTGATATCCCTAATGCAGCATGCTGTTTGTTGGTCTCCTGACCACAAGTCTCTTCTCACTCTAATCCATATACCACTCAATTATTAAAAGGATCTTCCTCAAGATGACCATGTCTGACCATGTTACCCCTACTTTATTCAATAAACTCCAGTGGCTCTCTCTCAACTGCAGCATCAAATATAAAACCTTCTATTTAGCATTCAAAATCTTCCATAATGTGACCTCTACTGTATTTCCACCCCCATCGCCTACCTTTCCATTCTTCTTTCACTGCCAACCCTCCCTCCCCATGTTCTGTGATTTAGTGACATTGACCTTCTTTCTTGATCAAGCAACTCCATCTCCCACAACTCTGGGCATTTTCGCTGGTTGTCCCTCATTCCTGGGATTCTCCCTTAATTCTAGTGCTTTCCCTCCATTCATTATTTCCAATTGTCCTATATATAGCTTTTTGTATATGGTTGTTTACATGTTGTGTCTCCCTCCACCCTGCACCCCCACTAGATTGCAAATTCCTTGAAAGACTTTTTTCTTTTCTTTAGATACCTAGCATTTCAATTAAAAAATGTTTATCAACTGACAGAAGTGACTCCATCAATTCAATGAGAAGAAGTGAAACTCATCAAGATGATACTGACAAAGCAGGGGCAGCTAGGTGGCGCAGTGAATAGAGCACTGGCCCTGGAGGCAGGACGACCTGAGTTCAAATCCAACCTCAGACACTTAACACACACACACACACAAACCTAGCTGTGGGACCTTGGGCAAGTCACTTAACCCCAATTGACCTCCTCCCCCCAAAAAAAGCAAAAAAAGAGACTATATTGACCAAGCAAGGCATTAATAGACTGAAATTTTTCACTTTTCAATCAGTGTGGCAGTCTGAGTCACTGAGATAACCAGCAAAATAACTATACACAACTGAAGAGATAAAAAGAAGCTAATTCAAGTGAAATGTAAAGAAAAATCAAATTATGTTGTATTGTGTCACGTAGATAAACCAAGGATTTGCTTCTAATTTGTTCAGAACAGTAGATAAAGTGTTGAGGATGCTTGAGCAAAGATTAGGTTGGTGAGGGTCTATTATTCCTAGCATCTATTATTATGAACTTGGGAAAGTCATTTAGTCTCTTTCTTTAGTTACCTCATTTATAAACTTAGTTACCTCATTTACAAACTTAGTTACCTAATTTACAAATTAGGATAGTAATATTTGTACTGCCTAGCTCGCAGGGTTGTTATGAGGCATGCATGTATGTATGTATACATGTGTCTACACACATTTATTTGTTTTTCTTCTACAGACTGCATTGCCATTATAAAACTATAAAATTTCTAGACTAGGTTGGGGATTAATATACTAGTTTCATTAAAAATGTGTTTTTTTAACTTAGTTTTATAGTTCAGGGAATGTTTTCAGAATAGAAAATGTAATATTGCCTAGCAGCAAAGCTTTGGACCTTAGTTTCTTGATCTATAAGATGAGGTGATTGAAGTAAGTGAAATCTTGGATTTCTTCTGATGCCAAATATCATGACCCTATGGTTCTAGGACTATTACCATTATCCAGAAACATTTATGAAAAGGCCACTTGAACATGGAACTAGGTAAGATGTTGTTTAAAGTGAGTTGGAAGTGATATGGTGCCCACCCTCCAGAGGCTTATAACCTGCTCAGCCCCTTCAGTTCGAGAACATTTACTTGATAACTTACACGGTGTTACTGGTTATATATTTTGCCTGATGACAAAAAGGAGACAATTGTCTGAGATGCACAACTCTTCTTTCTATTTGGTGGTGAAGAAAGTTACTGTATTGATCTGATGTATTCTAAATCCCTCCATGAAATACTCAAATGCGTTGCCTTGCAGGACCCCCTTGTCTCTTGCCTTACTGGTACAGAATGCTACAATGAAAAGAATACTGGGTCTGGGATCAGAGAACCTGGATTCAGATTCTGCCATTGCCTCTGATGCTGCTTTCTCTGTGAGTTGAGCAAGTCACAACCTCCTGGGGTCTCAGTTTCCTCATTTGTAAGATAAGGGCCATGGACTACAAGACTTTTAAGCCCCCTTCCAATTCTAGATCTAAGATACTATTTAACATTAGTTAAATTTTTTTCTTCTTCTGACTTTTTAGTAGAAACACTAAAGAGTGAAAGTTTGCCACTCACCAGTGAACCTTTCTTCTTTTTAAAAATTTTTTTATTTTCATTTTTTGCTTTTTGGAGGGCATTTGGGGTTAAGTGACTTGTCCAAGGTCACATAGCTAGTTTTTGTGTTGTGTCTGAGGCCAGATTTGAACTCAGGTCCTCCTGACTCCAGGGCTGGTGCTCTATTCAGTGTGCCACCTAGCCACCCCTGAGCCTTTCTTCTTTCTCAAACCATTTAAATCCTACAAGAATAACTAACATATTAGATTTAATCTTGGATTTATGGTTCCTTTCTGCCTTTTCTTCACATGTTATTTTTTTATGAATGTAATTGGCAAAATCCATATATTTGAAGGCAGTTAGAACTCTTACTAACTCTTGAGTTGCAGTTTTGACTGCCCTTCTACTGCTTTCTATAAAACATAACAGGAGTTATTTGTGTAAGGTTATCTCTCTTTCTTAAGGTTATCTCTAAGCGGAAGGAAGTCAGAATGTGAATTACTCAGTCTTTTATTATCCCCAGTGGACAAAAGATTTCTTTGGATACAAAACTCTTCATCTACTCTAACAGTAATTGAATAGTATTTACATTCACATGACCAATAAATCAAATGAATCCCTCTTTCTCTTTTAGTAAACAAATGCTTTTAAGGTGAGGGCCACCCTCATATTACTTTGGGATACAAAGTACTGGTGTTCAAACTCAACCATGGCGGAGCTAAAGATTCTGAACAAAAAGAGTTCATATATTATTGACACTAATATATTTGCAAAATTAAATGGAAAATGAGAAGAAATGGTCAGTAAATATGTAAAGAAGAATACAAAAGTGTGTTGACCTTTATCAGAGTTTGTACCATTCCATAAAATTGTGTAAATACAAGAATGACAGTTTTATTACAAAGTATATTATAATAAACCAAAATTCATTATTCTTGTTTCACTACACCTATTATTTTGGAGCATCTTGAAAGATGATGTTCTTTGTGTCCAGAAACATAAAAGACAGTAATTCAAGGTGCATTGTGCTGTTGGCCAAATAGATTTTGACAGGGGTACTTCATCAATATTTTACTGTGAATGAAAAATGAACATCATCCCATTTTATTTATTCTCTCTATAGTCTGGCAACCTCTTGTTATGTTTCAAGGGAAAGCTTACCTCTTCTGGAGACACTACCTTTTCTTCGATCTCTCAAGAAGACTTCAATGCCATTTGTCCATTATTTTTTATTTATCATTTAATGAAAATCCATCAGTGAATCTAAGACTGGTTAATCTTAGGTATAGCCAAGTTGCACTGGGAGTAAGTCATGGCATCCCATCATGATCGGCATTTTGATTTCATCTGGATGGTTATGAAATGTGACAGTCCAACCTGTCAGGAGGAATGAAGGTCATTTAAAAAAATAACAGATCTCTCTCTGCTCCCCATCCCTTCAAAGGCATGCCTGAATAGTATAATGAACATTTAGTGTTAATTCTGGTTGTAGAATCATAATTCACATGTCTTCCTAGATTTCTTTGAGGAAAGAGTTGTATCTCATAATAGGTCCAGGATCCATAGACCTAGAAATAATAATAATACTTTACATTTATATGGCACTTGGCATTTTTCAAAAAGTTTCCATATATATTATTTTATTCATCTTCATGCAGACTTTGTAAAGTATGTAAAGGTAATATTAACCCCATTTTAAAGGTGAAGATAAATTAAAGGTTCAGATGAATTAAATGATTGCTAGAGTATAGATTCATGAAGGCAAGGGCTGTACCTTATTCAACTTTGCATCCCCAAGCACTTAGCAGTGTTAGTGCTAAATTTATGCTAAAGGCTTATCCAATGGCATGCAAATGGTTTGGCATATGCTAAAGCTGAGACTATAATTGGGGTCTTCTAATTCTTTACCTCTATACTATATTACCAACATAAGAATCAAATTTTCTACAAAGCCGCTGAAAGCTAAATTTAAAAAGATTTCCCTTCTCTGGCTCACTAAAAAATCCAGTCACTGACTATGATAAGCCAAGAGTTGTTTGGCAATGCAGGTTAAACAATAAACAATGCAGCCAGCACATGCAAAGTGATCTCCTCTAGGGAAATGATCTAAGATGCATGAAGGCCTATCAGGGTTCTCTTTCAGAGTACCCTAACTTGCCTGCAGGGGCAGCCAGTTACTTACCCTAATGAAGAAGGCACCAGAGTCTTCTCCAGAACAGAAGAGTCACAGCTTGAAGGTATATGCAAAGAAGGTTTATTGAGGTCTCTCTGTGTGGAAGCCTTACAGCCAGATCTTAAGACAGGCTTCCCCCTACCTCCAAGGCTTGCGTCTTACATATACCCTAGATCCACACACCACACATGACACAGCCCAGCTGAGCAGAATTGTGAGAGGGGAGGTGCAATTACAAGGGCATGAAGGCCCCAGGGTGTGGAGACACTAGTCAGGAACATCAGGTATCCCATGTAAGAGAATTTTGAGCAATGCAATATCCCCTGGCCAGGGATGGTGCAATATGAATATGCTCTGACTTCCACGTGACCCAACTAATTTACAGGCTTCAAAAACTTCCCTGTGCCTCGACATAATTGCTTGCAATCTTGCACATATTTTCTAATCCTCACAAAGGCCATCTCATCTGATAGTGGGCAGCCTCCAAGGAGTATAAAAGGGCCACCCTACCTACTTTTTGTTAGCATCTTGGAATGTGATAGAACCCTTTTCCTCTTTCAGTTGCCTCAACTGAATGGGAAGGAGGGACATCTATGGGTGCTGTACTCATTATGTATCCTAATGCTGCCACTGGGTTGTGGTATACCAGTAAAACAACCACTTGCTTGCATTTCTAGGCTATATGTGTTACACTGTCCTAGATGTAATGCCTAACTGAAAAATTGACCTTAAAGAGTTAATATTAAAGATATTTTTAAAAACTACTTTCAAACAGAAGAAAGTCTAATATCTAGTTATTATTGACATTTCTGGTGAATTTTCAAAACCCAATCTTTAAAATTATCAAAATATTCTGGAAATTTAATCAGAATAGGGTTTTGTAGAACCCCAGCCCCGAAATTTTATGTACCTGTATGGGTGTGATAGACAAAAGAAATGCATATCCACCCATAAATATATCTGAGAGAATGTCAGAATTTTATATTTGGATGGGACCACAGAGAACATCTAGTCCAGTTCATACTTGAATGAGAAGTCCCACTTCAATATTCCCAAGAGATCATATAGTTTTTACTTGGAAACCTCCGGTGAGGAGGAACCCACTGTCTCCTGAAATAGTCCATTGTACTCCTCTATAGCTTTCTTTGTGAGAAAGCTTTTCCTTACATAACCCTACATTTGTATCTTTGTGATTTTTACCTATTGTTCTTAGTTTTGTCCTCTAGAGAGAATTCTACAAAAGTCTGAGC
Organism: Pseudochirops corinnae; assembly: GCA_028646515.1. Taxonomy (NCBI): domain Eukaryota; kingdom Metazoa; phylum Chordata; class Mammalia; order Diprotodontia; family Pseudocheiridae; genus Pseudochirops; species Pseudochirops corinnae. The sequence goes on along the minus strand of CM053587.1, from coordinate 156,578,911 downwards.
ATACCTCTCGTGTTCTGAGTTTTATCATCTTTTGATCAGCGACCCCTCATTCCTCCACCAATATTCATATGTCATGAACTTAAGGTCTTTCATTATTCTGGTTGCTCTCCTCTAAATGTCCTGCATCTTATCAATGTTCTCTCTAAAATGTGATGCCTAGAATTGAACACAATGCACCTTGTATGGTATAATGAAAGAAGAACACTTAAACAATCATCTCCTTATCTGTGGAAATTTATGTCTTTCCTAATGCTAAGGCTCCAGATTTCTTGATTGCTGTAGCTTTTTGATTGCTATATCACACATGACTCCTATTGAGCATGTAGTCCACTAACACTTCCAATTTTTTTAAAAATTAATTATCTAGCCACGCCTCTCTTATCTTGGACTTTTGAAACTGATTTTTTGAACCTGAGTATCAAATTTTGTATTTACTCAATCCAAATACTTAAATGGAATTGTGATGCCACCAATTTGGATATGACATCCAAAGTTTCAAATCACAGCACAGATATACTTATTCATCCTATGTGACTTCTGTTCAGGTCTTCCAATAACTTCACATGGGGGATCCATCCATTATGTTGGAGGCCTTCTTTTCATTTTCTTGAAATCATATGAATACTAATGACATGCTGGTGTTCTCTGTCATTCCTCAATCTCACCATGCATCAACCCCATGTCCTACTTTGTTATATTTCTTTGGTTATGTAATGCACCCACTCTGTGTCATATCATTGTCTTATGTATGGTATCCATTTTTAATCTTTTGAACTTTACATTTATCTCCACTCAACTTAATTTTGTTCAATATGGCCAATATTCTAGCTTAAGATCTTTCTTTCCCTCCGAATTGTGACATTTACATTGACTATGTTAACTCTTTGTCTTTACATAATTTCCTTTGGGCCTTTAATATATTTGAGAATGATTTCATAAAATGGTAAACTTATTGAGCTTTTGTCAGAAGTTTAATTCTGAGTTCGCTAGGATCATTTTAAATTTCCATTTATTTTCATTCAAGTTTTAAAAAAAATTGGATTTCTTAGAACAACTTAGGAAGTTTGAATTCTAAACAGGTCCCTTACATTAGTGTTTGACACAAATGTTTGCTAAGAGTGCTTGGTTTTAACCTTGGTTACTTTAGTATTAAGAGAGAAAAATAGTGCTTTCTTTTGGGATTCTGAGAAAAGACCAAATTTCATGAAGGAATATAACAGTAGTTACTATTTACAGCTTTCTAATTCACAACTCTCTTTAAGGGTGACATTACATAAGGAGTCAAGAGTGAATAGTGGAGACCACTATCTGAGCTCTGACACTACTCTTGCCAACATTTCTGATACTGTGACAATGCTCTAAATTCCACACCCGTATATTATGCTTTCATGTTCTTCTCTCCTTTCTTCTTTTTGGGCATTTCTTATTGAACTAAAAGAGAACCGGCTCTCTATTACCCAAAGCAAAGAAAATCCTTATCTTTGAGGGATAGTCCCATTTCAGACATTCCATTCTAGAAAGTACTATACATTTTCTGTCAAGTTCCCAAACCATCGTTTATTACTTTTAACTCCCTCTTGCCAAGTTTTCATATCTGACATAGAAAAAGGAAGTTTCTAATAATTCTAGTACTTTCACTTTTCCATCCGCATTTATATTTTAAAACAGAAGCTTTATCATTTGTAGCCTCTTCAAAATTATAGACTCTTTCTGAAAAGAAGAGAAAGAAGAGTAGGATGAGGAAGAATGACAATGATGATATGGTGATAGATGAGATGACAAAAGCTATGTTAAAGGGTTCCTGACATGGGGAGATTGAGCTGTTGGAATCTTAAGAGTCATTTTGGATGAGAGTTACTACAAATGACTATTATGGTATCTTCAAAGTCAGATTTCCCCAAAGCCATAAAGTTTTCTCCTACAATGTCATAGTGTTACTCCCTAAAGTTTGCTCATTTTACGTCAATCCAACCTTTTTTTTTAATGAGTTCCTGCTAAGTGCAAATTGTTTTAGCAAACAATGAGAAATAGTCAATAAACATTTATTATGCACCTACTTTGGGCCCAGTTCCTGTCTTGGAGGAGATCACAGCATAATGGACAATATGTAAATACTATGTACAAACAAGCTATATATAGGACAAATAGAAAATAATCAACAGTGAGAAGGTAATGGAATTAAGAGGGATTGAGAAAGGCTTTTTGTAGAAAGTAAGATTTTGCCTGGGACTTAAAGGAAACCAGGAAAACCAGGAGGGAGAGACAGGGATGGGGAACATTTCAGGCATCTGGAACAGTCAGTGAAAATGCCTGTAGATGAGAGGTAGTGTGTCTTATTTGAGGAATAGCAAAGAAGCCAGTGTTACTGGATTACAAAGTAGGTGGAGAGCAGAGGATATAAAAGGATTGGAAAGGTGGTAGAGGAGGTAGGTTATAAAAAGATTTTTATGCCAAAGAGAGGATTCTATATTTGATCCTGGAGGTGATGGAGAGTTTATTGAGTAGGAACATGACATGGTTGGTTAGACTTGCACTTGCTTTAGTATAGTCATCTTAGTGACTAATTGGAGGATGGACTAAAGTTGGGAAAGACTTGTGGTAAGCAAACCAGCCAGAAGGTTATTGTAATAGTGCAGGTAAGAAGAACTGAGAACCTGCACCAGGGCAGTGGCAGTATCAGAAGAGAAAACGGCTTATCTGAGAGATCTTGCAAAGGTGAAATTGGCAGATGTTGCCAACAGATTGGATATAAGATATAAGAGGGTGAAGAGCTGAAGATGACATCTAGGTTACAAGCCTAGATAACTGCTGACGATGGTGGTACCCTCAATAGTAATAGGGAAGTTTGGAGAGAGAGGATTTGGGGGAGAGATAATGACTTCAGTTTTGAACATGTTGAGTTTAAGATGTATATAGGACACCAAGTTCAAAATAGGCATTTGGAAATGTCATCCTGGCAGTCAGGAGAGAGAGGCTGAGACTGGATAAATAGATTTGAGAATTATCAACATCAATGATAATTGAATCCATGGGAGCTGATGAGATCACCAAGCGAAATAATGAAAAGGGAGAAGAGAAAAAGTCAGAGGAAAGAGCCCCAGGGGATACCCATGGCAAGCAGGCATGACCTGGATAAAGATTATTCAAAGAGACTGAGTAAGAGTAGTCAGACAGGAATGAAAAGAACCAGGAGAGAATAGTGTCCCAAATACCTAGAGAGAAGAGAATATCAAGAAGATGGTGATCAGCTATGTCAAAGTTTACAGAGAGTTCAAGAAGGATGGAGATTGAGAAAAAGCCATTGGATTAGGCAATTAAGAGATCACTGGTAACTTTGGAGAGAGAAATTTTGGTTGAATGATAAGATTGGAAGTCTGACTGTAGAAAGTTAAGAAGAAAGTGAGAGGAGAGGAAGTAGCGACCCCTCTTCTAGATGGTGAAAAGATGTAAGAGACACAAAAATGAGTAAGAAATTGTATCTTAACTTGTTCTGTAGAGGGGTTATGGGGTATTAATAAAATGTTTGAGACTGAATAAAACAGGAAGATTTGGACATTTGTATCACACAAACATGATCACAGTAGCGCATTTTTTTCTTCTTTGTAAAAAAAAAATGTCCAGACCAAAGAAATTTCACCAGTCTAATTTTTCTCTTTGATATTACTAAACTAAGTATTTGTTTGTTGGTCTTGAATTGGAATTGAACCCTTCTCAAGTAGTTGAGCATGTTAGTTTTGGTTCAGTGGAGAAAGATGCGTGCTCTGAATCCTGCCTAATGGATGTACATTACAGGGGGTTCTTGGTTGATACTTTGTAATGCCAAGCAAAGGCAACTTCCAAGGTTCGGATTACCAGCACAGCAAACCTCATTTATTCAGCAAACATTCACAGAACAGAAAAAGTCAAAATTCAGTGTAACTTGTTCCTTTAGCAAGTAAATTCTCAATTCAGTCCAGGTACTACTCCACCCCTAGACAGTACATTCATTTAGTCAGTCAAAAGTCTCTTCTCAAATGGAGATTAGTCTCCAACCATAAACAAAGTACATTCATTTGGT
>CM053587.1:156548684-156574354 GCA_028646515.1 Pseudochirops corinnae | reverse complement strand
TTCTCTTCCCAATTTTTCCTCCACTTTTCTTATTTGGTTTTCAAAATCCTTCTTAAGCTGCTCTATGGCTTGTAGGCAGTCTTCATGTTTCTTGGAATCTTTTGGTGTGGGAGTTCTGACTGTATTGTCTTCCTCCCATTCCATGCTTTGATCCTTTTTGTCCCTCAAGAAGGAATCTAAAGTTGGATTGCTGGGCTTGCTTTGCTTCCTTTGCTTGCTCATGTTGCCAGTCAATTACTTGGCTTTTGGGCTCAGTAGAACTCTGCTTTCAGAGAGGAGAGCTCTGTCCCAAATTGCTGGGGTTTTCACAGCTGCCAGAACTATTAGGAGGCCACCATTTCTGCAGCCTCCACCAGCTTTGGCTCACTCAAAATGCACCTCAGGACCACCACCCAAGACTGCAATGCCGATCCAGGCAGCTCAAGGCAAGAGCACTTAGCTTCTAAATGATTGCTTGGCCCCCTAAAATCTGCAGGCCAGGAGCTCTGAAGCAGCCACATGGGAGTGGCTGCAGGGCCTCCACTTCAGCTGCTTCTAGCCCTGAGGCAGTCAGCTGGACACTCTTCCCCAAATTTATCTGAGTTCCACTGACCTTTCACTTAATCATTGTTTCTTATGGGTTGATAAATCTGGAAAACATCACAGCTGCCAATGATTTGTGTTCCAGCCACAGCTTGTTCTGGCAGCCCCAGGGCTCCAGCTGTAGGTTCATATGGTATTGGTCTGGGCTACCAGCACAATGTGATGAACCCCTTCGCATCTGCCTGACAGGCTGTCTTCAGTGGGAGATGTGTTTTTCTGTAATTTTTGTGGGTTCTGGAGCTTTAAAATTTGTTTAGAGTCAAATTGTATAGGTATTTGAGGTGATTATGGTGAGAGCTGTGGAGTTTTGCTGCTTCTATGCCACCATCGGAGGTCAAGTCTTAACAAAGCCACAAACAGACAAAGTACCAACACCACAGTGATGCTTCCTCTAGCAGCTCCAGCTGGGCCTTGGAAGTCTCAGTGGTCTCAACAGCTCCGACTGGCGCTCAGCTCTGGCTGGCCTTTGGAAATCCTCAGCAGCTCCAGCTGGCCCTCAGAAGTCTTCAGCTGCTTTGTTATCAATATCAAAATCACTTTCTCCCATTCTCAAAATAAAAAACACTTTCTCTATGGAAGTTCCTGTCCAGCAGCAGCAGCCCAGCCTTCAGGAGCTCATCCCAAGAAATTTTGACTTTCCCAGCTGGGGTTTTTCCTTATATACAGTATTGCTTCTCCCTGTTCGGCCCCTTCCTGTTATATCAGCAACAGGGGTTCATATCTTCTGTTTCTTTAACAGAGACTTAATTAGAAACTAGTTGCTAAGTACCTGTCAGCTTAGAAATACAAAGGGATCTTCAAATTTCATTACTATTACAAGGGGCTAGAAAAAGGTACCATAAAAATTGTGTGCTTACCCAACCCTGGCCTGTTTACTGCGGCAGGTGGGAGAAATGAAAACAAAAAGTACAAAAACTTCTGCAAAGATGATTCCACTCAACATCTGTACATGAAATATGCACATGCTTATGGACAACACAAAATCCAATAGACCTGAAAGACAAATAGCTCTTGTTTCAAGAGAATTCAGAAGGTATTGCATCCAAATGGCCCTGAGTGAAACAAGGCTGGCAAATGAAAGACAACTTACTGAAGTCAGAGCTGGATACACATTTTTTTCTGTAGTGGCCACAGTGAAGGAGAATGCTATGAAACTGATGTAGGTTTTGCAATAAAAACTAATCTAGTCAACAAGCCTATTTGCCTATGAAAAGGAATGAATGACAGGATCATGACAGAGCAATTGCCACTTGCAGGAAAGTGCCATGTCACCATAATTAGTGCCCATGCTCCCACCATAACGAACCCTGAGGAGATCAAATAAAAGTTTTGTGAAGACCTGGAGACCCTAATCATCAATGTGCCAAAAGTTAATAGGCTTATAATTCTGGGTGACTTTAATGCTAGAGTGGGCTCTGTCTATCAGACATGGCAGGGAGCCCTAGGGAGGAATAGAGTTGGAAACAGAAACAGCAATGGTCACTTACTATGGAAAACTTGTATATCTCATGACCTTCTTATCACCAACTCTGTCTTCTGTTTACCTAAATGCAAGAACACTTCATGGATGCATCCTCACAGCAGACATTGGCATCTAACAGACTATGTCATTGTAAGGAGAAGTGAAAGACAGAATGCAAGGTGACAAAGGCAATGTTTGGCACAGAGTGATGGACTGATCATAGGTCTCTATGCTAAACATTTACATTTGACAAAAGTAGCAACCCCAAACAAAATGACTACCAGGGGACTTAATGTCAACAGATCAGAGGACTTCTCTGAATAGGAACAATTTTTTGCTAAGTTGGAGTGAAAGTTGACCCTACACGTGGTTTGCCACAGTGGCAAAAGAAGAGTGCAGCTTTCAGAGATTTGGTGAACAACATTGTATTTACTCATGTGGGTCAGATCAAGGGACATGAAATTCAGTTTTATGCAAATAGTAACAATCCGAAGAACTTCGATGATTCCCTGAAGACTATTTTTGGGCCATCTCAACTACTAAGTACTGATGGAACCACATAGATTAGTGATGAAGACTTGATCCTGGACAGATGGACTGAACACTTCCATAGTGTTCTTAACAGACCATCATTAGTCAATTCTCAAGCCACTGACCATTTACCTCATTTACCTGCTTATGTTAATTTTGGCCTAAAAACCAAGAAAATACAGGTGTTCTACCAACTAGCACCATACCATTCATTTGTAGAACCATTGGTTACAGCAAATGGAAATCCAGTTTTGAATACTGTGGATAAGTTCACTTACCTTAGCTGTGTAAATGTACACATTGATAATGAGGTTTATGCACGAATTGCCAGAGCTTGCTCAGTGTTTGGGAGGATCCAAAGGAAAGTGTGGAAGAAAAGAGGTATTAGACTGACTACCAAACTAAAGGTTTACAGAACCATTGTGTTGACTTCATTGTTATATACCTATGACACCTGAACAGTCTATCAGTGCCATGCCAGGAAACTGAATCACTTCCATTTGAATTGTCTTTGGAAGCTTTTGAAGATCACCTGGCAGGATAAGATGCTGGACACTGAGGTGCTTTCTTGAACTAAACTGCCAAGCATTCAAACTATACTGCAGAGAGTGCAACTCCTGTGGTCTGGTCACATTGTTTGAATGCCAAATATAAGCTTGCTTAAAAGATTCTCTTACAGAGAACTTACACAAGACAAGGACTCATATGGTGGTCAGAAGAAGCAATACAGGGACACTTTCAAGGTCTCTCTGAAGAACTTTGGAATTGATTGTGTGACATGGGAGACAATGGCACAGGTGCCCACATCAGAGAATGTGCTGTGCTCTCTGAGGAAATCAGTGTTGAAGTGGGTCAAAAGAAATTCAAAATGACAAATTTAGAGAATCCACCCCAAATATTCACATGTATTGTTTATGCCCAACCTGTGCTAGACCATTCTGAGTTCATATTGATCCAATCAGCCACAGTCAGACACACTGTAACTTGACTCTAGCATAGTCATGTCATTTTGGTCCTCTTTGAGAATGAAGAACAACAACCAACCACCAACTAATGGACATGACTTTATTTAGACTTCATTTTATTAACAGAAATGGCATTAAAGATTTATTGTCTTTTGCTTTACTGCTGTGAGTTCTACTTGTTCTGGAATATTTTATATTATACTATAAACATCACAAAAGTATGGATCTTTTGGCTCAATAATCCAATTACTAGAAATGTACACAGAAGAAATTTTAAAAAAAGAAAAAAAAGGTCTTTTATATGCATATAATATAGATATACACATATAAGTGTACATATATACATAATAAATATACACATATACACATATATATTTTTGTATATATGTGTTTTTGTGTATATTTACAATTTTTTTTGTTAGAAGACAATTGAAGACAAAGTAGGTAACCATCAACTAGGGAATAGATGGTTACCTAGAACACCAGTAGGAGTGTTATATAATACGGAATTCCTAGCTGGAAAAGGAGTTCCCCAGACAATAGTTTGGGATCTTTGTTTGGGTATCTTTGGGGAAGTGGCAATGGATATTTGTAGTGTATATATCAACCTTTATTTATCTGTAGAGGGACACCAAAGGGCACTCTTTTGGGAGTGACATTATTTTCTGTTTTAATAAAGTTATTTAAAATTAGAATAATCTTTTATTATGTATTTTAAATATTAATTTTTAAAATTAATAACAATTATTTTCTTTCTCTCTCCTCTCTTCCCCATCCATTGGTTGGAAAAGAAAAATGAAAAACGATGTGCCAAATATGAATAGTGAGACAAAACAATACCTACATTGGTCATGTCAAAACAAGTCTTATTCTAAACTCCAGAGTGTGGTAACTCTTTGATAGGAAGTGGCTAGCATGCTTCATCACCACCCCTCTGGAATTGCAATTGGTCATTTAAAGCACATCTTTGAAAATCCACATATTTAAAGAAATAGTTATTCTCCCTATGGCTGTTTCACTTATGCTAGTTGAACTCTACACCTATTAACACATACCAGATTTTATACATTGATTAAATTTAAGAGCTGGCAAGTACTAATAGAGATATCCAATTAGAGATGATCTAAACCTATACCCTTCTACAAATGAGAAACTGGAGCTCAGAGAGGTTAAAAGAATTGGTTTAGGGTTGTATAACTAATCAGTTACAGATATAGGACTGCCTGGCTCCTGTCTAGTGTTCTTTCCATTATGAAAGTCCAGTCTATTCCTTCTTTGTACTTCTTCTGAAATCATCTTCATTTCAGGTACTCAATTAGTTCTCACTTGGACAGAAAAGGAAAGAAAAGAAAAAAAATTCTTTTAACAAATGTTCATAGTCAAGCAAAGCAAATATCTCTAATGCCTGCATTAAAAATACATAAGTTTGGGCGGTTAGGTAGGGCAGTAAATAGAGCACTGGCCCTGGAGTCAGAAGGACCTGAGTTCAAATCTGGTCTCAGACACGTGACACGCTAGCTGTGTGACCTTGCACAGGTCACTGAACCCCAAATGCCCTGCCTTCTGCCTTCCAAAAAACAAAAAAACCCAAAGCAAACATAAGTCCATTTTGGACTCTAAATTCATTGCTTCTCTGTCATGGATGCCATTTTATCCTCAGTCTTCTGGAATCAAGAATAGTCATTGCATTGGTCATAGTTCTTAAGACTTTTAGTTGTTTGTTCAGTGTTATTGTGTTAATAATTCTTCTCCTGTTTCTGTTAATTTCATTTCCAATTTATGAAAGTCATCCAAACTGTTCATTTTTGATTACATTGATATTATAGTATAAATTGTTCTTCTGGTTCTCACTTTGCTCATCATTAGTTCATAAAAGTTTTTCTTTTTAAATCCATTTATTTCCTCCTTTCTTATATTATCACTTTCATAAATCACAACTTTTTGGTCACTCATCAACTGTTGAATATCCTCTTAGTTTCCTTTTTGGGGGGGCGGTCACCACAAAATAAAGGACCTTTTTTTTTCTTTGATCTCTTTTGGATATATGATCCTAGCTATAAACTGGGTGAAAGAGCACATATTGTTTAACAACCTTTTTGTTCTTAATTCCCAATTACTTTTTAAGTAACAACTTTACTAATAGTTCATCAATATGACTCTTTACTCAAACCCCTCCAACATTAATCATTTTTGGGGGGTCATATTTGCTAGTCTAATGGGTCAGATCAGTCTTCTACCAGGGAAAAAACAACAACAACCTTTTAGTTCTTCCCCATTGCTTACTGAATAAACTCTAAATTCTTGAATCTGAACTTCAAGGTTTTCTGTGTTTCAGTCCCAACTTGCCTTTTCAGTATTTCCATATCTCCTACTGCTTCATTCATGACTTGCATTCTCTGTCTTAGTCTATGCCTCCCTTCTCATTCTGCCCTGTCACATAGCCAGCACTTTGCAGATGCCCTCTCTCGTACCTGGAGTAAACTCAACAGAGTAAGCTCTGTGTCTATGGATGAAGATGGAGCACTGGCGCTGGAGTCTGGAAGACTCAACTTTAAATCCAGCTATCACACTTACTGGCTGGGTGGCTCTGAGCAAGTCATTTAACCTCTGTTTGTGTCAGTTTCCTAATTGTTAAAATGGGGATAATGTCATAGTACCTACCTCCCAGGTTGCTGTGAGGATTAAATAAGATCATATTTCTAAAGCACTTAGCACAGCGTCTGGTATAAAGTAGGTGTTTTATAAATGCTAGTTATCCTTATTATTGAAATAATTAGGTGGCAACATTTATAATTCTGCATCTGGAATCAGGAAGACCTGATTTCAAAATGGCCTTAGACACTTACTAGCTGTGTGATCCTACGCAAGTCATTTAAACTTTATGTACCATGGTTTCCCCAACCACAAAATGGGGATGACAGCATCTACCTCTCAAGCTTGATTCGAGAATCGAAAGAGAAAATATTTGTGAAATATTTGGCACAGTACCCGCTGGTTGGTTGGTTGGTTGTTGTCCTTTGTTCTTCAAGAGGGTCAAAATGACATCCATATGTTAGAGTCAAGGTACAGTGTGTTTGACTGTGGCTGATCATATCTATACAAGCTTGGAATGCCCTACAACGTTCATATGAACGTTTGGGGTGGAGGTGTCTCTAAATTTGCACATCTCACATTTCTTTTGAGGTACTGTAATCCTGCTTCAGTCATAGAGCACAGTGCCTGGTCTGCCATACTGGGCAGTCCTTTGCCAGAGTCTCCAATGTCTCCACTGATTCCAAAGTTCTTCAGAGAGATCTTGAGAGTATCCTTGAATCACTTATTCTGACTTCCATGTGAGTGCGTGCTTCTCTGTTAAATAGTCTTCTAGGCAAATGTACCTTTGGCACTTGAACGATGGTGCCAGCCCATTGGAGTTGCACTCTCTGCAGTAGAGTTTAAGTACTTGTCAGTTCAGATAGAAGAAGGACCTCAGTGTCTTAATTTGACTTTAATTTGCCAGGTTATCTTCAGAATTTTCCTAAAACAATTCAAATGGAAGTGATTCAATTTCTTGGTAGTGCCGGCATATGATATGTGATTAGTAAACGCTTATTCCCTTGCCCTTCTCCTATTGAAATCTCTTTCTTTCTTCTAGATCCAACTCAGATCCAATATTCTTCTTACAATCATCTAAGACCTTTCCCCAACTTCTGTCAAGTAAAAGTGAGCTTTCGTTCTTAACTTTATCATGCCTCTCTGTACATATCTGTCTCTTGCTTTCTTTGATCAATTACTTGCATACTTGTCTCAGGTTCATAGGTTTAGAACTAGAATCAGTCTTATATGCCATCTACTTCAATCACCACATTTTATGAATGGGGAAGCTTAGGTTTAGATAGTTGAAGCTGTTGCAGTTTAGACTTTGCCTCCCCAGGGATGCCAAAAACTATTGCGGCTTCATGATGTGTTGTGGTGAAGTCGTTTCAAAGAATTCAGAGTCAGATCACTTTTAATCCAAGTGTAGGCATTTATTGAGATTGACACCTCTCATGAAGCTGGCTGAGTGCCAAGAAGAACCAGCAACTTCAGAGAAAGCAAGATAGATTTTTATAGGGTAAAGGAAGATGTAATTACATAACAGAAATTCTGAATATTAAAAAGGTAGGAGGGATTTGTTAAGGGGTTAGGTAATGAGAGAGGGGTCCCAGCCACAGAGGAACTGTGCATACAATTACCCACAATGCATACAGAAAAACCCATTGAGGGGTATGTACATATGATAATGATATTATAATAACCCTCTCTACATCATAAATTCACTCTAGGTCAGTTCTTCACCATAATTGTGCAGGTGTCTACTTATTGTTTTGGGGTCTACACCCTACCTGGGCATCCTGGTGGTGGTGCTTTCTGATTGACTGATTGGTCCTGTCTGAGACTAGATGGATGTGGTTGTGGTTGAGTGCATGAACACACCTTCTGTTTCTGTGGGAAATATAAGCAATGGGTCTGGGGGCAGTGGTTAGCATAGAGACGGTGACTGGGATCCCATCACATGAACACGCCTGCTGTTTTTGTGAGAAATATGAGTTCATGGACACATCTGCTGTTCTAGGGTACAGTGAGGCAAATGTGAAGAAGTTAGGATGTTGAGTGTGTGTGTGTGAGGGTGAGTGGTTAGCTAGGGACAGTGGGCCTGCTGTTCAGTGGAGCCTATGAGGAAGTTAAAATGTTGGGGATGGGGGCAGCTTTATTAGGATTCCATCAAAGTGATTTACCCATATCCCATCTTTCCTTCCCATTAAACTGTTTTTCTTGAGAACATCTTGTATCATTTTTGTATTTTTAGCATCTAGCATAGTGCCTAGAATTAAAAAAAAAAAGTTTGTTGAGTTGAATTGTGAGGAAACTCTCAAAGAATCCTGAATCTTTGTTTTTTCTCCCTGAAAGGTAAATTATACTTTGATCTATATCATAGTATATATCTATACTATACCCAAAGACCCTGTTGAAATTTATTAACCTTCTCTCCATCTAAATTAAGAAAAAAGACACGGTAATAGAAGGACCACAGGCAAAAACTTTTTGATCCTTTATTTCCTATTGTTACTAGGAGTACCTAATCTTAGATTCTGTAATCTCAGAACTGTATGCCTGTTTTAGGGACAGGAAAAGAGTAAGGTAGCTGAAAAATGATCCTTTATTCCTCAGCACAGTTAAGTTTTAGGTGTCTAAAACTATATTCGGTTACATTATGGGCTAAATGAGCTTCTATGGGCTAGTCTGGGAACTAAATAACCATTTGTGATATATATATATATATATATATATATATATATATATATATTTATGCATACACATATATATGTATACACACACACAAACACACAATATATACACACACATTTTTTTTCCCCTGTGGTAAAATGTGTTCCAAGTGCCAAACAAATAAGTCCCAGATCTTTTTGAATATAACTTCTTAGTAAGTTAGAGCTGCCTGTATTTTAATTATTTGGAATCTAATAATACATTTATTATTTGTTTTTATTTTTGAAGTGCTTTGGTTTTGTTTTGTTAAGTATTTTTTATTTTGTTAAGTATTTATTTTGTTAAGTATTTCCCAATTGCATGTAAAGTTTTTTTACATTCTTTTTAAAAAATTTTAATTTCCTAGTTCTCTTTTTCCTTTCCACCCCTCCCTAACCCATTGAGAAAGCAAGAAATATGATTATAATTGTGAAGTCATGCAAAACACATTTCCATATTAGCTTTGTTACAAAAGAAAACACATGCAAAAAATCCCAAGAAAATTTGTTTAAAAGTATCCTTCAATCTGCAGTCACAGAATAAGCATTTATTAAGCACCTACTACATACTAGACTACTTTGCTCAGTACTTCACGATATTCACTTTGAACATTATTTCATTTACCCAGAACATTACTTCCTGACTATCATGAAAAACAGATAATTTACTAGGAGGAGTTCTAATGCATTTAAGTCAAATATTAGGTTCTGTGATCATTCAAATTGTTGAATTGTACAAGATATAACACTAATTATAGTAAAGTGTTCAATTTCTGGTCTTTTTTCAAGGATATGATGATTCTTCTGAACTGTGGGAACTTTCTTGTTATTGTTCCTGGATGATTAACAGTCCTTTGGCTGAATGCAAGCATAACAGTCTCTGGAATGGCTGCCCCAAATATGGTCAGTCAAATAGTGGTGCTGGTAGAAAAGAGAACTAATTTGTCACAAAATAGCTAACTTCCTGACCATGCTTAAAAAAATAAAATGATAAGGTATTCCAATAATCAAGACTATCATTTTGGAGATCATTGGCTTGGTGAAACTATATCACAAAGTATGTCATTCTTCAACAACTTGAAGGATTAATTTTATTTATTTATCATTCAGGTATTCATGCATTCACACCTTCATGCCTTCATTTACTCACTCATTCATTCACTCATTCATTCACTCATTCATTCATTCATGCAGGAGAGACATATGACATAGTACATAGCAGGCAGCCTTCCAATTAGGAAGAACTGGTTCAAGTCCTGCCTCTGACAAATGGTCGTGGTGTGACGATACACAAATCACTAAACTTCAGCATCCTTGGCAACTCACTAAAATTATGTAAATGAGTTATCAATATGAATCCATAGAAGTAGGTTCCATCTTTTGGAAGTTTCCAACACCCTTTGAAGTACAAAGTCCAGACTTCCTAAAAAATAAAAGATATTCAATCTTGGCCATTGAGAAAACAAATATTCAAATCAGACAAGTAAAAAAATGATTGCCTATGAAAGATACTTCCATTTTTTAGAATTAAAAAAAAGTAAATAAGTTAGGCGAGATATTGAGAAAAATATCCGACTTGTTTCCATGTCTCTTTTTAAATTACTTTTCTTTGGCACATTTTTTTCATGCTTTTGTTGTGATGATGATGATGATAATCTGAAAGAAAAATAATAAAAAATGAAGAAAAATGAAAAAGTATAAAAAGAATAAGGAGAAAGAGAAGGAAGAGGATTTAAATATACGTACTAAGTATTGTCACTCTGTACTTCCTTCAGTCAGTAGTACTTCAGTACTATTTCTTTGTATTCTTCACCTATGCCATTTCTTAGTATGAGATAATCTTCCTTTACTTTCACTTACCAAAATGTGTTCATTCCTCAATTGGCCATAGCAATTTTATACAGCTGAAATTAAGTTGCACTTAAAAGAAAAGGCAGACTTGAATACCAATAATAATTTTGTGTGGAATGATGGAGGGAGGCAGTCCTGTGATTCGCCTCTGCCTGGAGAAGAGTAGGAGTTTGAAAGTGGATTGCATGGCCATTTTTGGGGTTAACTCATCGAGCTCCTTCTTTTTATTGCACTGAGGTTAGGGACTCGGAATTTCATGAAAAGAAGGACTGAGGGTAATTGCTTGTGTTTACTATATCCAAGATAAGGCTCTGACCTTGGGAATAAATGTTTCTTGAAGTCCTGAGATGAAAATCATGAGTGGTACACACCAAAGAGGAAATGGTTTGTCATTTATATCAATGAAGAATAAAAATTAAAACAAACTAGAGATGGAGAAAAGGGAAAGAAAGGGGATTTGTATTTCAGCCATATATGTTTCTGTAAAAGTTAACACCCAATGTGCACAAAGTGGTTTATATAGAAAGGGAAGATCACAGAAATAGCTGTACCAGTGAGAGGGCATGCTAACCACAGATCAGGGCAAATTTCTAACTGGCCGTCCAAACCTATTTTGCCTTGTTGGTGTTTTCATATACACAGCTAGAATAGTATTGTGACTTTTAAAATATGCAATTTCTTTCTTTAGGTTTTAGAAGTGAATCAAAGGAGATGGGGAAATGGGATGGACAGAATATTTTGTTCAAAACACAGTGGGAAGTGCAGGTGCAGAAAAGAATATGGGAAAGATAAGATTTGATCTCAACAACATACACTGAAATTTTACCCTTGCGACTATGATAGGCAAATTTCCTCTGCAGGTTTGTTCGCACATTCCCAGGAGACCCACCAACCTGGTTTTATTTTGAAAGTCAACCAACAGCCTGGAAAACAATGTCTTTTTATAAATGTGTACCATCAAGGTTTCTCCCTGTAAACAAAACCTGCGGAGGACATGTCAGTGACCCCAATAACAGAACTGACTTCCTCTGGGATTAGCTGCAAAGTCAGATTAATACCAGTGATGATTTTTAGTCTACTTTTTCAGTTAAAATAACTTGTTATTGTTGTTTACTTATTCAGTTGTGTCTGACTCCTCATGACCCCATGGACCATAGCCTGACATGCCACTTCTCGAATTTTGTGCAAGTTCATGTTTGTTGTTTCCATGACACTATCTATCCATCTCATCCTCTGCTGTTCCCCTTTCCTTTTGCCTTTAATCTTTCAATTAAAAAAAAATAACATACCTATATTCTTTTTGCCCCTCTTCTAAAGAAGGGGTTGCTTACTTTGAGATAAAATTCTATGTGATATAGAATAGAATATTTGAATGATTATATCATGTATTTATCATAATAGAATTGCAAGAAAATATTTCATAACAATCTCCTTAGTGATTTTTCAGAGAGCCAAGTTGTAAGAGTGGGTAGGATACAGACACACACACACACACACACACACACACATACACGCACACACATTTATTTTTTTCATTTTCATTTCACTTTTTCATTATTGAGAGAATATTAACTTTTTTTGGCTACAAGAAAAATATCTCTCATAACATGGTTCTCTGAACATATATAGATACATACATACATATATATGTGTATGTATGTGTGTATATGTGTATGCATATATCTATATCCGTATCCATATCCATATCCATCTCTATCTCTATCTCTATCTCTGTCTATCTGTCTGTCTCTATCTCTATCTATCTGTCTGGTCTTAATCATTTAGTGTCAGGGGTAAGGCTGTAATGAAGAATTCCCTTTCATATGAACACTAACTTGCTTTTGGAAACAATTGTAAAGTCAAATTCCACATCTGGTTACTAGCTTTATTCTTCAGTGCTTAATACATTTAAGAGAATGACAATTTTCCTTTGTATGTGGCCTCAGGGGTAGTAAATGTGATTATAACAACACACAGTGTTTCATAGCTTGGAGATGCCATATTACATTATGCTGATACATATTTTCTTCATCATTATAATACTATAGTATTGGAATGTTTGAACATTATAACTGGTACCATGTCACCTCTGTGAGGCTCCTCCAAGCAAATGGAGTTTTACTCTAATATAACTAATTATTTAAACCTTGTTTCCCATATTAGCAATTTCAGTTTCTTTATCTATAAAGTGGAGATAATATTTTT
Source organism: Pseudochirops corinnae (assembly GCA_028646515.1). Classification (NCBI taxonomy): domain Eukaryota; kingdom Metazoa; phylum Chordata; class Mammalia; order Diprotodontia; family Pseudocheiridae; genus Pseudochirops; species Pseudochirops corinnae. Next base: position 156,561,473 of record CM053587.1, on the reverse strand, counting down.
CCTTGATATTTCACTGGTCTGTGAAATTACAAAGACAATTTCATTTAGGCAATGTATAAATGCCTTAAAAAAGAGACCCTTTAAAATGTTTTTTCAAAGATAAGAACTGAACCTGACCTTACTTATTACTGATATTTTTTCACAAGGAGAATTTTGACCTGGTATCTGTAAACATTTTGCAATAAATTGCCTTTCTCAAAAGTTTAGATTTTCAAATATATCAATAGTTTTAAGAAGTATTTTTATTAATCAGTGTTGTAAAGGGAGGAATAGATCAGACATACCTTAAGTATACATAAGGGTGCATTTATTTGCTCTGTTTTTAAATATAGATCACTTCAATTTAATACCTCCTTGTGAAACTTGCAAAGCAACTATTTGTCCTATATGAGAATCAACTGAGATAATAATATACATACATTTTTATAATCCTAAAATATTTTATTAATTTCAGCTGATGTTATATATGTGCAGTCTTAAATTGGTCATTGTAAAATTCCTTAATTTACCTAATTCAGTCATCATCACAATGCTAATTAGTTTTGAATAGATGAGAATCACTTTTTCATTATTCAGAGAATATTGACTACAATAATTTGAGAAGGCGTTTTTTAGGACAAGCCTTCTTTTCATCTTATTTTCCCCCAAGTACAGATTCTTTTTCATATGAGTCCATCCATACCTTGACTCCTTTCTACTGAACAATATGCAAAGTAGAAAATCTTAAAAATAGGTATGTGCTGCTCAATGATAAACAGATAGACCAAGAGTTCTACTAGCAAAACCAAAGGACTTCAATGATGCCATATAATTGTCCGCTAACAAGAAAGCAAATGAAAGGCAAAGCCAGTCTTGACAGGAATCATTTTTTATAAGACTTATTCAGGAATATTTTTAGAAAATGAAGGAAACCAGTCTTCTAGTAATGTATATATTTATTTATACACTATTTCCCATATATGTATAATCTATATATTCATGTGTCTGTATTTACATGTACATATATACACATGTGCACGTGTACATATGTGTGCACAATATATTATGATATATGTATAATTAAATTTATTATAAATAAAGTTTGCTAGTTTGACTCCCCCGATGAATAACTTTTGGGGGGAAATAAAGGATGGGGTAAGGACCTGTGATCTAATCAGGTTAGGGAATATTCAAGATAGAAAGATTTTCCAACAATTCAGACTGTCAGTTCATATATAGTTTATCTTCTTGGAGAGTTGCTTGGGAGAACTGAGAGGTTAATGACTTGCTCACAGTCACATACATCATATCTAGTAGAGTTAGAACTCAAACCCAGGTCTTTCTGACCACAAGTCCAGTACTTCATTTACTACACCATACTGTCTCGCAAGAATAACAGATTGTAAATAATAATTAATTGTAATGTAACAAGCCTTATGGTAGAGTGGAAGGAGCAATAGATTTGTCATCAAAAAACTTAGATTCAAACGTCAACTTTGCCATTCACTGATTATTGTGAGCTTGGGCAAGTCAATTCCTCTTTTTGGGGCCTCAGTGTCCTCTCTCATCTGTAAGACTAGGTGATTTTTAAAGTCGCTTCCAACTCTGGTATTCTTTTGGCCCTTTAAGTGTGCAAGGAACAGTGCTTCGCATAGTGCCTAGTAGCTAATAGATACTTAATAACTGCTAGATGACTATAAAGTAAGGGACTAATTGTCGTAGGAAATGTGTAGAATTACTCTCAAGAATGAAAAGGTATGATTGCAAATTGTTTCTTCTGTACAGAATGGAAATGGTGGTAATGGAAGAATTTGCAGGCCATAATGAGAGGCCAAGAATAGAGTAAGGCAAGGGGAACTCAACACTCTTGATCTTTGGGTCACCTTTTGTTCCTTCACTTTTTCTCCTTTCTATAAACTTACTTGTGAAAAAAAAAGAGAGTTAGAGTTGAAAACGTCCTATCCTTCTCAATCCTGAGAACCACTGGAAGTTCAGTGGAAAAGTAGTAGTCACCAAATGGTTGTTGATTGAGAGCAGATTAGTCATTGGAAGCTATGAGGGAATTACATGGACTTTCTGACCTTGTCGAAATGAGACCTTGAACATAAACATTGTTTTTGTTAACTGGGAAATACATATAAAAAATAGAATCAAGCCTGAGAACACCAGTTAGCTGAGGCATCTTTGCTCTGTTTTTCAAGGAGTTCGGTGCCTTGATTGAGGAATCTCCTTTTGGGTAAAAAAATGCCCATTTTTGGCAAAGTTTGGAGAAATAAATAACTTTATAGGCATGTGAGTAATCTTCTCTTCTAAAAGATTTCTAGCTTTGGATAACACATAACAGAAAAGTAGCAGAGCTTATCCTCCTATGAGGTAGTAGCATCTCAGTAGACACGAACTGAAGCCAGATGCTGGGAGCAAGAGAAGTGCCAAAATCTCCTGCTGTCATGGAAGCAGCCATCAGCAGTCATGGGACCATTGGTGCAGTATCTATCTCCATCAGATGTGTTCCCTATATACATGTTGATTATGCATTTTCATTCTTTCCATTAATGGTTTAAGTTTGTGGTATAGTATGTCCCAGGTCTGTGGTAGAAATTATTTCTTACTGTACTATGTTGATAAATACCTTTCATTTGAATTTTTACTTCTGGCTCACTATTAAAGGTAAACGTATTGATAGGGACTAATGAACTATGGTTTGGGATAGATGTGAATAACTAGAGTACCTTGAAACTGGGATAGTCTTCTCTGGGAGAGCCACGGTTTGAGTTGAAGGGTATTTTTAAATATTATGTGAGAACTTAACACAATCTTCTGAAATATCTGTTTAAGTTGTGAACTACCAACAAATCTTCTAGACTATCTAATTATTATAATGGGTTTTCATAGATCATTTCTCCTAAAGATAGGTTGTTTATATGCATCTTAAAATAAAGGAAGATGGTGGTTGGAAATTAAGTAGACAGTCTTGGTAGGCCAGCATCACCTAGCTGCCACACGCCATGTGGACTAAGCAGCTAGAGAAGAATATGAAATGCCAGCGTTGGCAGTCATCTTTCAATGCCATAGGGAGGTAGCTGAGTTGTATTTAATACTGAAATGGCAAGTTGATAGAAAACAAAATTACTTCTATGCCACCAGAGAATGTGATTCAACAGGGGAAAAATGTCAGTGAAGTGAAAATTATCTTACTGAAAATCAATAAGAAGAAAATGGCCCAATCACCAATACATATACTCACCAGATACTCTGGGAGTCTTTTACTATAATCCTTAGTGAACAACTGGAGTAATCTATGGTGTAGAGAAAAGATCCATAGATTTATGCTTTTTTTTTCTTTTTTGGAGGGAGGAAGGCAGGACAATTGTGACTTGCCCAAGTTCACACTGCTAGTAAGTGTTAAGTGTCTGAGGCCATATTTAAACTCAGTTCCTCCTGACTCCAGGGCTGGTGCTCTTTTCAGTGAGCCACCTAGCTGCCCCTACTTAATCTTTTGTATTAGCCTCTAACCCTTGTTTGATTAAGAAAAATCCTACCAACAGCTTCGAAATGTATACAATCTGTTTCTCTTATGATTTTTGTTATTATTTTTAATATTAATATTTAATATTAAGATCTATTGATTTAGAAATAGAGAACCTAAGTTTGTAGTCCCAGCTCTATTACATACATATCCATGGATGACCGTGGGCAAGGTATTTCCCATGCCTGGGATTTCCTCGTCTGTCAAATGGGGGGGAGTGGAATGGATATAGAGGTGTCAAACTCCACACTTTGTTGTGGCCTGAACCAGATTAAAATATAATTGGAAAAAGTTTAATGCATAATAATGATATGATATAATATATTATATATTATGTTATATAATATAATATAATATAATATATAATATATTATATAATATAATATTATATATTATATAACAATATATAATAATGATATGAACAATAATGATATGATAATACTGATAATGCTACTCTGTGGCTTTCTAAGTCAATATGTGACTTACAGGGATCTGTTCTTTTGAGTTTGATACCATTGGACTAGAAGAAATTATGTATTACCTTCCAGTTCAAAATTTTAGGATTTTATTAACTTTAAAACTAGTCATCCTATGGGTGGCTAGGTGGCTCAGTGAATACAGCACCGAGCCTGGAGTCAGGAGGACCTGAGTTCAAATCCAACCTAAGACAACACTTACCAGCTGTGTAACCTTCAGCAAGTCACTGAATCCTAATTGCCCTGACTTCCCCGCTCCAAAAAAGCAAAAAAAAAACACAACCCAAACTTAGTCATCTTTCCCACCTTTTCCTTCTTCTCCCCCCCCCAGACTTTAATTTGCTTAGATTTTAATTTGGGAAAAAAGAGGAAGGAGAAAAGTTCAAGTAGAAGAAGAGAGGACATTTTAAGGAAAGCATGAGGATTTCACAGCTATGAAGATGCCCAAGGGTTGAATTTGGGGAAGAAAAATTAGGTTGAAAACAGAGGAATAGCAGGAGAAGGAAGGAGAGGTGAGTAAAGGAGAGAGAATTAGAGAAGGAAGTTGTTGGGACTAGGGGAAAGGAAGTTGTGTGAGGTTAAAGTGCCATTGGAGTGAAAGGGTGCTAATGAGGTAAAGCCAGTTCTCCAGGGCCACAAGATCTACTAAGGAAAAGCACAAAGTACTCAAGGTCTCACTTCCAGAAAGTATGGAGAACAGGCCAAATTATGCAGTGATTTGCATAGAGCGCATGGAGTTTTCCTGCCACAGCCATATGTGTTCAAAGCACAGACTGGTCTCTTTCCTAGCAGAGAAGGTAAAAAGGATAAAAGAATATTTCTCTAATCTCCATGTTATCATTGTCAGTGAAGTTTCTTGTTAAAAAAAATGAGGAGAGGGTTTACAAGTGAAAACAAAGAAGGAAAAGGAATCTGAAGAGGCAGAAAGGAATTCTGACCTATTTCATAAAGTTAGAACATAGAAGAACATTCCATGAAGGAGAAGGGGAGGAAGGGCCACTGAACACTTAGAGCTAGGTATAATATTAATAGACATTTATATAGCACTTATTAAGTTCTTTACAATTATTATCTCATTTGATCCTTACCACAACCCTGTGAAGTAGGTGCTATTATTATAATTATTTTACAGGTGAGGAAGCCAAGGCAAACATGTTAAGGGACAGCTAGTAAGTAATACTGGATTGGACTCAGGTTTTCCTCACTCCAGATGTAGCAGATAGAGATCCACTGCTCTCTCTGGCTGTTGGTAATGTAGGTGAGAGGCTTTTCCTTAAGATCAGTAAACTGGACCTTCTGAAGCAATGGCAGATGTTTATTGTCTAGTAAATGATAACGTAGCTCCCTGGTTGATTTCAGAAGAGATTATCCATCAAGGGTCAGGATGAATAGTGGTGGCTGGTGATTCCCTGCTGCAGGGACTAGTGGGATCACTGAGACTATTATTTGTCAGTCTGATAATGACAATAGAGAACTGCTGTTTTTCTGGGGCATCCAGAATGGGGAGATTCCAAGATGTGGAGGAAAAACGTACAAAAACTTGTCAAAATTGATGACTCCTAAGAGTTTCTAGAGATCCATGGGGTAGTGTTGTGCATTGGGAGGAGCACAGTACATGACTTCAAAGTCATTCTAGTCATATTGTTAACTACCTGAGACACTGAGAAAATCCTGAAAACTCTTTGGGCTTCTTTTCTCATCTGTCAAGTAAAGAGATTCAACTTGATGAAATCTAAGGTTGCTTCTCTCAATCTGGTGATTCTATTATCCCATGCTTCACATAGGAAGAGAGGACACAGACCCAATGAATCTAGAAATCAATGCTGACAATTACATAACAATGGATGAAAAACCAAAGACCTTAACTGCACAGGTGGTGTTTTTATTACTGCTGCTGATTGAATGCAAGAGGTTCGGAAGAGGAAGCCAGATCTGGGAAGTAAACAGCTGTTTAAAAAGATGGTCTTCAAGAGTAGTATTTGTATTTCTGGATTACAGTTTAAATGATAGAAATATCAGATTCCTGGATAGGGACAGAATAAACCTATCAACAACTTATAAGGATTCATTGGCTTAGACTTTTGAAAATGTAAAAAAAAAACCCTTTAAAATGAAAAAGAAAGAGAAGGGAGAAATAAAATTGTGTTTATCTTCTAAGCTATAATCCACAGTGAACAGCTATACTGTTGGGGGAGGAAACAAAAGTAAAAATGCCAGAGATTTTTAGAAGATAAAATTAAATAAAGGAGTCAGTATTGAAATCTATAGTCTTACATGTCTGTATAGAAGTACACAAAATGTGGCTAACAAGAAGAGAAAAATAGAGATTGTAATGTAAGGAGACATATTTGACAACATAGGCATCATTCCGACTTTGTGGGATGGGACCCATGACTGTAGTGCTCTTAGGAAGATATCCTTTACTCAAAAGGAAGAGAATAATTAAAAAGGTAGAGATATAAAGTAGCATTGTATATTAGGAAAATATATTGGTAACTCATGACTCCAATTTCCTCCATCTCTGGGCTCAGAAGGACCTGGTTTATCCTGGGGGCCAGCTCATTCAGATTTTTTTTTTAACTCATGTGCCCAAATCTCCAGATGTACTCATGTCTAGGTTTTCACAAATATAGGTAAACTATATTTTGAATTACTCTGAATCTTATACAAGGAGCCAAATTACCAAATAGATATTGAATAGAGAATAGCACTTACCATCCCACAAAAAAACAATGCAAAAACACCAAGTACTCACTGGAGCCCCCAAACCTGTTTATAACATGTAAAGCACTTATGGTTGTTGTCCTTAAAGGAGACTGGACTTTGAGTTTGTGTTGGGGTAGCACTCAGATGTTCCAGTGAGATCCTTCTCCCAGCTGAGTGGGACATAGACTTTCCTAAACTACCCTCTTCCAGACACTGGAATCAATTCCCTAGAAGCACTAAGAATTTGGTGCCTTGGATTATTTTCAACATTTGTTTCCATCGTTCCCACTCACATACTGCTGACCAAAGTTGGAAAGAAAAATCATTAAACTATGGTGTATAGGTCCAGTAAAAATGTATGTTACAAAATCTTACCTGGGCCTTCACTGTGGCAAAGCCAGCCTTTTATACCTTCCTAATTGATTTACTATCCCACTCACCACCCTGGCTTTCCCAAACCTTATCATCTCACCTCAAACTTTCCATAGGTTCCTCCTCCCTCTTCCCTATCAGCTGAGAATCTTAACCTACTACTTCACTGATAAAATTGAGGTCATTTGCTAAGAGTTCTGTCTTTTCCCCTCTTATTCATTTCATGTCACTAAGATCCTTTCATGACTCTTTCCTTTAACCCTGGCTCATATGAAAAAGGGCCCCTTCCTCTTGCCAGGTCTGACTTCTCTACATATGCGAGGAATCCAATTATATTCCATCTTCTACAGCAGATTGACACCTCACAGGAGTGGGGGAACCTGCAGCCTTGAGGCCACATGTGGATTTCTAGATCCCTAAGTGTGGCCATTTAACAGAATCCAAATTTTACAAAACAAATCAGGCCACATGTAGCCATAAGGCCACAGGTTCCCCACCCCCCCTAGCATCTTCCCTCTTTCACTTCTCTTTAATCTCTATTTGTGTATCAGCTATTTCCCTGCTGACTACAAACATGCCCGTGTATCCCCCACTCTCAAAAAAGTCCTCCCTTAATCTGTCCATCCCTGCTAGCTCTCATCCTATTATCTCATCTCCCTTTCATGGCTAAATTTCTTGAGAAACCTATTTACAGTGGATGCTTCCACTTCCTTGTATCTCACTCTCTTCTAAACTCTCTTTGCTCCCACTCTCAACATTCATCTGAAACTCCAGTTACCAATAATCTCTTAATTGTCAAATCCAATGACCATTTCTCATTCTTCATCCTTCTTGACCTCTCCATGACTTCTGATACCATCAATCACCCTCTTCTGCTAGAAACGCTTTTCTCTCCAGGGTTTGTTTTTTTTTTCTTTTTTGGAGAGAGGAACACAGGGCAATTGGGATTAAGTGACTTGCCCTAGGTCACACAGCTAGTAAGTGTTAAATGTCTGAGGCTGGATTTGAACTCAGGTCCTCCTGATTCCAGGGACCAGTACTCTATTCACTGTACCACCTAGCCTCCCCTCTCTCCAGGTTTTTGAGACACTCTTCTCTTCTGATTCTCATTTTATCTGTTTGACTACTCCTCAATGTCCTTTGTTGAATCTCTGTCCAGAATGCACTAGGGGCAAAATGTGGTTGTCATCCAAGGCTCTGTATTCTCTTCTCCCTCTATATTGTTTCACTTAATGATATTATTAGCACCGGAATTCAAATATCATCTGTAACAGATAATTACAAGATCTATTTTTCTAGCCCTAGCCTCTCTCTTCACCTCCACGCTCATGTCTCCAGCTGCCTAATACACATCTTAAACTGCATGTCTTGTTGACATCTTAAACTCAAGCGCTCCAAATTGAAGTCATTTTTACATCCCTCCCTAACCCCAACCCTAACCTCTTCCTAAACTCCCTATTAGTGTCAAATGTGCCATCATCTTCCCTGTCAGGCTTGCAACCTAAGGGTCATCCTTGCCTCCTCACTCTCTCTTACACTCATCCAATCTCTCTCACTCTAAGTCCCCTAGTAAAAGTAGAATTTCACTTACCTACATCCCCACATTAGACAGCAGGGGACAGAAGAGGATGACATAGCCGTCAGTTACCTCCACCTCGATTAATTGCAATAACCTGTTGTTTTCTGTTCTTTTCTCATAATTTCTCCCTACTTGAGTCCATTCTCCACTCAGATGTCATACTGATTTTCTCAATGCACATGTCTGAACGTGTTAGGCCCCCTATTCAATAAATTGCAGTGACTCCCTGTCCAGCATCAAATAGAAAATCCTCAGCGTGGCTTTAAAAATGCTTCATAACCTGGCCTTTTTCCACCTTTCTAGTTTTTTTTATACCTTATCCTTGTATGTATTCTGTGAGCCAGCAACAGTGGAGTCCTTGATACAGCTGCCACAAGACACTCTCTCTCCTGAATCTGGTTATTTTCACTGTCTGTCCCCTATGCCTGAAACTTTTTTCCCTACTCATCTTTGTCACTTGGCTTCTCTTGTGTCAACTAAAGTCCCACCTTCTGTCATGAGCTTTTCCCAGTGTACCTTAATATTAATCCCCTTCCCTCTGAGACTATCCCCAATTGATCTTGTACATATTTTGTTTCTACATAGTTGTTTGCCTCTTTCCTCCTCTATTAAACTGTTAATGCCTTGAGAATAAGAATTATTTTTGCCTTTGTGTTCCCTGCGTTTGGCCTGGTGTCTGTTACATAGCAAGTCATTATTAAATACTTATTGATTTCTTGACTTAATGAAGAGCTTAAAAACAAGGTGGTTAGTGAGCAGATGGTATAGAAATAGGGAATTAAGGAAGAATGACTGGAGTCTGTTTGAAATAGGGGGCCATGAGGGGTGACCACTAATAAGGACAGCAAGCTCCCAGGGAGAAAGTGCCTGAAACTGAAAGCATTAATATCTTTACATATTAGTAATGGAGGCTTCAATTATCTGGCTACCTGCTGGAGTTCTCTCTATGCCAAAAACTGAGTAGTTAATGCTTTCTTAATGTCTCATAATAATAATTTCATCCTTCAGAAGATAGATTAATTGGTGAGAGATACACTCATTCTGGACCTAATTATCACCAAAAAGAAGGAGACTGTGGAAGTAAAATTATGGGACATGGGAGGAAGTGACTATTTCATTCTTCAGTTTGTGTTGGAAAAGGAGAGAAAAATCTGACATTTCAATATGTGTTTTTTTTTTTAAGTAAAACTGATACAAAGGGTTCAGAGAAAGAAGCTAAGATGGACTACAGTTCTATGGAGGCAGCTATCTCAGGAGAAATGGAAAGGCATAAAGAGATACAACTCTAATAATGGGGTAAAATAAAAGAGAATAATGTGGATGCAAAGGGAGCTCATCAACTAACATATTTTTAAAAGATATACATAGAAGGTAGATGTGAGGGTAGATAATAAAAGATGAATATAAAATAATATTTGTATAACATGTGCATAACTGATTTCTCAGATCAACTTATAAACTTATAAACAGAGTGAGTACCTTGGGATCATAGCTTTTGAGCTGGCAGTGATTTCAGAAGGTATCTTCCCTGGTCTCATTTTTATAGATAAGGAAACAACCTAGGAAGATTAAATGATTTTCTCAAGAGAACACAACTAGTAAATGACAGAGGGAGGATTCAAACCCATATCTTGAACTCCAGAGTATGCTGATTCTCTAGCTTCCGGAGCGCTAAAGTTTTTCATAAGCTGAACCTGGAAAGGAGTTTTTTTTTTTTCAAGGAAAAGAGAAGAATCAAAGAAGGTCTAAGACTATTTTTTTTAAAAAAGGATAGCACAAAGGACTCTGTTAAAAATCTAAATCTAAATCTATGATCCTTATGGTCAAAATTGGGGCTTGTTAGACTAAATTTGTTTCCTTTTTTTGATCTAGTGTCAAGTCACTAGATCAGGGGAATATTGTAGATATAATTTACCTAGAATTAGAAGGGACCTCAAAGGTCATGAAGTGATGTTGGCTCTTTGTGATCACTGCTTCCTTCTCTAAGGGCTCAGTAACCATCCCTTTGATAATATATTTTAGAATTTTTGTTTCCCCTAGGAGTCAAAATCAACCTCAGTGGCTTAGTTTGTAGAAAAGCCATTTGGGAAAAGTAGACCTTTTCCAGTTCTGAGGCACATCCCTAGTTCTCCAGATTTTTCAAAAATCATGGACAATGACTGTTCAGTGACCAAATTTCCTGATTTCTTCCAGAATATAATTCGATAAGGTGCTAGATACGAACCTGGCAACTTAAAGACAACCAGGTGCTTTTCACTATTACACTGTTTATGTCTCCAGTCTCTAAGAGTAATTTTCCTTTTGTCCTTTCTTAATCAAAGATATTTTCCTTGTCAGGGAAAACAAGAAGCAAAGCAAGAGTTTAACAATTTCACTCATTTTATCCTTCTGCTAACACCCACTCACACCCAACCTCCCCCAGCCCCCATGCATATACATGCACACATGCAAAGGAAGGAACCAGATTCATCTTATCAGCTTCTCTCTAGGGGCAAGCTATATAACATTTCTTTTTTAGTTCTATTAATTTTGTAGTCATTGGACATAGTGTTTTCATTGTTCTGTTTACTGATTCTGCATCAATTTCCCCTTTTCTATGCTTCTCTGAATTCTTCATGTTCATCAGTTTCTTATAGCATTGTAATATTTCATTATATTCATGTATCAAAAGTTGTTCATCTATTTCTTAATTTATGGGGATTTGCTTTGTTCCCAGCTCTTCAGGGAAGTTAGGTGATACATGGGATGAAGAGTTGGGCTTGGAATCAAGGAGAGTTGAGTTCAAATCCTATCTCAGTTGCTTATTAGATGTGTGACTCTTGGCAAGTCACTTAACCTTTCTCTGGCTATTTCCTCATCTGTGAAATGGGGATAATAATAGTATCTACCTCCGAGGGTTGTTGTGAGAATTAAATGGGATGTTAACTGGACAATGCTTTGAAAACCTTAAAGTGTTATCCAAATGCTAGATATTATTATTATTATTATTTATTTGCTAATATAAAAATCCTACTCTGTTTTGGTTAGTGTGAGACTTGTCTTCCTGTTTTTGTCTTCTTTGGGAGTGTATGCTGTATTGGTAGTGGAATTTGGAGATGCCTCTGTATTGACTTGGTTTTTGGGTTGAGTGTTAAAACCTAGAGCTTGTGAATCCCACTTGTGGAATGGACTTGTTGACATGAAGAGAGAGAGCCAAACTGGGAGGAGCCGTGAATTGGGAGAGAGGCCCAAGCCTAGAGAAGGCCAGAAGGACTTTGGGAGAGCAGTATAACTACCATCTGGAACTGTCAAGAGCTGAGGAGGCATGGCTGTGATGCCAGTTGCTGCCAGTCCTCAGCTGGTACATGAAGAGAGAGGGCTGAACTGGGAGGAGCCATGAATTGGGAGAGAGGCCCAAGCCTAGAGAAGGCCAGAAGGACTTTGGGAGAGCAGTATCCAGTATCGTGGAGCCTGAGTTGCTGAGAGCAAGACTGCTGAGAGCCTGTTGGAACTGCCACCTGGAACTGCCTAGGACTGAGGAGGCATGGCTGTGATGCCGGTATTTTGTCTGTCTGTTTTGATGTTATTTTACCAGATTTACCTGATGGCGAAGGACAGTGCTGCTGTTGTAAAGGCCCTGGAACCTGGCTGTTGGTTCAGAAGCCCTGAAGGAGGATTTTCTTGTGGTACCTGCACAGAAATACTGGAGGAGGTCTTTGCTGATGTTTTCAGGGGTTCTGGGACTGTTCTACAGGCAGAGAGTGGCTTGATGAGGACACTGGCTATGGCTTTGTTGAGCCTTGTCTCCCCAGGACCTGAGATTGCTGAGGGCTTGCCTCCAGTGAAGATAAAAAAAAAAGGCCCTTTCCTTGGGTATTTAATGCTGAGTTTAAACTTGTTGTAACTTAAGGGTGGATGGCCTTTTGTGCTCTCCTGTCCCTTTTGAGATTCAGGGGTGGGAAGCCTTGGAGTTTTTTTTGTGCTCTGTGATTGACCAAATGAATGTACTTTGTTTATGGTTGGAGACTAATCTCCATTTGAGAAGAAACTTTTGACTGACTAGATGAATGTACTGTCTAGGGGTGGAGTAGTACCTGGATTGAATGGAGAACTTACTTGCTAAAGGAACAAGTTACTGTATTTTGGCTTTCTCTGTTCTGTGAATGTTTGCT
>CM053587.1:156531519-156548584 GCA_028646515.1 Pseudochirops corinnae | reverse complement strand
GTTTATTTTCATTAGTTGATTTGAGAAATTGGTTATTTTTGACCATTCTCAAATGTAGCTGATGTCATTTGGCAGGACATTTCAGGTAGGATGATGTGTCAGCCTTAGCACTGGGATATGGAAAATAAAGCTATTCAGCTTCAATTTCTTCCTCTATAAAATGAAAATATTGGACTAAAAGATAATTCAGCCTCAGTTTCTCCCTCTATAAAATGAAAATGTGGGACTAGATAATAATAGTAATAATGACGATGATAGTAGCTACCATTTATATGGCTTACAAAGTGCTTCACATGTAGGATTTCATTTGACCTCACAGATGATCTCTAAGCTTCCTTCTGGTTCTCACATGTTCTGTTCTTAGGAAAACTCTATTCTTAGCCGATGATTCTGTCCTCTTAGCTGCTCTCTTCTTCTTACCCAACCCTTTCACTTCCCCTGTTCTTCAGTAGAGAGGGTGAAGGGGATGAAAAGAATGCTGTACAGGCAGGGTTGTAAACAGATTGAGGATAAGAGAGCACATTCTTTCTTTTTTGCTGTTTTTTGGAGGGGGGGAGGCAGGGCAATTGAAGTTAAATGACTTGTCCAAGGTCACACAGCTAGTAAGTATTAAGTGTCTAAGTCCGGATTTGAACTCAGGTCCTCCTGACTCCAGGGCTGGTGCTGTATTTACTATGCCACCTAGCCGAACCCTAGAAAGCACATTCTTTCTTTGCCACAAAAAATATTGACAGCACTTTCTTTGCCTTGAAACTACTCAGGACAAAAAAGAATTGTATCCTGGAAATCATAGCAGCATACAGTTAGCAACCCTCCAAAGGAACCTACAGGTAATCATAGGTCATAAAGACTCTGCCATTGCACTGCCTCTGACACCCCTTAGAGCAGAACCCTTTGGTTATTTCTGATGATGCCTATTTACTTCTTCTTGAAATAATGTTTCTAAATGCATAAAAATACATAGAATTACAATGAAAACCAGAAATTGTTGAAAATAAAGATAATTTTTTTTTCTCTATCCATAGTCAGAGATCTCCTAAAATCTTTCTATGGATCCCTGGGGAGTTATGGACCCCAGTCTAAGGACTCCTGTTTTTGAGTCACTGTGGTACAGCAGAAAAAAGCAGGGCACTTCTCCCTGAGGGCCTGAATTTGAAGTCACGTGCTCTGAGTCAGAATCTTCATTTATTACTAGTGTGATCTTGGTAAACTCACCCAACTTGTATAGGCATCAATTTCCTCATAGATAAAATAAATGAAGGAGGTGAACTAGAGGATCTCTAAGGATTTCAACTCTAGAGTGATGGAGTCTTCCCCATATGGTGAACTATTAATAAACTTTGTTTTCCTTTGGCTGAGAATACTTGAGCTGAATTCTTTTGGCAGGACCCGGCATGTTGGTATTTTGGGGTCTCAGGCACCCCAACCCTCTTAGTGGGTAAACCACATCATTTTTATGGTTCCTTGAAGATGATCTTAGACTTACCCAGGACTTAAACATGAATGTGGTGTTCACTACAGTGTAAAACACTAGGGCCTCACAATAATTTTGATCAGTCCATAAATCTAGTATGATCAAAGAAAATGCAATAACTAGCTTAACAAATTCATTATATTTTCCAAGGTATTTTAATTTTAGTGCATTTATTTTTAATGCCTTTCTCTTTGGCTCTCCTAGGGACATTAAGAACAGAAAACCCTCTACCACACTAACAAAAGCTTTAAATTACTTGTGTTATTACTTATAAACTAGTGAAGGCTTTACTCAGACTTGATATCATCTTGACTTATAACCCACAAATTGTGGAGTCAGGCTGATTACATACGTAAAATTTGTTTCAGAGTTTATTTTGATTAAAAAAACCATATAAGGGATATAAGAGATACTGGTACATTTTGAGGTGTTTCTCATATTTCTGATTCATAGCTTCTGTTGGGGGCCAGGCCTTGGCTCACTGGTAGTACAGGTCTAATAAGCTATTGGTAATTTATTCAGTGATTAACAGATGGAGATTTACTTATTCATAGCAGAGGAAAATATTGAACAAAGATATACAGTGAAAACTCTGATCGTTAATTCATCTGAGGGTATATCCCTGCCTCTGAGTTGCCCATGGTAGCCTGGTAGCCAAGCATCAGAGAATGGCTGGAACTCATTGTGGCTTTGTGTATTCAGAAAATCAGAAAATGTATCCAAAGGTGTAGGTTTTAGTCCTTTAAGCCCAGTAAGACTTAAGAATGATGTCAATAATATTTAACACAGTGAGGCTCCGGACTCATTCTCCAAGAATGAATCTAGTTACATCCCCTCTCCCCCCTCCCCCATCTTTCTTTAATGCTATTATCTTGAGTCACAATTTTGTCATGTTCTCACTGTTAGCTGCCAGTGATTAGTGCTTCAGTTCCACTCAAAAATTTATATGAATTAGATTTTATAAAGGAATATTTCTGAAAAGATATAGCAAGGACTGATATTACAAACTTTCCCCCAACATCTGGGTATATACTCCCCTTTATACCAGTCAATTCCTGGGGAGCAATGGTTCAGATTGAATGTCATTGCTATATAGTATTTACCTTACCGATTTCATTTCCAGTAGATGGATGACTTCTTATTTCTACTACTTCTGCACTGAATCCCAAAGAATTTGTTTGGTTACTGGGTTAGGTTCTGAGGATTATTTCTTGCACTCTTAATGCTGAGCTAGCTGACTCTAAAGCCAAAATATAAACTTTGGTTCCTAGATTTCTGATAGTTCACTCTTCTGACCTTTGGAAGTTCACAAGGTCATAACTGTTGTCAATACTCCACCTAAAACTAAGAATGAATAAATGCAAAGAAGGCAAAGAATAGTGACCTCTCTTCATAGATCATATGTCAAACTTAGACAGGAAGGGCCCAAAGCCTCTCCTCTTATAGCATTATCTCTCTTACATCAACAGTAAGTAGGCAGACAAGACCCAGAGCAAAGCAAAGACCTCAATTTTCCAGATTAGTGCCTTTTGAATACAGCTCAGTTTTGGCTACACAAATAATCAACAGTTCATCTCTTTACCACATGGTTCATAGACTGGATCTAGTCATAGAATGTCTCCCCGTGTTCCAAATCTTACTTGCCATTATGCCTTTCCAGAAGCCAGCTCCTCAACAACTTTCACATAAGGGATCGCTGTAGCTGAGTGCTAGCTCCCATTGCATTAACAACAACATCAACAACAAAACCCATGTAGCAGAGGAGTGTGATAGGTACCCTTCCTGCTAGAGTTCCTATCCTCTCCAAAATGAAAAGTTACTGTAGGACACAGCAAAGAAGGGAAGTTCCCATGTTTGGACACCAAATCTTTTTTTTCCCAAATCTATTTTTTAAAATTAATTAATTAATTTTCTTGTTTACATCATTCATTCTATGTTTTTTATCCAGGGGATAAAAATCCAGGGGATAAATATTTAATTGACTGGTCATAGAAACCAAATGAGTTCTCACAACTGAGTTTGTAGAGAATAGATACCCATCATTGAGTGACCTTCTCCCCAAAGGCTGGTTTATAGTTTTGGTCACTTATGATCATGTATCAGGTAGGTCTGTTTTTCAGGCATTACTCATTGTAGTTCTTTGTAGGGTAACTCCTTCTGGCAGTTTTGTCTAGTTCCCAGAAGGCAGTGTTGGCATTGCTTCTACAGGAAGTCTTTCCCAACCCCTCTTACTTCTAATGCCTTATCTCTGTTAATTATTTCTTATTGTTTCACTACATAGCTTGTTTGTATATAAATATTTGTTGCCTCTCCCATTAGATTGTTAGCTTTTCGTAGACTTTTGCTTCTTTTTGTATCCCCAGTGCCTAGCATAATGCCTAGTACACAGTAGGTACTTAATAAGTGCTTATTGATCAATTGATAGGAAAATCTTGTATTCATCTGCATGCATGTTGAAATCTGAACAGACATTTTTTAATGTACTTGATCTTTTCTGTGTGGATGGACAGACCAAATTCCTATTAGTTTTTGAAATGTTCTGGGGTTCGATGGAATCATCACAACGTCCTCCACAAATAGGAGTATCTGTGTGACCTTACCATCCACAAGAAATCTGTTTTCAAACTGGATTCTTTACTAGATTTACTCTGTGACAGTGATGCAAACTTATGTCTCGACCACCGATTTTTATTATCAAACTTGTTCAACAGGGTTATTTCTGTTATATATTTCAGGGAATCCTGAATGATTTTAATATATGGCTTGGAGGCACCTTGTAAAAAAGTCTATTAAAGCTGCCATTTTGTTCTACTAAAGTGCTTTTCATAATAAACAAGCAACAAACACAATGGTTGTGAGTGAGAGAGAGAACATAACATGTTTTCTCATACATTAAGCCAGATTCTTTTCCTTTAATGTAATTTTAATGGATGTTCCCTCAATAGGAAAATCTGACCTGGTATGTATAAATATGATGTAGTAACCCACTTTCAAAATTGTTTAAATCTTTAAATGGTTTGGTGTTTATTCTTTATAATGTTCTAAAGTCAGATTTTCTTAATGTATCCATCCTTTCTCCACTAAAGAGAGGAACAGATCAGACACATCTTGGTTATTCATATGCAAGAAGAGTTTGCTCTCTTTTAAGACACAACAATTCAATTTGATTTTTCTAGTATGTTTCCTTATAAAATTTAGAAAATGAGTTACTTTCCCTGTGTACTATCTCATAAAATCAAAGTAAGATTCATTTCCACTGCTGTATATTTTCTGAAGTACTTTATGATCCCAGGGAAAGGGTTGATAGAGAAGCAACCTATGTTTATTATTGTTTTGGCTGTTATTGATGTTGGTTGCAGGTTCCAGAGCCAAATTTCTTGTTCGCTATCAGGTACTGTGTTCTGTTTGCCAGGTGGGGGACTATTCATCAGGAGCAAGTTCATTTATTTAGTATTTAATCTTGAAAATCTCTGAGGCAATGGGAACAAAGGAGGACTGATCAAACAAACAGATGGAACAGTCAGTTTTTATTGATGTGGTCTGAGTCAGAGAGGAACAGCCATGAGTTGTTTTAACAAGTTTTCTTTATTGTCATTGCTATAACACAGTTTCCCAATTTTTTCATTTTATGACAAAGGTCTGATAAATTATCTTTCTATTTATAGATATTCTCTGAATTATATCTGAACTCTTTACACACACACACACAAATATACACATATGTAACATACATATATAATAGTAATTATATAGTGCTTTAAGATTTTCAAAACTCTTTACACATATCTCATTTGATTTTCACAACAACTCTAGAAAGTAGGTGCTATTCTTATCTTCCTTTTGCAGATGAGGACAATGAATCAGACAGAGGTTAAGTGACTTGTCCAGGGCCACACTGCTAATAAGTGCCTGAAGCGGGATTCAAACTCAGGTCTTCTTGATAACAAGTCTAGCAATCTACCCAGTATAATTAGTAGAGCCACCTAGCTTCCTTAGTTATGTCCTCTGTTGACTAACAGCAGAGATAGCAATGGCAAAAAAGATAATATTTACACTTACAACAGAGTTTTTGTGAAAATCAAATATATAAAGTATCCCAAAAGTCTGAGTATAGTTTCAAACTTTAGTAGTTTGAGGAGCACTTTAAATTCTTAGTACATTTTTAAACTATTAAAACTTAAAACTTTACTAAGACTTTTGGGACTTCATCTATATGTCAAATTAAAGTATGTTATGACTTAAAACAGAGCAAACTGTACTTGTATATGTGTGACCAACATATATCTGATTTATTCCTCCTTTTAGTGGAGAAAGGATAGATGCATATAAAACAACTGATTTGAGGTGATTAAAAGGAAGGAAGTTGGAGTCAATTGAGAGAACATGTATATGGGTATAGATATGTAATGTATATTGCACATGTATGTACATCTATACATGTATATACAGACATGTGAATATTATATACACATATTGTAATGTTCACAATGTGTATATGCACATAAACACATATATGTGTATTACAGACATGCACATAAATATTGTCTGTATATATACAATATTTATGTGCATGTCTGTAATACACATATAATACATATATATATACACACACACACACATATATATACATATATATGTATATATATACACATACATACATGTGCTTTAGATCTGTGATTTTTCCTTCGTAGGGACCTATCGAAAATCCCACTGCCAATGCAGATCAATAATGTCTCTGTAACTTATAATTTCAGTGAGTTGCCTGGGACAGTAAGACATTATGGGACTTGTCTATCACCACAAAGTATGTGCCAGAGATGGAATTTGACTCCCTGATCAGCCTTTTATTCACTAAACCATATTTTTGGTATAAAGATGTGAATTATACCAATCATTTGATATGCCACTAAGATTTGATTGTCTCATTTAAAAAAAATTATTTATGAATAAAAAGTAAAATTTTCTCCCAAGGAATAGGCATTGGGTTAATTCTTAGATGAAAAGAAGACTGACAGGTTAGATTCAGAGAGAGCTTAGTTATAACTGATTGCTAACAAAACAATGGATGAAGCTAAGATGTCCCAGGATGAGACATGGCCACCTGGCTACATTTTTTACTAATGTGGAGCACTTTACCACATTCATTCAGTCCAATAAGCAGTTTGTCAGCTCTGCCAGACCTGAAGATAGACCTGAAGGCTTTTGCGCATTGGACTTTACGCTGTTTCATCCTCAGTAGTAAGCAAAGGGAGCAACCATTCTTTACAAATGCACTTATGTAGGTGAAGAGTGCACAAAACATCTTTGTTATACCAGTCAGAAGCAAGTTAGATAAGGAGACATACGCATTTCAACCCAGTTATTTTGATACCCATGGGTTATACTTGTAGATTAATTAGTCACTTTGGCTGTTTCTGTGTCTCCCCTCTCCTCTGGGGGAAGGTACCCAGTCTGACCAGACTGCCTCAAAGAATCATTGAGAATTCATTTTACGATATTAGTTGGAAGACAAATGGGTGTTTCATGATGTATTGAAGTAATCTGTGGTGTAGTGCAAAGCACTTGATTTGAGGTGCAAGGGTTCAAATCCTGGTTCCATCACTGTAGTACCTCTGCGATTTTTGCTCAGCACCTTCACCTCTCTGGGCTGAGTTGAGTTCATCATTTAAAAATAAAGTGAGGGAGGAGATGGGGGTTAGAATGACTTGTACTCTAAAGTTCCTTCTAATCTTAAACCTGTGATCTCATGATTCCCTAAACTGACATTGTTAGATTAAGAGTCCTGACTTTGTCCCATGTAATTGCTTAGGTGATGAGATATCCAGTTTGAGATCCCTTTGTAAATGAGAGTTCTATGAAGAATTGATTGACAGGCTAATGTTTAGGGGTAGACAGGAAGATTTTTATATTAGCTACAAACCACTGATAGTTGAACATATGGAAACAAGTGAATTTGCCTAAGGCTCTGATGTAGACAAAAAAGGAGATGCTTCCCCCCTTTTTTCCTCCCCCCTTTCCTCTCTCCTCACAAAAAGAATCAGAAGGATGTCCAGAACTAGTTGAAACCTCTCAGAGGGACTCAAAATACAGAATAATAAAATTAGGCAGGTCACTAAAGAGTGATTGATGTTACTAAAAGCTGAGGAGAGGTTGAAGAGAAATGGTAGAAAGAAATATTTTTTTGTCTGAGCAGTAGAGGTTTGTTACCTTGGCTGGAGTAGCTTCTATGCAATGGAGAGAATAGGTACAAACCAGGTTGGAAGAGACTCTAACTACTAAATGAATGAGTATTGGGTTTAGAGGTTGAATAATCAAAGTAATACACTTATTTTTCACTACCTGAAGCTGACCTAGAGCATGAGTAAAGTAGGATTTGGCAGCCTGAACCATCATTCAGTTTGACATTCAACACATGCCAGAAAGAACCAGGAACATGGCAGGCCAGCATTCTATGTGCCATTTCAAGAACAGTTGGAAAAGCTTTCCTGGCATCTCCACATCTGGCTGAGCTAAAAGCACTTGTTCAGGCCAAGTTTCACTGATCTTTCCAAAATAAATGCTGCAGAGTTGAATGCCCTATGTAGAGACTTAGTCACTATTCCCAGTAAGGGATAAAACCCCACACACTCATAAAATAAATTCAATGTGAAGGAATTCAGGGCAGACAGGATTATGAAAACAAGAAAAAGTATGTTTGGCAGTAAACCTTGTAATCTTTTTGTCACTGTCCCTTTCCTCATCTTCTGCATGACCTCTCCAACCTTCTAGATCTAGAAGCACTATCTTGTACTTGATCTGACATTGATCCCTTGTAGAATATTAACTAATAATCTGTTAGGGATATTTGCGTCTTAGTAGGAGACTCCTCAAGGGCAGCTAGGTGGCACAGTGGATAGAATGAAGGGCCTGGAGTCAGGAAGACTCATCTTTCTGAGTTCAAATCTGGCCTCAGACACTTAGTAGCTATGATCCTGGGAAAGTCACTTAAGCCTGTTTACCTCAGTTTCAACTGGTGAATGAAATAGCAAACACTTCTGGTATCTTGCCGAGAAAACCCTGTACTGTAGTTGTGAATTAAAGCACACAACTGTGGTCCCATTCTAGTCATACTCCACACCATACCATAATGCAAAACAAGTTCCTCGCGTGCTAAATCTTTTTTGTCCATGAAGAGGAGGATCTGACTACACATTAGCAGCGATATAGGTAATTTCTCTTATTCTTTGCAAAAGTATACCAGAGACATTTCTTAAATTGCCTTTCCTTTCCTTCACATCCAGATTAGGAAAAGAATAGGACTGATTGCTAATATTAAATGGCATTTCTTTGCTATTATGCCTTATTTGCATGAGTTAAACATAGCCCACACACTTATAAGCAATTATTGATTTAATTCACTTGAGTTCATTCCTATTTTGATAATGTGATTTTAAATTAAGATTTTTCCACAGTTTTATCATTATGCTACTCTGAAAAACATAAGAAGAAACAATAATCAGGAAATGAAATACATAGATGCCAAATGAAGAACATGTTATGCCTTCTAACATGTTGCCGTGCCTTAGTAGCAAATTAAGTCTCAACTGTCCTTAACCCTGGATGAGAGTCATAGAGAGACAGAGAACATGGTCTGAAAAATTAAAGTTGAGGATCATCCAAAGATCCATAGAACAATAACTAGTGGAGATGGACAGGTTGCAACTTCTCACAAACACAGGGGTTTGTCTATGAGAAGCTGTGACTAGTTATGTCAGAGAAGTTGTATGAAGGAGGTCATCAAAGAGCATTATGATTGTAAAGGAAATGGTCTGCTTACCTAAAATGAGAAAATATTTGTAAAGCATTTTACAAATCTTAAAAAGGCATATAAATGCTAGTTATTACTGGTAGTATTAGTAGGAGAAAGATGAGCAGCAGCAGCAGCAGTAGTAGTAGTAATAGTAGAAGTAGTGGTAGTAGTAGTAGAAGTAGTGGCAGTAGTAGTTAGTAGTAGTAATGGTAGTAGTAGTAGTAATAGTAGTAGTAGTAGTAGTAGTAGTAGTAGCGTAGTAATTTATGGACAACCTAGTGATTTGTGAGCACAACCAAGGTGGGATTTTTGTTGCTTTTTTCCTTCTTTTTAGAATTCAGTTTCCCAGGCTCAGGCTAAATTACAAACATCGGAAGGATTAATCTCCTTTGAACCCTGATAATTCACAGCTGTGCTGAGTCAAATAGGTTTTGCATCTTCGAACTCTGAGCCAATCAGGGGCTGAGTCTTTGTTATGTAATCTGGGAGGTTAGCATTTTGCTTTGGGGGTTTGGGCATCAGAAGGATGTTTTGATTTCCTGGTTGAGCCTCTGAGTGGCCATTTGTTAAGAGCCCCCTGACTACTTAGATATCTGTGTTCCCTCTTTCCAGTGACGTATGTAAAGTGTATAACAATATTGCTATGTTTAGACAGCAGGAGCCCTGTCTGTTGGTCTTTGGGTTAATTTCTCTGCTTGTATTTTCTATATTCACTTCTTTCTCTGTAATTAAAGTAGGATTTTAAACCCCTTAAAGCTGTCTTTTCTTTATAAAGCAGATTAA
This sequence comes from Pseudochirops corinnae, assembly GCA_028646515.1. Taxonomy (NCBI): domain Eukaryota; kingdom Metazoa; phylum Chordata; class Mammalia; order Diprotodontia; family Pseudocheiridae; genus Pseudochirops; species Pseudochirops corinnae. The sequence continues at coordinate 156,538,538 of CM053587.1, read as the reverse complement.
AATAACCTGTGCTAGCAGGCCACCCTGGATGTGCTAGGGTGCTTGCTAACACACTATTCCTTTGGTATCATTTTAGTGTCAAGAGAACATGAAGATGGCTATCCCACTCAGCTGTGGAGCTCCTATAGCAAGTTTATAAGAGGATGTGGGCAAGAGTTGCATAATACAAGAAGTCAATAAAATTTTATTAGGTACCTACTATGTGTGCTAAGTGTTGGGGATGTAAAGAAAGGTGTATAAGAAAACTGGTAGAGTGGGATAAGGTTATGAAGGGCTTTGAAGATGACACCTAGGTTGTAAACCTGAGTAATTGGAAGGATTGCAGTTGGCTCAAGAGATCTAAAGGGATGGTGAAGGAGAATTTTTCACATCATTGAAATCACAAATGCTTTGGGCTATTGGAGTATTTAAATTCCTAATTCTTATAATTTCTTTTAAAAAATAAGGACATAAAAGTGAAACAGGAAGAAAAATCTCAAGAAAATTAATGGAAAGAATGCCTGAAATGAACTTCTTTGATTTTTCACAAATAGGGCCACTTACCAAAGTTGGGGGCAGCTAGGTGGCTCACTGTGCAGGGTGCTATGCCTGGAGGCTGGAAGACTCATCTTCCTGAGTTCAAATATGACCCCAGACACGTATTAGCTATATGACCTTGGACAAGTCATCTAACCCTGTTTGCCTCAGTTTTCTCATGTGTAAAAAAAATTAGCTGGAGAAGGAAATGGCTCCAGTATCTTTGCCAAGAAAATCCCAAATGGGGTCACAAAAAAGTCAGACATCACTGAAGAACTACTGAACAGCAAAACCAAAGTGTGCTCCTCTAGCACACTTGTTTCTCCAAATTTGACTGATTCCCCATTTAATATGCATGCTATCTCTTCAGGAGGGCTGTTCTATGCTTATGTATTTGATGGAGTTTCAGAGGTCATATTGAATTAGATTTTGCTAGCAAGATAGGTAATTATTCTACATGTAGTCCTTGGCTTGTGACTCACAACTTCTTTAATAGAAAAGATAAAACAATGTCAATAAAAATCACATGAAGGAACAACTCTGAAGGTAAAATCCTTGTCATTTTTCATCTCACTTTATTAACATTTGGAGACTCCTTGTGTGAGAGTTCTATTGTGATATCTGAACTGGGAGCAAAGTCAATATTCACATGTTTAGGGAGGAGTTAGGACTAATTTATTACGATAATGATGATGACAATGGATATTTAGATGCAGCTTTTAAATTTGCAAATTGATTTATATATAACATTATCAATTTCAGCCTAATAATAGTCCAATGGACTTGGTACTCTGGATATTATTCCCATTTTATAGCTCAAACAGGTTAATTCACTTGCTTACAGTCACACAGGTAGGAGGTGGGATATCCTTGCTATGGCAGACACACGTGAACGTCTCTAGAGAGGAGTGTAGCATTAATCTATTGCTTCACTTTAAAAATGTCACCTAGGGGTGGCTAGGTGACGCAGTGAGTAGAGCACAGGACCTGAGTTCGAATCCAGCCTCAGACACGTAACACAAAAACTAGCCGTGTGACCTTGGGCAAGTCACTTAACCCCAATTACCCTCCAAAAAGCAAAAAAAATAAGTAAATAAAAATGTCACCTATTGTGGAGTTCTAAATATTTTAATGCAGGAGAATGAATAGATATTTTAGTGTAATCAAGAGACTGGTCAATGAGGGCTCAGTCCTTAGAGAATGCTCTGTATCATCCGCAGCTTTAACAAGTTTTCTTTATTGTCATTACTATGACACAATTTTCCAATTTTTGTCATTTCATGACAAAGGTCATGAAATTATCTTCTTCTTTTTACCTATTCTTACATTTATATCTGGACCATATAGACATATATAAGAAACACACACACACATATACATATATAACAACTAGCATTTTTATGGTGCTTTAGAATTTTCAAAACTCTTCACATATTTTTTATTTGATCCTCACAGCAACCCTAGGAAGTATGTGCTATCATTTTCTTCATTTTGCAGATAAGGACCATGAGCTAGCCAGAGGCTGTCACTTGTCCAGGTCAAACAGCTAAGTATTTAAAGTGTTGGAAGCACAATTCAGACTCACATCTTCCTGACTCCAACCAGTAATGCTATGCTCTAAAGATCGAGGCCTCATTGGCCAGTCCTCCGTTGTATGACATAAAATCATATTTTGTTCTCTATGAGCCCAGGAACGCAATCAACCATAACTAATGAGAAATTCAGTGGGGGGGAGAACATCCCACTCTATTTTCTCCAGTGATACCTCTGACTACCTGGTTTGTTTGTTTTTTTTTTTAAGAATGGAAAACCACAGATCACATCCTAGGGGAAAGGGAGGAAGAAATAAAGTCTTCTAAACATTTTGACTAAAAATTGTCAAAGAAGAAAGTGGCAGATTGACATATTACCTTTGAGTAAGGCCCCAAACTGCTACATCATTGAAACATCAGAACTGCTATTTCTAGGCTTTTACCCTGGTTGCTTCTATTGTCATCAATTCCAAGTACATTTCTTCTGGTTATGCATCCCTGAAGAACAGATTGAATTCTCTCTAAACCTTTCCTAAGAGAGAATTATGGCAAATATGGCCACGGAGAGGTGTGTATATCTATCTGTCTGTCTATCTATCTGTCTGTCTATCTATCTATCTATCTAATCTATCTATATCTATCTATCATCTATCTATCTATCTATCTATCTATCTATCTATCTATCTATATCTATCTATCTATTTATGTGTGTGTATATTATATATGTGTAAGTATATGTGTATGCATGTATAAGTATGCATATACTTATGTATTTATGCACCTATATATGTGCATACCTGTATGTACACACATATGTGCATGTGTCTGTATGTTCATATCTCTCTCGCAGGGAGATATTATTATTTGTCCTTCTCTTTGTCCTTCTCTCTCCCCCTCCCTTTTTCTCCCCTTTTCTCCCTTCCCATGCTCTGCCCTTATTTTCCCCCTGTCTTACTCCCCCCGTCTCTCACCACCCCCAGCCCTGCCCCGGCAGCTAGTGGAGCAGTGGATAGTTCATTGGGCTTACAGTCATGGAGACCAAAATTCAAATTTGACCTCAGACATTTAACATGTATATGACCTTGGGCATATCATGGCACTTTATTTGCCTCAGTTTCCTCATGTGTAAAATGGCTATAATTAAACCAACTACCTCTCAGGGTCATTGTGAGGCTCAAATGACATAATTAAAAAGCACTTAGCACAGTGCCTGGTACATAACAGCTACCATTATTGCTATTATTGTTATATATATTATTTAATATATTATATGCCAAACACTTGCTTCACAAGCCTCTGCTTGGATCCCTGACTTCGCTCTGTGTGGTAGCATAAATCTATCAGCTAAAAAACTGAGAAACCAAGGCAACAGAAATTTCGTTTTTCAGTATCTGTCAACCTCCTGTAATGGACGGCTTGCTCTAAGTACTCTACTCAGCCAGTCCACTTCTGACTGTATGACTCAAACGAAGGAAACTCATATGTTTTTATAGGAAGCTTGCAATTTAGGGTTTAATGTGTGTTTTTTCCTGATTGCATACTTGTACCTGGCCAAACCACATATAATTTCATTTTCTCAGTTTATAGCATTTTTTTTTAGAAGTGGGATGCAAGAATCATATCCTGATGTTTCATTTTATCAACAAAGTGGGCTTGCACAAAGCTAAGTCCATACCACTCTCTGATTCCCGAATTTGATAAAAGTCTTTAATTCACTGAGCTTTCTCTGGACATACTTAGACAAATCTGTGGCATTTGACTAACCACCAGAATAAAGATAAATTCCTGGCTCTGGAACCCCTTTTACTTCTTTGGGCGCCATTACATTTCTGTGGGAATTTTTCTTCCGTTATTGCTATGTAAGTAAAAATAAAAGGAAATCTCTTAAGAGAAGTTCAGAATTTGTCTCTCTTAACAGACGCCAGTGTTTTGAGATGCCAGTGTTTTCTTAGAATTTATTTATATGGGAAGGTAGAGGGGTCTGTAAAACAGCCCTTTAAGTCGGAAGGGACAATGAACGCGTTTCACAACAATGACTTAACCTGCTGCTTTCTCTGAGCAGCTGAGATCACCTAGAGGGCTGAGAGAAATCACAGCCTGTCCTCACTCTGCAGGCAGAAATCCACACTATGGCTGAATGCACCGGGACGTTTGGCTGCTTCAGATGTCTCTTTCCACAACGGCATTCTCAAGTGTTTGTTTTTGTACTCCAAATAGTGCCTGAGCTCCACTCGCCTACCAGGAATCAACCACCCAGAGTAGCAGGGACTGTGCTCCATTCCAGATGGGTACTTGGGATGTGAGGTTGGGCCAGGTGTAACAGGATACATAGATTTTTTTTTTTAGCTTTGTTTTTTTTTATTTTGGAGGGCAGTTGGGCTTAAGTGACTTGCCCAAGGTCACATGGCTAGTTTTTTGTGTCAAGTGTCTGAGGCCGGATTTGAACTCAGGTCCTCCTGATTCCTGGGCCGGTGCTCTATTCACTGTACCACCTTGCTGCCCAAGGCTATGTAGATTTTTAAACTTCCCTTCTGCCCATTAAGAAAAAAAGTCTATTTGAAAAAAAAAGGTCTATGGTTGAAATTTGAATCTTCCCTATTGTTGAAAAGGGTAATGAATTCTGCTAAAGAATTCTTTAAAAAATTATTGATGTCTTTTTTTTTATATCATCTTCATTTCTATTCCTTCAATGTATTCATCTTCTCTACTTGACAGAGAGACAAATCCCTAGAGAGGCAGCTAGATGTCAGAGAGGAAAGAGTATTAGGCTTGGTTTCAAGAAGACCTGAATTCAAATGTTACCTTGAACATATACTAGATATATAAGTCTGGGTAAGTTATTAGACCTTTGTAGGCCTCAGTTTTCTTATCTGTAAAATAAGATAATTGCACTTACCTCACAGGCTAAAATGAAATTATATATGTGATTCATACACACACACACATACACGCACACATATAATGCCATGTTTGTTGTCGGTCAGTCATGTCCAACTCTATGACCTCACTTTACAGATGAGAAAATTAAATGAATTGCCCAAGTTCACTCAAGTACTGGGTAATCTATTGACGATATTCTTGAAATGGAGACAATTCTCTTTTTTGAGGTTACGGTCTTGATGGACACACAAAAAATCAGATCTCCATTCTATTCCATGAACAGAAAGATGGTCTCCTGCATCCATTCTTATATACATCACCATAGTGGGGATGATGTCCTTTTAAAACAAAATAGTAAAGAGTTTTTATTCACTCCTATTTGACTCTTTGTGACTGCGTTTAGGGTTTTCTTGGCAAAGATACTAAAGTGGTTTACCATTTCCTTCTCAAGCTCACTTTACAGATGAGGAAACTGAGGCAAACAGGGCTAAGTGACTTGCCCAGGGTCACACAGGTAGTAAGTATCTGAGGCCAGATTTGAACTCAGGTCTTCCTGATTACAGGCCCAGCACTCTTTCCTCTGCACCACCTAACTGCCTTAGAAAATTGAATGGAATATCATTTTGAGATCTATACTTTTTTTCTTTCAAAAAGGACTTGAGATGAGTAGCTGGATCAAATCTGGTACAAAATAAGGTATTTAGAGATAAAACAAAATAGTGTCCATCCAAAAGAGGGTTTGGCTTCTAGGCAGCAGAGCTGAGTAGGCCAAAGTACTCCAGCAATGAACTTGGCTGAAAGTTTTCCCACAGATAAAGCAAAATGGACAACATTCTAGGTTAGACAGTTTTCATTTTCTGACCACAAAAAGCACAGGAATTCATCTGCAGAGACACAATCTTAGAATTTTACTTGAGCATGAATTTAGTACATAGGTCCTTGTTAAAGAATGTTGAACAACACAGTGGATAATGTGTTCAACCAATTTTCTGAAAGACACAGGGACACAATTGTATCAACCTCCCAACTGCCTTATAAAAGCTGATATGACATTAAACCATAGCTCAGCAAAGGTATTTCTGTGAGAGCCTGAGATCATGCTGTCTAGATCTTTAGTTTTTTGAGACTAACTCAATGCAAAGATGAAACTGAGGGGAGCTAGATGAATGGGTAGCTAATATCCATTAAGTAGTTTCTTCCAAATATCATGTCTTCAATTTTGCACAAGTGCTAGAATACATTCAATTCACAGATGCCTGAAATGCCTAAATTTTCTCCCTTTCTTTAATTTTTTTATTAAAGAGAAAGCCATAAACTACTCTATTAGGGAGAGTGGATCCAGAGGCCAACTTACCACCATCATTATAAACCATCTACCAGCAAGCTCTCATACAGACTGTTACTGCCCAACATACTTCTGAGCTTACGCTGGTCTGATCAGCCATAGTTGGATACACTGTACGTTGACCTTGACATTGTGATGTCATTTTGGTCCTCTTTGAGTGCAAAGGACAACAATGATTCCAGAACTTACCTCATTGGCATTCTCAGTGATTTTCTATTTCTGTATTTTAACATCCAATCTAGCCTTCAGAAGAAGAATAGGCCTTTACTTGAGATGCAGTATGGTATGATGTACAGGGCACCAGGCTTCCAGTTAGGAAGATGTGTGTACAAACCCTGCCTCAGATACTTTCAAGCTTTGTGAACCTGGGAAAAGTCATCCAATGCTCTTTGGGCCTTATTTTCTCCATTTTTAAAGTAAATAAGAGGATCAATGAAATAGATTGGGTACAAAAGACTCAGTAGTCAACGATTATAGTAATATACTGCTTGATAAACCCAAAGACCCCAATTTTTGGGATAAGAACTCACTATTTGATAAAAACTGCTGGGAAAATTTGAATATAGTATGGCAGAAACTGGGCGTAGACCATTATCTAACGCTGTACAGCAAAATCAAGTCTAAATGGGTACATGATCTAGGTATAAAGGCTGATGCTGTAAGTAATCTGGGGAAGCAAGAAATAGTTTACCTGTCAGATTTATGGAGTAGGGAAGACTTTATGACCAAAGAAGAGTTAGAGAGAA
>CM053587.1:156397616-156531019 GCA_028646515.1 Pseudochirops corinnae | reverse complement strand
CGAGCTGACTTTAGTGGGAAGTATCTTTGTGTGCATTTTGAAGTTCTAGGATTGGTCCAGAGTCCTATTCCATGGGTATTTTGGGGTGGCTATGTGAGAGATGCGATATATTGCTGCTGCTACGCTGCCATCTTGGCTCCGCCCCCCTCAAAATATTTTAAAATTTATTTCTTTGACTTTTTAATGTCATCATAGTTATCTTCAGTATCCTTTACCTTCTTCTTCCAGAGAATTATTCTATATAAAATAGTATTTTTTAAAATTAAAAAAAAAAGCATAGCGGATTGATATTTTGAAAAAGTTTGAAAACATGTGCAATGTGTAACACCAGTCTACTTTCCACCTCCAGGACAGGGTAGGTTGAAGGCATTCTCTCTTATCTCTTCATTGAATTCATGTTTGATCTTTATAATTTTGTTACAATAACTTTTGTTTTTTGTGTATGGTTATCTTACCATTTATGTTGTTGTTGTCATTGGTACGTGTTTTCTTGCTTCTGCTTATTCCATTTTGAATCTATTCATGTAAATATTTCCAAGCTTTTCCGAATTCATTATTCTTATTTTCTTAAAGCACAGTAATATCCCCTTACATCCATGTACCTCAATTTGGTTGGACATTCTTCACTCAATGGACATTTACTTCCCCATCCCCCAATACTTTATTATGACAAGAAGTGCTGCTATAAGCATTTTGGTCTACAAGCCATCTTATCAATGGCTTCTTTGGGGGAAAAGAATCTCTGGGTTAAATGACAGGTACATTTTGGTCATTTTATTTGCATAACTCCAAAATGCTGCAAAAAAAAAAAAAAAAGAACTTTCTCTCTACAAAAGCAGATTAGCAGCTACTTTGCCACATACTGTCATAGAGACAAGTTGGGGGCCCTGAAAATTCAAGGGTCATGTTGAAGATTGTACTTGGACGCAGATCTTCTTGATTGTGAGGTCAGTTTCATATGTCATGCTGCCTAGCCCAAAGGGGGCACTTAAAAATGCATGTTTGATTGAAATGTGTAGAAAATTGCCATCCTCAAATGGCAGTATAGAATTTTATTTCAATTTTAAAGGCAAATAAAATATTTAAGGGTACCTAACTTTACTAAATTACTTTTAAAAGGAATTTCTCTAACCTGTCCCAAAGGATTAACCATGTGGTTTCATTGTGGTGGAGCCCTGTGACTATGCTTTAAGTTCTCCCTGCAGAAAATCTTTAGGTTAGCTCCAGGAATGCCAAAATGTCTTTGGGTTGTTTTATAGAAGTCTCATGAGGGATAAGTGTTTGATTATGGAAGGCAGCATCTGCCTCTCAAAGAAGTTAGTAATGAAGGCAATTAGGACACAGGCTTTTGAACCAACTAGACACAATGTCTAACTCAACTGTATTACTAGGAAAATCCAAATATTGCTATTGGCCAAGTGTCTGACATTTGATACATCATTACTATGAATTGACTGTTAATTAACATTTCTAGCAGACTTGTGCTCTAAAGCTGATCTTTGTATTCAAGATATCAACTCCTCCAGCAACAGAGCCTCAAGTTTCCAAATATAGGCAGTGCCAGGTAGAAAAGTCCACTTGTGCCTTGCTTCCGAAATGTTTATTTTTTGGAATATATTTTGAGGATTTGTTGTTAATGTTGATGAGCTCTCTTATGTATTATTTATCTTAAATGCATTTATTAAAACACTTTTAATAACACAACTAAGTTTTCTCAAAAATTCATGCAAAAAAAGCCTTGCATTTTCCACTGGGTTCCTGAGGCTTTATGACCTCTTTTTCCTTGAAAAAACCTTTTAAAACCATCAGCATGAGGCTAGGAAGTCAGGAGGAGGTCTAATGACACTAGTTACATCCAGCACCTCTGGGCTATTCTGGTCATGGTTCATGTATCAACCGATACTACCAATTGTGGGGAATGGTGTGAAGGTTTCACGACATTCATGAACTAACCTTTTGAGACTGTGATGAGAAACTAAGCCTCAGTGCTTCTGCTGATTAATGCCAACACTTCATTCTGAGGATAAAAACTCTGCAGTTCTCTGTAGGAATTTTCTTCAGGTTTTTGTGGTTGAGTGGTTTCAGTCCTGTTCAACTCTCCAAGACCCCATTTGGGATTTTCTCAGCAAAGATACTGGATAGAATTTCCATTTTATCCTTCAGCTCATTTTACAGATGAGGAACTGAGGCAAACAGGGTTAAGTGACTTGACCAGGACTGCATAGCCAGTAAATGCCTCAGGGCTGATTTCAAATCAGTGCTTCTGACTCTAGGGTCCCTGCTCTGTTCAATGCTCGACCTAATTGCCCTTCTCTTTGGGTTCCTCCTGGCTTTTATCTTTGCTCAGTCACTGAGAGATGTAAACCATTTCCCAAAGGATCAGAGTGCCTCTAACTTATACAAAGCTTCTGGATCACCTTCAAGTAGGCAGAAAGCATGAATCACGAGTCATTCAGTCAATAAGCATTTACTAAATCCCTACTTTGTGCCAGGTGTGGTGCTGAGTGCTGGGGGTGCAAAGACAGGAAAAGACACTTCCTGCTTTCAAGAAGCCCATAGTCTAATGGAGGGAGACATTGTGCAAACAACTATATACATACAGGCAGCACACAGGATGAAACGGAATTAATCAAGTAAGGGAAGACCTTAGAATTAAGGAGGACCAAGAGAGGTTTTTGTGGAAGTGAGGAGCCAGCTTTATTACTTAATCCTAAAATTAACTTATGGTAGACTGCATCTGGTAAGTAACAGGCAAAAGAAATCATTCTTACAGAATGAGAACCCATACAAGGAAGAAAGATAAAAGACACTCATCTTATTTTTAACCTTTCTTAGATAAGTCCTTCATTGATGTTAATCGTGGGAGAATGGAGTGTGATCGTATTCTGTTGATCTAATAGGGAGTCAGGAATTTGGACTCTTGCAGCCTAGACTTGGCTATAACTTCCTGACTCCCTCTGTGACTTAAAATGAACCAAAAAACCAAAACAAAACCCTCTGGAAATGGGCAAATTAATTATTTATAAAAATTCTTTCAGTTCCTTGTATGAACTGATCCACAGTTCTCAGGGGAGTGGAGTTGGATCCTTTAATAGCTTTTCTCAATTAAAGTGATTATTTCACCAAATCACAGCATCTTAGGGATTTTAGAAGTAAGGATCTAGACTTAATAAATGGCCTTCTTAAGGCATTTTCTTTTCTTTTCTTTTTGCTTTTTGGAGGGGAAGGGCAGAGCAGTTGGGGTTAAGTGACTTGCCCAAGGTCACACGGCTAGTAAGTGTGTCAAATGTCTGAGGTCAAATTTGAATTCAGGTCCTCCTGACTCTAGGGCTGGTGCTCTATTCACTGTGCCACCTAGCTGCCCCATTAAGGCTTTTCTTTACTGTCACCTTTCTCTAGTTGCCAGTGCCTTTTCCAAGAAAACACCTTGTATTTTGTCTTATATATGTTTGTATGAGTCCATGTTGTCTGATCCTATAGAATTTCCTATAGAAAGTTGGACAAGCAGCTTCTACATTAAGGGATCAAAGGGCCTGGAATATGATATGCCAGAGATCAAAGGAGCTAGGATTAATACCAAGAATCACCTACCCAGCAAAATTGAGTATAATGTTTCAGGGGAAAATATGGTCATTCAATGAGGTGGAGGACTTCCAAGCATTCCTGATGAAAAAACCAGAGCTGAATAGAAAGTTTGACATTTAAATACAAGAAGCATGAGAAGGTAAACAGGGAAAAGAAATCATAAGGAACTTACAAAAGTTGGACTATTTACATGCTTATGTGGAAAAACAACAATTGTAACTCATGAAACTTTTCTCAGTATAAGGATAGGTGAAGGGAATATAAATGTATATATACACACATATACATATACATATGTCTATATAGGAGGGTATATATGCATATGAATACATATGTGTGTGTATATACGTGTACAGGTATACATAGAGGGCACAGAATCAATTGAATAGGAAGAGATGATATTTAAAAGGTGAAATTGAGAAGTGGGAGAGAAATAGAATAAGAGGACACAGGGAGAGACAGAATGGGGTTAATCATCTCATATAGAAGAGGAAAGGGATAACTTACAATGGATGGGAAGAACAAGAAGGCAAAAGGGAATGAGCCAACCTCACTCTCATTGAATTTGGCTTAGGGAGGGAATGACATGCACTCTAAATTGGGTATTTTGCCCTACAGGAGAGTAGTGGGAAGGGGATGAGAGGAGGATGATGGAGGGGAGGGCAGGTTGGGGGGAGGGTTGTTAGAAGCACACAATTTTGTAAAGGGACAGGGACAAAGTAGAGAATAGAACAAGTGGGGGGCAGGATAGGATGGAGGGAAATATAGTCAGTCTTTCACAATATGTCTATTGTGGAGATGTTTTGCATAACTACACATACAGGGCCTGTATTGAATTGCTTGTCTTCCCAGTGGGGGTGGGTGACAAGGGAGGAAGGGAAAGAATCTAGAATATAAAGTTTTAAAATCAAATGTTTAACAAAATATTATATATATGTATATATTATATATAATAATTATTATGTACATGCAACTGGGAAATAAGATGTATAGGCACTGGGGCAGGGAGATCCAGCTTGCCCTACTGGAAAGTCAGAGGTGTGATGGGGGAGGATATAGGAGAGAGCAGATTGGGGGAGGAGTGTACAGTGGGATCTCTGTTTAGGGGTGGTGGGTAGGGGAAAGACGGGGAGAAAATTTGTAACTCTTAATCTTGTGGAAATGAATGATGTAAATTAAAAATAAACAAAAGTTAATTAAAAAAACAAAAAAAGAGAGTTGGACAAGGACTGTTCATCTTTTTTTTTTTTTGGTCTCCCCTTTTATAGAACAAACTTGAACCTTAACAGAGACTTGTCAGTTGATTGCTTGATTTTAGAGATCATCAGGTCCAAAGTCAATCATTTTACACATGAAGAATCTGAGACTTGGAGAGATGAAAGAACTTATTCAAAATCTCATAATTATTAAGTGGCAGCTCCAAAATTTGGATTCTGGTCTTTTGGTTTTAAAGCCCTCACCCTTTCTGTGTCACCATAAGCTCATCTAATTGATTTATCCACCCAAAAACTTTCTCCCACCAATTGCCCCTGGACAAACAGGCCTGCTCTAAAGCTGTGGTATGTGATGGTGATGGAATATTATTGTGCTATAAGAAATGACAAGCAAAGACTTCAGAAAGACCCAGAAAGACATGAACTGACGAAAAGTGAAGTAAGTAGAACCAGGAGAATCTTGTATGCAGTAACATTAACATTCTCCAATTGAAGAATTATGAATGATTTAGCTATTCTAAGCAATACAGTGATCCAAGACAATTCCAGAGGACCCATGATAAAGCATGCTATCTGCTTCCAGAGAAAGAATTGATATTGTCTGAATACGAACTGAAGCCTGCTATTTCTCTTTGTCTCTCTCTGTCTCTCTGTCTCTGTCTCTGTCTCTCTCCATCTCTATCTCTCTCTATCCTTCCTGTACAAAATGACTAATATGGAAATTTTTTACCTGATTACACATGTATTTCATACTGTCTCAGAGAGAGGGGAGGGAAAGAGTATAGAATTTGGAACCCCCCCAAAAAAACCCAAATGTTAAAAATTATTTTAACATGTAATTGGGGAAAAATAAAAATATTATTTAAAAAAGACATACTAATTAAAAATTCTCATATTGTTTTATAAATTAAAAAAAAGTTAATTAAGCTTTGTACCACAAACTGATATGGAACTCTGAGCTTTATAAACAAAGCTTATTTTTATTTTTATCTTTTTTTCTTTTTTAAATTTTATTTTAATTTTAATTTTATTTATTTTAGTTTACATCATTCATTTCCATGAGATTTTGAGTTACAAATTTTCTCCCCATCTTTCCCCTATCCCCTCCCCCAATCTAATCTTTCCTACGTCCTCCCCCATCACTCTAACTTTCCGATATGGCAGGATGAATCTCCCTTCCACAGTGCCTGTGAATAACAAAGCTTATTTTTAAAAAAGTAGCTTAGTAGAAAAAGAACTTAACTGGAAGTTAGGATCAGGGTCCTAGTCTTAACTCTGTCCCCAAATTGCTGTTTGACTTGAATGAATTTATTTAATCTCTCTGGGCATTCCAGTTTCCCATTTATAAAATGAATGGGTTGAACCACAGGTTCATCTTCTATGGGTTCTAAAGCAGGGTCAATTCAAGGTTCCCAAAGTGGGTGATACCACCCCCTGGTAAGAGCTGGAACAATCCAGGGGGATGGTAGCAGCCTCATGTGCAATTGGGGGTCACTGAATAAAAATAAGGAGGTAGTAGAAGCGTAAGGAAAGAAGAGAAGAAAATTTTGAAAAACTGTACATGTTTCATCTGTTGTGTAACAGAGTTAAAGTTGTAGTGATTATATTGTTTTCCAAATAAACACAGAAAAAGCAAGTTATATCTGATCAGTGGTCAAGTCTGCTGAAAGGTCTGAAAAAAAAGTGTTGACAGGTGGGTATGTTGTGCATTGTTGGGAAGTCCAATATACACCAGCAGGAATATGTGTGTGTAATGACTTGTTTACAATAAGATACTCTGTGGTTGCATGACAAAATATTTCATCATTAAAATTTCAATGCAGGAAAAAACCCACAAATTTACAATGAATTATTAAATTTAAGATTTGTCATTAAAAAATTATGTATTTTTGAAATGACACAAATTACAAAAACAATTGTTAAAGTGTTTTAAAAAGCTGTTCTCCAGGGGGGGCACTGAGTAACTTTTTTCAAGGGGTGCTAGGCCAAATAAATTTGGGAACCTCTGGTAAATCCAATATAAAATGTTTATATACCCTCTCTGTTCAATGCACTGTGATAGATATTAGCCACGAAAATTTTTAAATGGCACAATCCTGTTTAGAAGGAGCCAACAATGGAAGAAGATTAGGCATGTACACTCATAACTGATACAAGTTAGAATGACCAAGGTGCCCTAGAGAACCAACAGAGAGTGTTGAGAGATTCTGGGAAATGATGATAACCTTGATCTAGGAAAATTAAGGAAGGCTTCAAGGAGGAAATGGCTCCCAAGCTGGGACTTGAAGAAGAGAAGGGATTTCAATATTTAGGGTGTTGAAATGGTTCATTCCAAAGTGAAAGAGAGAGTATGCGAATGCACAGAGTCAGGATAGGGAAACATTAACTTGATGTTGGTTGGAAGAGAGAAGGAATGGAGGGAATTATTGTAAAACTGACAAATTGAATCCAACCTATGGGGTTGGATTTTATCTTCTAGGTAAGGGGAAGCCACTGATGGGTTTTTTTTCCCCCTTGAACTGGGTAATGGACATGGCCCAAACCACGTATTAAGGAAGTTATTTTGGATGAAATGTGAAAAATAGTTTGGAGAAAGGGGAAACGGGAGGCAGAAAGACCAGTTATGTAGTTACTGCACTAGTACAAAAGATTAGTAATGATGATCTTAATTAAGGCAGCACCGGGCACTTTATAAGGTGATGGATATACAAAGATGAAAATAAAACAATCCTTGGCCTCAAGAAGCCTATATTATTTTGTTGAGGAAAAGTGATATAAATATAGATAAGTAAATGCTATGTATAGACATACATATAATGTGGAATAATTTCTGGGGATAGGAAAACAGCAACCCAGGATAGCCTTGGTGTGGGACATGGCACGAGGACCTGAGATGAGCCTTGAGGGAAGCTTGGGGTTCAGCAAGGTGTAGGTGAGGAGAGAGATTCTTCTAGGCATGGGGGACATGTAGGAAGTGAAATGTTGTTTGGTCAACAACTATTTATAAAGTACAAAGTGTCAGGCACTGTGCTAAGATCAGGGATGCAAAAGAAGACAAAAATAGTCCTTATCCTCAAGGAACTCACAACCTAATGGGGCAGACAACCTGCAGACAGCTCTGTACAAACAACTTGGAATCTATGTCAGAGAGACAGTACTAGTATTAAGGTTGGGGGGGGGCACAGAAGAGGCTTCTTGGAGAAAATACAATTTTAGCTCAGACTCAGGAAGCTAGGAGTGCATGGGAAAGAGCAAATCAGCCGTTTTGCCTGGAATGTATGATAAGGGAGAGTCATCTGAGATCACTATGTAAAGATAGATTGGAACAAGATTTTGAAAGATTTAGTTCCTAACCTGTTATCCTAGGCACAATATAGAGTGTCCAAAGCTTAATGAACAGGGAAATTAAATGATCATGCCTGTACTTTTGGATTTTCAATATTGCATCTGCGTGAAGGATGAATTAGGTGAGAAATTAGACATAGGGAGTCCAAGTAGGAGGTTATTGTACTAGTCCAGGAGGGAGCTGGCCATCACAGCAATGGACAAGTCAACAGGTTTTAGAAAGAGGCAGTATGGTACTTTGTAAAGAGTGTTGGCCTACCAGGGTTAGAATTCTGAGTTTGCCTCTAAATTGCTTGTGTCACTTTGGGTAAGTCACCTAACCTTTCATTTCGTTCATCTGGGGATCAAGAGGGATGGATTAGATAACTTTCAATTTTCTTCCAGCTTTAAAGCTATGATCCTATGAGGGGAAGTATGAAATGGTTAATGGAATTTTCAGCTCTCAGATTAGCAGAAACCACTTTTAGGTTCTGTATTGAATTTCAGTTTTAAATATGCTATTCATGATTCTGTACTTCATTATTTAAAAACCTAGGAGTAATCTACTACTGACTGATGGTATTATTTTCATCTAAATCATAGCATTGCTTCAGAGGGAATTCCTGCATGTCTGCCAATCCTAATTCTCTTATGTATTTTCTATATTGGAGATGCTGAGAAATGCTTTTGGTGATTTAAGGAAACAAGGCTATTCGGTGGACTGGGGAAAAGGAGACACAGAATCACATAATAGTGTCACTCAGAGTTTGCAGTTTCAGTGGCCTATAAGTCAGATGAGATAGGGTACATTTCCTAGTAAAGTCACATTCTCTTTGTGTAATGGAAGGGGAAAAGATCTTTTTGTCACAGAAGAACACATGCTGAATTAAAAGCCTCAAAGTAGTACCAAAAAATCATAGCAAAGTTTATTTAAATAGTAATCAATCTTCTAGAATTTATATATTCTTGAATATGCCATTTAACTGGTGCTGATTGTACTTGCTCTGGACCCTATCTCTAAAGAGGGACTGAGAAAACTCACATAGGCCAATAGAAAGAAAAGATTAGGATATAAAGAATATGAATTAAGGTAAAGATATTTAATCTTGGAGGTAGAAGGGATCTTAGAGTTGAGACAACAATAGAGAATGGGAAGAATTCTGAATCTGAAGTCAGAACCCCTAGAATCTTCTACCTCACAAATTTGTCGAGTCAAGAAGCATTTAGTAAGCTTCTGCTATGGACCATTCATTGTACCGGGCCCTAGGGATACAAAGAAAGACAAAGAACACAGTTCGTGTTTTCTCAGGGACCTTATAGCCCAATGAAGGAGATGAGAGGCCAATAGGATAAATTGGATCTAACCTATGTGACCATTCCTTTTCCTTTGCCGCATCTTCACCAAGTGATACCTGCTAAATGTGGATGCCCCACAGATCTCTATCCTGAGCCCTCTTATCTTCTCCCTGTATTGTTTCATTTGGTGATCTCATCAGTTCTCATGAATTCAATGATCATCTTTATGCTGGTGATTCTCAGCCCTAACATTTTTGCTGACCTCTGAGGAGAAAAACTAGTTATCTGTTAATTTAAAAACAAACAAACAAACAAAAAACAACTAACAATTGAGAGTTTGGGGTAGAGTGTTATAGGTATGCAATGCCATGTGCACTTTCATAGGAAGTCTCTGTATTGTTAGTTTTGCTTAATTGTTTTACTTTGTTACAAGAGAACTGTCATAGAATAAAGTAATATGACAATGTTTTTAATATAAAACCAAAGAAGATTAATGAAACTTAAGAATACTTGATCTAGTCCAACACTACACCTATGCATGAATCCTTCTATAACAATCTTGAGAAAATGACAAGCCAAGATTCTATCTGCCTTCCTTGTCCTCCCTAATTCATTACCTCATGAAGCAACTCATTAATTTTTGTGTAGTTTTTATTACGAGGAAATCCTTTCAAAAATGAATAAAAAATCTGCTTACCTGTAGCTTTTACTCATTGGTTCTATTTTTGGTACCTATGGCCACACTGAACACATTTAAATTCTCTTTCACAACCTTTTAACCATTTGAAGATAATGATTGTATATGATCTTGGACCCTTTCATTATCTAAAGGAGAAATATCTCAAGGTCTGGCAACCGTTGCTCATATTAAATAGCTCTGAGGCTCTCTCCAACTAAGTTTTTAAGCTGAAACGAGCAGTATGAAAATACTATGTAAAATGAGGGTTTCTATAACATTAGACTCAGAGAGAGTGTGTTGCCATAATGGAAAGGGAATGAATCTAATGGTGGGGATTTTATACCCCATGGGAAGCCTGTTAGGAAAGAGGTTTAGGGGGCAGTGAGTGCAGCTGCTCAGAATGTTAGAGCAAACCCCAATATTAAACCCTGAAATTCTAGAGATGGAAAGACAAATTTTAAAATCAAGAATGTAATCTGTGGGGGAGGTTAGGTGGCACATTGAATAGAGCACTGGCCCTGGAGTCAGGAGGACCTGATTTCAAATCCGGCCTCAGACAGTTAACACTAGCTGTGTGACCTTGGGCATATCACTTAACCCCAATTATTCTGCCCCCCCAAAAGCAAAATAAATACATAAATAAATAAAACAAAACCCAAAACAAAACAAATAATGTAATCTGTGTTCTAAAGACAGTGGAGATAATGTCTACCTGGGATCCAGAAAGAAAGCAGAGAATCATCTAAGGAAATATAGCTGTGTATTAAAAAAATAGAATTAAAAGACAATGTCTTACCAGCACACTTATTTATGTAATTGATTAAGAATCCAAGGTGTTTATATTTGGGGGCTATTACATTGGGTACCTTCTGCCCCCTCCTTGCTTTTTTCCTTAAACTGGTGCTGGATTCCTTTATACATCAATATATTGCAAATAAATATCCCTGGTCAAGCACTCAGTCTACCTCTCCCTCTTGGTTCCTGTTTCCTCTATCAGATGGTAACAATCTAAAACTTGTTTCTGCTCACAGTCTTGAAGGTAGTCATAGGCAGCCTTTTGCCTGGGTGATAAGTGTTACCAAGGAGATCAGTAGCTAGTTTAAGGAATGGAGCTGATAACAGTACTTTTAAGGGCTTCATAGGTTCAACGGTGGTGGTGGGGGGGGAAGTGAAACAGAAATCAGAACAAGCAGAGATGAGGTGGTGAATTGAGAAAGGTTTCTCCCACACACCTCCAACTCAGTGCCTTTTACTTACTCCATAATTTTCCCCATCTACTTAATGACGTGAATATAACAAGACAAGAATCCTGCTAAATGACTTATTGACAGGTACACAATGATGGCTTTCCAGGCTAATTTATGTAATGCTGATGTCAGCTCTAACTGGGACACAACTCAATAAAAATTAGATAGAATATAAGAAAACTAAATGAACTGGGGATGGCTCATTTAATTAGTTTCTCAGTAGTGCACCCTATACAATGAAGAATAGGTCTGCAAATTGTCTCTGTGGGCACAATCCCCATTTCCTTCCCTCTCTCCCTCCCCCTAATCCCTTTCTCCCATCCTAGGAATTGGCTGAGGTGAGTTCAGGGTCAGAGTTTTTCCTGAATTGTTCTTTGTGCTGAGAGAAATTAATTTTTCATTCTCTCATTTCTCTTCAAAGGCTTGTTATTTGCAGTTGTCCGAGTACAGTGAAGTCTATTTAATGATCCAATTTTTACTTTGAATGACTATTATCAATGAGCTGAGAGGACAGGATCCCATAAGCTATGTGACTTATCTATTAACCCAAGACAGTGCCCAATGAGGCAAGCAATCGCGTCTCTTCAGATTCACAAAGGGGTTAGTTTTCATCTGGTACTGTGATGTTTATATACCAAATGTGAGTTTAACATTTAATAATATATTTAAAAATAGTTGTCCTAGTCCTTTAAATAGAAACAGAAATGGAGAGATCTAAAAAAAGCCTTTTCAAAATGTTCAAGATTTTCTGATGTTTCTTGGAAGAATTGCAGAGTTGAAACTGTCGTAATAATGGATCTAAGAACTGAGTTGAACCTCAGGTAGGCCCTGGGAACGGTGTCACCCACAGAATTTCTGAATAGATGTATGATTTGAGGATTGTTCTGACCAATTGCACCTTCTGAGTTAAAACATCATACAACTATAGATTTAAAACAAGAAGAGATCAACAGAAGCCATTTTGTAAATGAGAAACTGGGATCCATACAGGTTAAGCAACTGGCCCAACCTTACCCATGTAACAAGTTTCTGAGTCAGGATTTGAACATAGGCCTTCTCTTGATAAATCTAAGAACCTTTTCATTAGGCCTTTTAAATTGTCTAAACTGGATCTACAGGACAAAATATTAAAAGCAATTTTTATTCCGTAACTTTCTTGGTATTAACTATCATGTTTGACAGTAGTAATGATGGTTAGAAAGGGAAAGGATTTTGTTTAATTTCCTGTCCACACAAAATTTGAATGTAGAAAGTCTCTAACCTCAACTTGAACCCCATCTCCCCTCAGGTTCCAATGGAGATACTTTGAATCCAAATGCCTTAGGAATAACTGTCCCCCAAACCAGGCCCGCTTCTAGTCCAGCCCCTAGAGTGACCATTACGAAGAGAAATCATTGTAGACAAAGGGTCCATCTTTTTTGTTATCATAAGCCACAAGTACTGACAAACTACCACCAACAGCTGAAGAGCCTATGAGCTCTGAGAGGGACAGTACACATTCTCCCCCACCCCCACCCCAGACTACGGTTCCTGTTCCCAGCTCTGTCCTCAGAGCTGCCATCTAGGAAAACAATGTGGAGAAGGGACAAGTCATCTTCCCCAATAGCTAGCTAACTTTTACCTATGGGAAACAAGCTGACCTTATGGAAACAAGGCAAGCTGAGGGAGACACAAGAAGCAACATCTACTAGGCAAGTCAAATCACCAGCATCACCTTGATCATCATATCTCTTTAGCACCAATGGACCAAGTGCAGGACCCTGAACCCAAGAACCACAAGTATAGACATGCTTCTAGTTGTGTATTCATGGTATCATCTTGGGGAGCAATCCCTGTGATGATACAGCCTGGCAACTACTCCTGAGGATTATACAGGTACAGAAAAGGAAGTTCTTGTACCAAAATCCTGGTATTATCAAATGGTTCAACATCAAAAACTGACCAGATTTTTATCTTTGGAAATGACATTATCATCTGTTCTTCCACTGAATCTTAAGGACCATGGTATCTTTCCATTTGACTAGAAAACAAAACCTTACCTCTGTATTTTCTCCCACATTAGAATGTGAGCTCCTTGAAAACAGAAACGGTCTTACTTTTCTGCTTGTATCTCTAGAACTCAGCATTACACAGAGTAAATGCTTAAATAATATTTTATTCATCCATTCATTCAAAGTTAGTAAGGTTTGTGTTCATCTTCTGCAAAAGAGGAAAAAAAATGTTGGTACAAGGACAGTGCCAAAATGTTCATAAGTAATATTTAGAAATTGTGTTTTCAAAGACACCGTTGTATTCAAATAGATATGAATCTGAAATGTATCTGTTACAAAAGAAATATACCAACATTTTGTATGATACTCAAGGGACAAAAATTAAAAAGTGGTCAGCAAAGAATTATGGCAATTTTTGCCAGATTATAGAGTCACAGGGCAGGTAGGAATATAACTAGACAAATTATCAGGTTCACTCTTTTGTTCCCAGGAAGAGTACATCCAGTCCATAACAGAATAAGAATATTTATCATTAGGAAATAGGAAAAAATATCACTTGGAAATTACTTTGTTTTACTTTGTATGTCCTTTTCATTTATTTGTGTACATTTTGTGCCTTCACATCTCACTTCCAGTAAAATGTAGGGTAGGGATTGGATTGTTTTTATCTTTGTGTCTCCAGTGCCTAACACTGAGAGGATAACAGGAGAGCAAATGGGTTGATCCTCACTATTATCATATGGTTAATCCATTTTTTATCATACATTCCTTTGATGACATCATTTGCAATAGATTTCTTTTGTTTCTTGTGTTTCATGTGTTGGCATGAGATACATACTTAATAAAAGCTTGGTGAAATTAAAAAGAAGGTAGATGCTATTAATTTCCTTGATTCAAACATAACATCTTTGAAAACCATTTTACTTTAAAAATTGAGATTTATTGATCAAAATGTATTCATTTGTTCATTACAATCAACAAATTAAATATTTATTGCACATAGAGAACTGAGTGAGGTGCTGGGATAAGTTGAGATAAGACATGATCCTTGTTGTCTTGTAGCTAAAAAGGAGAAAAGAAGATGAAAAATATAGAGATGCATGTAACTATAATGAGCTATAATCCATGATAAATGTATTAGAAAGCTAGAAAACAGAGGACTAGTAAGATGTTTGAACACTAGGGCTCAAAAAATCAACTCTGTAAGTAAAAGTTTGGGGAAATATGCTGAGATAGCAGTTGATCTGGAAAACATCTATGGGGTTTAATGGATTGTGAGCTCAATGCTGAAGATTGTGGTGACAGACTCAAATGGACCTATGAGCTCATCAATATGGATATTTTCCCCTAACAATTCGGATCACAATTCATCCATGTCTGCTGATCCTAACATTGAGAGGATAACAGGAGAGCAAATGGGTTGACCCTCACTATTATCATATGATTAATCCATTTTTTATCATACATTCCTTTGATGACATCATTTGCAATAGATTTCTTTTGTTTCTTATGTTTCATGTGTTGCAACCTGCAATTTACCATAGACTTTCTTCTGCTCTCTGAGTGATAATTGCTTTTAATTCGTTGCAGACCACAATGTCCCACAGCTCAGGATCATATAGCAACAGTGGTAGAATATTGTTATTAAAAAAAAGATGGTCTTGGGAGAAGTTTAAGGTCATTAAAAGAGCCTTGCAATTTCCTGAATGCAGTTCAGACTATTCTTAGGCTCCTATTTATTTCTTAGTGCACTTCATAATCTATTTGCAGCAAAAGACCGATATATTCAGAAAGCCACACATACATATTTATCAATGTGTAATATCAATATATAGGCATATAAATATATGTGTGTACATACATACATATGCATACATATATACACATACATACACAAATATAGGTAATTACACACCAATACTGATAGATGAGCTCCATAGATTGTCTTCCTGACTGTAATTATCTAGGCAAAAATTTTCCATCTGCTTGATTTTTTTTCTGTATGGATAGTTAGACCGAACGATTCTGTTTTTATGAATCTCACCTGGGAAGTTTTGCAGTGTCTTGTGGATTGATATTACCAGCATAACTTCTGTAGGACTTCACTAGCTAAAGGGTATCCTTCTTAACTTATACTCTTTGTATTAGACCTCTTCCATAATAATGGTGAACACTTTTAGCTGGCATACTTTTGCCGGTTTTATTCTATGTTTGACACTGATGATCAGAAAATTGTCAAGCAAGATTATTTCTGATATTATGTCTTTCAAGGTATCTCATATAATTATGATATATGAATGGGAAACACTTTACTGGAAGAGAGTCTTTAATATATCATGAAACTCTACTGAATCAACAAACCAACCAACTAAATCAATGAACCAGCAAGCATTTATTAATTGTTTTTAGAAAGATACTTAACATAATCCTTGGCACATATTAACTGCTTAATTAATTTTGTTGACTAGGCATCATGCTAGGCCCTTGGGGAAAATATGAAATAGTTGTGTCCTTCAAGGTATTTGGATTTCTATAAAATAAATACTATGTGCTTTTAGGAGGAAGAGCATTAATAGCTGCAGGGAAGCGGGAAGGCGAGTCTTATGTAGAAGGTGATCCTTGATCAAGATCCTATCTTGATGAATATAAGGGATTACATGAGTTTTGATTTAATATGGAGCAACATATTGAGTTTAAAAAAATGTAACATTTACTTCTTCAATAGGTGTTTTTACATTAATTTTATGCTGTTTACAGGAAGACAGTGAGTGAGATATCAAGAAAGAACACAACACTTGAAGATCACAAGTCAGGGAGTTTATTTCTCACGGACATGCAAACATGCAACTTCCAAGACTTTGTGTCACAAGAACAACTGTTGTGGGTGACAGTGGCATGGGTGGAGAGTAGTATATATAAGTAACCCCACTCAGGAACACAGAGTTCTAGGTCTCTGCACTTATATCTGATTGTTGTTGCTGGGAAGATTTGCAGGGACTAAGTAGGAGGGGAGGGAACTTTAGGGACTATCAGTGGGTGGCTTAGACTGTGATGTCATTGATTACAAGGGCAATATGATTAGGAAAGTTTATGATCATTGCATACCTGGATTAGATGAAATTTGCTAAACAGAGTATAAGGAGAGCCTTGCATTTATTGCCTAAATGAAGTAGACTAAACTAGTTACTGGGTATATGGGAACTTCCTAGTACATAGACTGATCTGTTAGTCGTCAAATATGGAGACACTTCAGGCAACTAGGGCCTAGTTAATCACATGAGGCCAATTTTTACAGTGGTCTTCTTGCAAATATTTTACTTGAGACAAAAGGTCGTACGAAATTATGCTGTTCATTGAAATTCTTTATTTAAAAATTATTTTATTTTGTGGAATAAAACATGCATTTCTATAACATTATATAATAAAAAGATGATCGCACACAAAACAACAAATCTGTCATGTACAACTTGCTCTTCCATTTAAATATACTACAAAATTATCATGTAAATTTCTTTTTTTCCCTTTTTTTCCTTCTCTCTCACCCTAGAGGTGGCCATCATTATACAAAATATATCTATATATCTATATCTGTACACACACACACACACACATATATAAAACGTATCTAATTAATCTATATATACTTACATTTATTAGTTCTTTCTTTGGATTCAGAGAGTGTCTTCACGTGTCCTTTATAGTTTAACTTGGTGTAATGGTAATTAATGGGGTCTTCAAATTTAAATTAATTGCCATTATACTTGAGTAGTTGTAATAGACAAAATAACTTATTCATTCAAAGTCATTCTTGAACAATATTGCTGTTACTATATACAATGTTCTTTTGGTTCTACTTATTTCACTTTTCATTATTTTGTGCAAATCTTTTCATGTTTTTCTAAGATCATTGAGCTCATTATTTCTTATAGAACAGAAGTATTCCATCACAATCATATGCCAGAACTTGTTCAACCATTTCCCAATTGATGGGTATCTCTGTAATTTCCAGTTCTTTGCTACAATTGAAATTGTACCAATTCCTCCAAGGTGGACCTACATGGCTTCCTTCCATTTGGCTTCCTTCTTTCTTCTGGTTTCATTTATGGTCAGTGTGGTATTACAGCCAAAAGAGATAATATGATTTGAGGCTACATTAAGAAATGAATAGTATCCAAGGCTATAAAAAATCATTGACCCACATATCAACTTTTCCAATATTATGACAATTTTTGTCTTATAATTTACATACTCATTGAAAGAATGCTTGAGAAGATATGAAAAGATAATATTTAGAAATTTAACATTTTTGAAATCTAATTAGTGTTTTGAACTCTAATAAGAAAAAATAATTTATTCAATGATATTTTGATTGATATTATCAAGAGAGGCAAAAGACAAGAATTGGAGGATGCAGATAATGGGGAAATCTAGAGCTGGGGTTTGGAAATATATAGGAAATTACAAAGAAAGATGGGGAGGCATCAAAATGTAGAGGACTGCATAAAGTTGAAGTGGTTAAATAGAGGATCAAAACATTGTCATTCTTTGGTTGTGTACAGATTTGTAGAAGTCACTGTGCATCTCTAGTCCACAGTCTTCTTCATGTATAAAATACTAAGGTTTTGGATTAGATGTTTTTTTAAGGTCTCTTCCAGCTCTAAATCTATGATGCTATTGTGGGGAGTAAGCAAGGCAGAGAAAGAATGATGGATGGGGCAAGGATGGAGAGTTGGAATAACTGAAAGAGATGTAGACACGTAGGTTATGGTCTGAAAAGAAAATTTCAAACATTTGAATCATGGGGATGAAACAAATATTGGTGATAGTGACATCAAGGGTGTAAGCATCTTGGTATGTGGCTAAAGTGGAATGAAAGTTCAAATCAAGGAAGTTGAAGAAACATATGAACTGGGAGGTTAGGATATGGGGAAATCATCATATAACTTGAAGTATTAAAATATAAAGGTTAGTTATTGGGTAGACAGGAAAACTGAGAGCCTTTTCCTGGACTTTTTGAGAAATGGGAGATAATAACCTGATGACCTGACTGGTATTATGGATTGGGTAGATAACTTCAACAGCAACTGGATAGAGTGTAGTGATGGATGAAATAAGCCTCAAAAGCGGAGAGGTTGCTAATTGTTGGTGATAAAAGGATTATCTTGAAGTAGCAGTGAGGATCATTTGACCTCCTTCCATTGCCAATATTTTGTAAGGGACAGAACTATTTAGTTCTTGAAAGGATGTGCAGAAAAGTGTCTTCTGGGAGGAGGAAGATTTCTTCAAATTTAAGAACATATAAAGGATATAAAAGGAAGAGATCTGATATGATAGGCAGTTTGTTAACAATAGGATGGGATTTCAGAGAACACAATGGAGAGATGTTAAGAAGATAGAATTGACAGGATTTGACAAAAGATGGGGGATAGGTAAGGAAGGGTGAGCAGTTGAAAATGACACCTATTGTGAGATTGGGTGACTGGGAGGATAATGGTGCCCTTGACAGTAATAGGGAAGATGGGAAGTGGGAGGAATTTGGTGAGAGGTAACAGGATTAATTTGGTTTTAGATATCTTGAGTTTAAAAAGCCTATGGAATATCTAGTAGGTAGCTGGAAATGTAAGACTAGAAATCAAGAAAGAGATTAAGGATAGATAAATAAATCCCTAGTTAATAAGCTACAGTGACTATTTCCTTCAGGATCAAATATAAAATTCTCTGTTTGGATTTTGAAATTCTTCAACTGACTCTTTTAATCTTCTTATATTTTACTCCACTCCATATACTCTGTTGTCCCGGGATACTGGCTCACTTGCTGTTTCTCATAAAAATATTCAATTGCCCAACTCCAAATGTTTTCACTGGCTGTCTGCCACGTCTAGGATGCTCTCCATCCTCATCTCTTTTCTGGCTTACCTGACTTTTTTCAAGTCTCAACTAAAATTTTACCTTCTGCAAGAAGCCTTTTGAGTTCATCCTTAAGGCTAATGCTTTCCCTTTAAGATTGCCTCCAGATATATGTGTACATATGTATATTGTATATATGACATAATGCATGTCACATTAATATGTGCTATTTACATATATTATGTATTATATAGTTGTTTGCATGTTGTTTCCTGTATCAGATTGTTAGCTCCTTGAAGACAGGGACTGTTTTTGCCTTTCTTTGTTTCCCCAGCACTTAGCACAGTACCTAGAACATAAGAAGTACTTAATGAATACTCAGTGATTTGCAGAGGTTAATTTACTCACTATACTTCATTGCCAGCAACCTATTTCTGCTTTCTCATTCTATGCTTATTCATGTTGTCCCATAAATCCTTCAGAGGATCATCTAAATGTACTAAGTATCTTCTTGTTCTTTTGCCAATTTGTGCAGCACTTGGACTGTAATCTGCTACCCCTTGTCCTTGTTCTGTCTACTTTCTTTATCAATTATATATTTCCTTGATATATTTAATACTAGATCTTATAGGTAAATTATGGACCATTGTAGTGCCAATGCAATATTTACAGTGCCCATGATGACAATAAACATACCAACTGTGACTATAAATATTCCCGTATGGTGCTCAATCACAAAATATAACAAACTCTCCATATAGAGGACAGAAGCAAAGCATTTATTTAGACATCAGAAAACAAAATCCATCAAAGCAACATAGAAGCTAATGCACTACAATGTAGCAGAGAGCCACATCATCCTTTAGCCTTCCCACAAACCAATACAAGATCAATATTTACTCACAAACCTAAGTCCTTGCCCGAGTGTCCTCTCTCCCACTCTCTAGCTCTGACTCCCAGTTTCCTGTGGACTCTGCTCCACTCTTCAGCAAACTCTTTCCAGGAGGAAGCTCCATGTGACTACATTCAGCCTATTAAGATGCAGAGTTTGTTTTCAAATCAGTGAAGGTCTTCAAATTTCTCTAAGCTTATTAAGGGGCAGGGAAGATTTTCAAATTACCATTACCATTACCATCACCATTACAACCATATACTGCAACCAACTTATACTCACCACAACCTTAACATTGTACACTGGATTACCAAGAATTTTGATTTTTAAAGATCATGGAACTCCATTATTTATACTCATAAAGCAATAAAAGAATATTCTTGCTACCAGAAGATTATTGGTATTAGAATGATGAACTTTTAAGTCAGGAAACAAGGATCATGAAAAGTGTTACACTCTTTCCTAAATGCAACCCAATCTGTTCAACTCTGGGCTCAGATCATTGTTCATCTTCAGTGTCTATATAAAATGTTTGTAGCAATGGACTACCTCAATGAACCACTCATCCTGTATAACATGGTCTGGGAAATTGTTCTTCATTCAAGTCATCTTGATCTAATTTTTTCCTACATTGAATGTTAGTCCTATGTTCTGTGACTGGTTGTAGATTTCATCAAGATGCTGTTTTATTCTGGAGATGGAAACCATTTTCCTTTTTATCCATCCATACATTGAAATCAGTTCTGGGTGCCATTCAGGAGGAACATAATCTTATGCCATGTGAGAATATGCTGGAAGAACTAGGGATGTTTACCTTAGAGAAGACTTAAAAAGACATGGCAGCTTTATTCAAGTGCCACCTGGAAGAGAAATTAAACTGTTTTTGCTTGTAGAACTATGAGCAATAGGTAGAAGGTAAAAAAAGGCAATTATAGGTTTAATATAAAGAAAATTTTGCAAATTATTAGAGCTATCCAAAAGTGAAGTGGGAGAGTGACTTTGTCTTGACTAGATGTCTTTAAAAAAAGGATGAATGACTAACTTGTATGACATAGAATGGATCCTTATTTAGGTATCAATTGGATGATAAGGGCTTTGAGATAATTTTCAACTCAAAGATTATGTATTCTATGAGTTTCAAGGGATTTGACGACTTGGTTTGAAGTATCTTGTAAAATCTTTTATAGGTTGTCTCTGCTCCATTCTCTGCCACAACTGTGGGTTTTAGCTGCAATTATATTCATTATGGTTTTTTTTTGTTTATGTTTTATGACTTCGGCAAGATGACTAGTATTATATGTTGGACTGAATACTTCACATGAACGTTGTGAGGAAAGTTTCTTATAAACCTGGAAGTTTGAAAACAAAAAAGTCCATTACTATTGTTCTATTTGGGCACATTTTCGAGACCAGCCTTACTTCTCTGAAAAGGTACTGTCCTTCAGTCTGACTGCAATTTTTGAAAAATGTCATTTAAAACATTTTGTTTATTTGGCAATACCCTCCCCCTTCGTAGCAAAATATAGCTCATTAAAAATAAGTGGCGATATTGACATTATATGACAACTTTTGTATCATTCCATACCAGAAGTCCACCCCATGTCTCTACTGAGATGAGGAAAGCATATTTTATCATGAATCCTTGTCATGCTTGTTGAATTGAATTAAGTAAAGATTAATGAGTAAATTGATCTGAATTTTGATATCTTTCAGCGTGGTTTTTCTTTTCATTATTGTGATCATCGTACATATTTCTTTCTTAGTTTCCCTTATCCCTTCATCAACTCATAAAAGATTTTTACAAGGTTCTAGGTGTTCTTTATATTTGCTTTTTCTTAATAGCTCAATAAATATAACATCACACCAATACAGGACATATCTGTTCAGTCATTCCCCAGCTGAGAACTACCCACTCAGCTTCTAGTTTTGTTGTTGTTTTGTTTTGGGTTTTTGGTTATTTTATTTTATTTTGTTTGTTTATTTCTATTATAAGGAACAATAATATATGAATGTTTTGGTATATATGGAGACCTTTGTTTCAGTTATTTATTTCTTAAGGGCACATATCTCCATATTGGAATAGGTGAGTCAAAGGATATGCACAATTTAGTCACTTTTTTCTTGCTGTTTAAAATTGTTTTGCAGAATGTTTGAAGCAATTTGTAGCTATATTAATAATGTGGCTGTAACTTATTTGTTTTTAGCATCATTTATGCTGGCATTATCAATGCTGATCTAATTTAATTCCATCAAGACTGTCTCAACTTAATAGTTGTTGGACAAACATATCATACTTAGGATGCCAAGAGTTAAACAATTGCTTAGAAACTGTTATTCACCGTGTCCTTTGCCCTCTTCTCTTCCATTTTGCTGTTATCATGACAGAAGCAGAAGGGGACTGTCAGGATTGAGAGCTATTTGTGGTTGTTTGGTTGTTTCGGTTGTGTCTGGCTCTTTCTGAATTTGGGGATTTTTTTCCAAAGACACTGGTTTGCCATTTCCTTCTCTAGCTCATTTTATAGGCAAAGAACTGAGGGAAACAAGGTTACCCCAAGGTCACACAGCTAGTAAGTATCTGAAGTCATATTTGAACTCAGAAGATGAGTCTTCCTGATTCCAGGCCCAGCATTCTGTCTACTGTGCCACCCAACTGCCTTGAGAGCCATTTAACATTTTTATTTTTA
Organism: Pseudochirops corinnae; assembly: GCA_028646515.1. Classification (NCBI taxonomy): domain Eukaryota; kingdom Metazoa; phylum Chordata; class Mammalia; order Diprotodontia; family Pseudocheiridae; genus Pseudochirops; species Pseudochirops corinnae. The sequence goes on along the minus strand of CM053587.1, from coordinate 156,508,260 downwards.
CTTTTTGGATTGCCAAAGTCACAGAATTCACCATTACTTAATAGACAGCTTGCTGACTGTAAGGCTCACTTGGCTTAGACAGTCAGTCAGCAAGCATTTATTAAGGACCTGCTATGTACCAGGCACTGTGTTAAGTTCTGAGGAAAGACAAAATAAAAACAAAAAAAAATCTCTCCTTTGAGGAATCCACAGTCTAATGGAGGAGGCAACATGCCAACAATGATGTGTATAAAAGATATATACAGGATAAATTGGAGGAGAGGAGCAGTAATTTCAGAGGGTAGGCATTAAGATCAAGAAAGACTAGGACAAACTCCTAATACAAGGTTGTATTTCAGTTAAGACCTGACAGAAACCAGGAGAGTGATGAGGTGATGAGGAGGGAGAGCATTCCAGTCTTAGGGGATAGCAAGTAAAAATGCCTGAAGGAAGGAGAGGGAATGTCTTGTTCAAGGAGTAGTCGGGAGGACAATGTTTAGCAGATCAAGACAATAGAAGAGATAATATAAGAATTACATTAATTATGATGTGACTGGTACCCATAGAATAATTACTCCTGTGGGACACCTGAGAAGGGAGTATAATGAGAATGTTGTCATTGGTCCCTAACCGAAATGGGAATAACAGCTGGTGGAACTTTGAAATGATGCTGGTAGAGAACAACTCCTCAGTGTACCCTAGAACCCTGAGGGGGAAATAGAGCTAGCCTGACTCTAGGAGAGGTAGTCCAAAGCATTGACTTCACATAAAGGTGTGTGTGGGGGTCATCTACTTCCCACGTGACCATCTCTCTGTTTTTGTGGATCTGCTAAATGCTTTTGAATCGTCTCTCTTACCCAGTATGAGCTCCCTCTAGGATCCAATTGTCTTTGTTCAATGTAGAACAACCTCTGCTATTAGTACTGTGGGTGGAGAGAGTAGGACTTTGAAAGAGGAACAGAAGAAAATCAGGGGAGGTACAATTTAAGAGAAAATGGAAAGAAAAACATTTTTTCTTTATAAAAAGAATTAGCTTGATATTCAGCCAACATATTTGGGCAAAAAAAAATATGAGCTCACTGACGGAAGTCTAACTATCTGGCTTTGAACTTTGGAGTTAAATTAGGCTAGCATTCCCCACCTTCAACTTTTCAAAATCTTGATTAATTATTTATGATGTACTGTAAAAATGTTCAAAGTGATATCTATATGACATTTAGGCTATCACCACTCCATTGTCAAATTGGCTTACTGACAATCTTAATTGGTGAGAAATGAATATGCCCACTATAAGTACTAGTATTTTCATTTAATTTCTCTTTTCCTAAGCAAGGACTAGTAAATAAATAGAATTAGTCTCTGTTGGGAATTATTTTCCCTAAAGATGAACTGTCATTCAAAACTTTCCCTCTTTTGAGCAATTTTTGCTTTGGTTTAAGCTTAAGAAAAATACTATGTTCCCATTTAACTTTTGACTTCAAGAAGCTAATGTAACTATTTTTTTAAACAACGGATTCCAGTATTCAAAAATCTGTTTTTTTAAAAAAAAAAATCTGTGTTCTTTTTTGTATTCTTTGGAACAAAAAGTCAGAGAGTTATATTATTTGGCATCTATATAGTAGTAAGGATACAAAATCATGGAAACTAGGATAACCCCAAAACTTCAAACTTTACTCATAGATAGTATGAAACTGTGAGTTATTTCAGATACTATGGCTTATAATTAATATTTTAAATTCTTGTCCACCTCCAAGCCTTCATGTATCTGTTCCATGTGTCACACTTCTACTGACATTAAAAGGACTCTACATTTGGAAGAAATATGTAGGAAGTGTGAGGGGGTGAGATTGAAATTCATTGGGTTCAGTTTTCAGCAGGGAGTAAAGTTTTAGTTCTAAAAATGAAGTTATTTATCTGTAGGCATCTAAGCATAAAGAATATAAGATAGTTGTTTCATATAGACTATGACTGTTAATTGCTAAGTATCATTTAGTGCTATTATTCTTCATTCAATGACCTTTGTTTAGGATTTAATTAAATTAGACACAACCATGACAAATTTTGTGTGGTGAGGAAAATATAGATTTATTGCATGACAGCAGTGAAAAGATGACAATCTGGTTTTGGTTGGTCATGATGAGACATAGATCTAGTACTCACAAGCCCATTGAGTCAAACAAGTTGTGACCCTGCAAATATAAAAGTTCACGTGTCAGACTAATGCAAATCATTTTCTGCAAAGACAAATTTTTCTTGGATAGGGCTACTTGTGCCTCTACAATGGTTCCTATACTATTTGACTGATAGTCACTATTTTATCATACCTCTCAATTCTATATTCCTTATGTTTTGCTGCATCATCTGCCAACAATTTTCTCCATTTTGAATGTATTGATCATTGATTTTTCTCAGCATACATAAACATCTTCTGGTCTTAATCTACAAATTACTATATCATCTGGATTTCCTTTCAACTCATGCATTTTAAAATACATTCTCTGTTCCTCATGGTATTCTGGAAGAGCTAGTACCTCTACTCTGAGGATAAGAATTCTCAAACAAAGCAAATTTTGCGTGGGTTATTGCAGATTTTGACACCAATTTCCTCCAATCAACTTGTTTCTTCCTGTATTTTCAGTTACCTGAATCTGAAGGGTTCTTGCTGTTATTGTTGGTTTCTTTGAAAGGAAATAGCCTTTAAGAAATAATATTTTATTTATTATAGAAATAAGAAACTAGGATACTTGCTCATATGAAATATCTTTTTCTCAAGGTGAATCAAGACATTTTAAAAAGTAACATTCTATGCGAGCCTACTGTGTGGAAATGAAAGTTCTGTTTTTATTACTTTTATATTATAGTCATTTCCCAATATACTCTCCCCATTTAACCTTTCTTTTCAATAAAGAGAAATCAATAAACAAAATTTGAAAAAAATGACCTAAAAGTTTATGTAACATTTCATATTCATAATACCCCACCTCTCTATTGAGAGTAGAAAAGTGTTTCATCATCTCTACTACAAGACCAATAATGCATGTCTGAGTTCATCTGACTTTTAAAGTTCTTTTCATTTATATTATTTTACTGTATCAATTCTTATTTTTTTCATTTTTCTTTGGAGACATTAAAGCCTTAAAAATAAGCAAAAAAAAAAAAAAGAAATATCATGATATTTTCTAGAAGGATACGCATAAAATACTTCATAAACTTTAAGTTTCTTTTTAAATATTAGCTATTTTTATTACCATTATTATTATCAAGGAATAAGGCAAATGATGTCACGTTTAATGAACTAAATACCAGTTCTGGACCCTTAAAGCAATAATTGTGAACCAAAAGTGGAAATGTGCCAAGAAACGATGGCACTTTGTACTGAGAATTCTTATAACTCCATGTATCATTTTCTACCTCCCCTGACACAGTTTTTCCATGTTCATGGAACCTCTACTTTTGCCTGCTACTTCAGGTCACATACACATTGATTCAAAATGTGAGTTACAGATGTGGGGAGATGTAATTGTTGAGACAGAATCATAACACCCGGCATATAATAGGCCATTTGTTTATTGATTGATTATAAAGATAATACTTTAAGGTTTGCCAGGAGCTTCGTATGTATTGGCTCACTTGATCCTCATAATAATTCCTTTACTTATGGAACAGGGGACTGGTCACTACATCTAGCTCTTAGCTGGAGAATCCACAGAATAAGTCTGATGCAATTTTCCACCTGAAAGAGGCTAGGGAACCTGTTAATTCTGATGATTTGTAATGGAAATGGTTTAAAGAAATGTGTAGTAGGGGCAGATGTTCTGCATCTTATTCTGGTCTGCTCATACTAGGTAAATAGGAGCCTCTGATTGATTGCAGTTATGTAGCTTGGAACTGGGGTACTTTCAAAAGGCACTGGCTAGGAGAAGCTAGGTGGCACAGTGAATAGAGCACAAGCTCTGAAGTCAGGGGGCCTGAGTTCAATTCTGGACTCAGACACTTGACACTTACTAACCATGTGACTTTAGGCAAGTCACTTAACCCCAGTTGTCTTGTCTTCCCCCTTCTAAAAACCAACCAAACAAACAAAAGGCACTGGCTGATCAGTACTCCATCCTTCTCTTTGAGTGACTTGTTCTTGGCTGATGGCATTTTGGTGAGAGAAGAGAGACAAAGCCATAAGAAGGACAGGACTTGGGCATCCCCATCCAAGGCCAAAATACGTCCCCACAAGTGTGAGCCTGAGGTCTTTGCCTCAGATTTTGTTCTTTCATTTTAAGTGAAGAAGAGTATATGACCTTTCAAGCCTCAAGAGGTCAAAAGAATAAGCTACGCAAGGTCCAAGAGACTGGGAGTGAAGCCCATGCTGGATTTTGTAAGCAGAACAGGATTTTTGACTCAAGAACTAGGGACTGATCTTCAGGAAAAGCAGTAGTTAAGACAAAGACTCATAGGACAGTGAAGTCACATGTAGATGAGTAGATGGTAGGACCAATGCTTTTTGGATATCAGAGACTGAAGTGGCCTAGAGGAGACTATGCCCCAAACACAAGATGGAAGTGTTTTGTAACTACTGTTTTGGATCTATCATTTGAACAAATGCCTATCCTAAAGAATTGAGTCTGTTTGCTAATAGTTAAGGGAAAGCCCATCTATGGGACTCCTGAGCATGAATTTGGAATGATAGCAACCTGTAAGGTTTACTTAGGATGTTAGGAGTAGTAACAAGCATCCCTCTGGGGACCCAGTCAACCAATGATGATGTGCATTAGGTGAGTCCCTAGATGTTATACTTAATACAAACACTAAACAAAGATATTTAAACAAACATTTCACAAGGATACATGGGTGCATATCTTAGTCAGGTCAATAATAAAAAAAAAAGAATAAAGAGTTTATCAGAACCAAAAAGCTTACCTCCCTTCTTTGTACAGATTTATATGAGATTCCATTTAAAGCAGCCCTTAGCGAATTTAGCTATCCCTGCTCTCGATCTCCATGATAAAAGGCTGAACATGCTTTAAAAATCACTGGTTCCATGTAGCCTAATCGACCCCTCAGGTACCGAGGTCTGGGCAGAGTAATGCCTAATACATCTATCATATTCTAACTTGCTTTTTAGTTCACAGTTTAAAGCCTCTACTCTGTAAAGTTTTCTTCTGTTTAGCTCTGACAAGCAGGATAATCCCTGAATGCCTACTTCTCAGCTTTGCATAAAGCTTTCCTTTAATGGTTCATCATGGCCTACTTTTCTACTTGATTTGGTAGCTTCAGTGGGCTTAATCTGGACTTGAGATTTCATCAGCATGGAGGAATTCCCAATGTGACTAGTCTATAATTTACACTCTTAGAGAGTTGCCTGGGGCACTGAGAGGTTAAGTGACCTCCACCGAATCAATCATTCAGCCAGAATGTTGCAGAGATGAGACTCCAACTCTTGGCATCCTGACTCCCATGCCTTCATTCTCTGTTTACTAGGCAACACTGCTTTTCCACTTCTAAGTCAAAAGTGAGAAATACATCTCTTCGTGCCACTTTTAAATTTGCTTTGAATTGCATAAGGAGAAATATAACAATTTTTATGCTGTTTCTTGAAAATGAAGTTATATAAACAGAAAATACTGATGAAAGCTTCCATGATAGTGTCACATTCAAAAAAAATAAAACAACACAGACACACACAAACAACTCTATGTGAGAAAAAGAAGGATCTAAAATAACATATAACAAATTGCTTAAGCAGGACCAAAAACTACCACAAAAAATTTATAAAATAATGTGGGGCCGATTTTGTGGTAAATGCCTCAATTTCTAAAACACACTGAGATTAATAAGGACTCTATGAGTTCTCTATAAATTCTTCAATCATCTAAAATGTAAATTTTTCTTCCTGGTTGTGAGATGTTGACAATTTGGGATAGAGAATTTAGGAGTGGAATTTGTGGAAATATGGGTTTATTACTTGGGAAATCTTTAAAAAAAATTCTTGGCTCTAATTTTTTTGAGGAAAAACTGATTTCACAGGCTTTCAAAATCATGACTACAAGGTACAATCAGATTTACCTAATTATTTTATTTAATCATTGGTTTACTGTTCTTGGGGAAATATTTTCAAGCCAGAAACAAGTCTTCAAGTGCTAAATATACAAAACACCACACATTTGTTTCCAATTACTTGTTGCTTAATCTATGTTTATGCATGGCCTAATCTGCAGTTTTCCAACATTTGTAACTTCATGAAAAAGTCCTCCTTTCCCCTCTCCCTCTCCTCCTTTGTTCATTGCTGTACAGTTCTAGAACTACTAGCTTTTATTTATTGCCAGTTCCTTTTCCCATTCAAGATGAATTCAGGATTACATAACAAGTCTGCAATACTGTAACAGCATTACATTCATAAGCAATACCTCTTACCTCAAACCCTATCTTGAGCTTTCCTATCTCCATGTGTTTCTTTTTACCTTCTCCCTGTGTAATCTTATCTGTCTGTTGACTTAAGTCAGTCGAATTTTTAATCCTATGTACTTATTTTAAATGAATTTTAGACCAAAGCAGAATCTATGTTGTCAGTCTGAGTGCTATTTCCTCTCTGAAAGTGAAGAAAGTTGGTTTGGCTGATTTTTGAGTCTGAAAGAAACCAGGCTCTTACCACTGCAAAACATTAACGGTCTCTGGCTCTCTCTACAGAGAATTTTGCCGACTCTGGGAAAAGTTCACTCCGCTCATGTCTTTGGCTCAGTTTTCTTGATGTGATCCCAGGACAGATGATCATCCTCTTTCTCTCAGCAGCCTCTTTTCTCAGGGCATAGAACTCTAATTAAAGTCACTAGGTCAGGTCCTACTCCCTTCATTCCTCCACATGTTTGTGAATCCTCTGTGCTCAGAGCCAAGGTACAGAAGAGATGAGATACACAGCTAAGATGGAAAAGGATGAAAAGAGGGGTGCCATTCAATGCCCCCAGACATTCATATTGTGTGACTTTTACTTGTAAAGGTTTCATTTAGATCTCCAAGTGTTTCTTTTAATATCATCTCAACAACCTGAGATTTAGAGCTGAAAGAAGCCTTTCAGAGGTCATCTACTACAAAGCCTTTGTTTTAAGGATGAACAAACTCAGGCCCATAGAGATACACAGGGAATAAATAAGGGACAAGGGCAGGATTTGAACTTGCAGTGGATCCTCTGATTCCATATTTAGCCTTCTTTACATAACACTATTCTGCTTGATGTTCAAAATGATTGAAGTTATATCACTCATTTCCTAAACCAGTGGCTGTAGAAAGAGGGCATCTGGACACTCTCTCAAAATTACCGCACATCAAGAGAGTTGAATGGTTAGCCTAAGAATTCAATCGTGGTAGAGTTATTCTTATGTATTAGATCATAGCGTTAAAGAAATCAATAAATCAACAAGCATTTATTAAGTCACTAATGCTAGGATTCCATTTTATTTTATTTTTTGGGGGGGAAAGAGGGAAAGGTAGGGCAATTGGGGTTAAGTGACTTGCCCAAGGACACATTGCTAGTAAGTGTTAAGTGTCTGGGGCTGGATTTGAACTCAGGTCCTCCTGACTCCAGGGCCGGTGCTCTATTCACTGCACCGCCTAGCCGCCCCTGAGATTCCTATTTTATAAGTTTTCAGTCATGTTCACTTTTTGTTGTTGTTGTTCAGTTGTTTCAGTCATGTCTGACTCTTTTTGACCCTATTTGGGATTTTCTTGGCAAAGATACTGGAGCAGTTTACCATTTCCTTCTGTATCTCATTTTACAGATGAAAAAACTGAGGCAAAGAGGGTTAAGTGACTTGTCCAGGTCACACAGCTAGTAAGTGTCTAAGGCCAACTTTAGTTAAGATGGGTCTTCCTGGTTCCAGGGCTGGCACTCTATCCACTGCACCTACCTGTCCTTTACTCACTTAATTCTCAGTCTAATTTATTCAACTCATTCTACCGACTTCTCTATATCCTCACCATTAGCCTTTCACTCTATCCTTGTCTTTCCCCACTAGAATATAAGTGTAAGGAGTGTCTTTGTTAGCATAGACCTGGCATTTTTAGGGGTAGTTAGATGGCACAGTGCATAGAGCACCGAGGTTACCTCCTGCATCAGATACTTACTAGTTTTATGGTCTTTGGCAAATCACGCTCCTTTTGTTTGTCTTAGTGGCCTCATCTGTAAAATTAAGATAATATTAGCACCTACTTCCCAGGGTTGTTGTGAGGATGAAATGAGATAATTATAAAGTGTTCGTGCAGTGCCTGATACGCACTAAGTACTATATACATATTAGCTATTATTAACAAATATTTTCTTAATCAATCTGTCTCTAGGTCTCAGGCACTGGAGATACAAGTACAAAGAGTGGAATAGTTCCTACAAAATGAGAGTAGTTTATGATTTTTGCGATTCTATTACTTAGTGATAGAGAAGCTTTAATTTTTGGTTAAGAGATTTATTGAAAATGAAAATAGAGCCAAAATTTCACTGTGATTAAGAAAAAATAAAATGAATTATTTGTTTTGGGCTGTTTCAAGGACTGTCAACAATAGGAGGTGATAAATGTCTTCTGGAGACTAAGGGTTTCAGCTTTTATGAGCTGCAGCAGATGTTTATGCAAATTAAGTACTAAGACACACATTACCCAAAATGAGGAATTGCAAACAAAAAGTCATTGGTGTCCCCAAATTATGTCATTTTTCTTTTACGCTCAGTGCTTTGTTGGAAGCATCCGAAGGGCTGTTCTCTCAGCCAGCCTGCATAGTACACGATTTGGAAGCTAGTTTTTCATTAGTGACAGTGGTTTGGAGTATATTACCAAGCAGTTTAAAGAGGAGCTGTTCTAGAGAAGGGGAATTATGATTGGCATATGTTTCTCCTCCATTCTCATTGGTTTTAAGATAATTTTTCTTTAAGAACAATTTTATGACAAATAGATTTTCTTTCAAGTGAATCTCTAACAGCAATAACTGTGGATGTACAAGATACTTTTCTTTCCTCCTAAAAAAGGATTTCCTAGCAACTATATTAACATTCATGAATATGACTATTTTTATAATATCAGGGGAAGATTAAAGAGAAGGAAGAATTAGTGAATACTTAATCCTTTTCTAAATGTGAAAAACATGAAATAGCTTATAGAATGAACATGTAAAAATCATAACATTTTGTATGTAGGCACTGTTGGAGTTGGTTGGTTGTTGTCCCTCATTCTCGAAGAGGATCATAATGACATCACTATGTTAGAGTCAAGTTCCAATGCATCCAACTATGACTGATCAGACCAATACGAGCTCAGAATGATTCTCTAAATTTGCACATCTCACATTTCTTTTGAACTACTTCAATTCTACTTTGCTAGTAGAACAGAATGAGCCAGAACCTCTCAGACAGATAGATAGTCCCTCTCTCAGCCCTTTCTTCAAGCCTTTACAGCTTGGCAGGTTATTCCAGAGTCTGATTTCTCTTAGCTTAACCTTCCAGAAAACAAGGTCACCCCCATACCATGAAGAATTTTCAGAGTACAGCTTTAAGAGGAAGGTTTATATATCTATATATCTATATATATGTATATATATGTGTATATATACATATATACACATATGTATATGTGTATTATATCTGTATAACATATGTATATATGTATATGTATATATACATATATACGTATGTATATAATTCAATTAAAAATGGTACTTATATACTGAAACTTAATGATTGTAGGAAATACTGTTAAAAGATAGGAGATAGTGTTGTCATACCCTCATCTCACAAAATTATCAACTTTGTAAAAAGTTTATCAGTTCTTTCAAATTCTTCATACCCAGTCAGTTATAACTAGTCTATGAATGCCCTATGTCACAGGTTGGAAGTTTCCAGTGAAAATTCAGGATATCACAGCCTTTTACAGGGAATGAGTTCTAGAGACCTTTGAAAATAAATAAACAAGTGAAGAAACAGATAAAGATAATATTCTGTTTATACTGAACAAAAAAACCGTTTTTTACAGTTACCTACAAAGAACTCTCATTTCAAATCCTTCTAATTATACCAGGGCAAACAAACTCATATATTGGAGAATAATCTTTTTATCTTCTTTTCTGGATAATAATCTTTAAAAACTTCCTTTAACACCTTCAAATCTCCTAGTTAAGAGGAAAGGTTCTGACCCAGGTACCAGAGGGCAAAAACTAAAACCCTGAATTCTTAATCTTCTAATGATAAAACAGCTTTCCGAATTTACCAGTGAGTTTGCAAATTAGAAGATCAGCAGTGGTGGAAAGCTTTCAATCTGACATTTTCAATCTACAATGCTAGTTTTTACTCTCAATCGTGATTGCAAATCCAAACGCCCTCCTGTTAAGATGATGGTATTCCCAAACAAACTCTTCATTTATGTGTAATCAGTGCCCTACACAAAAGTTCACTTCAGATAATTATAGTCACTAGTTTTAAATAAATTATCTAACCATTCTGGTAAGTCAGACATATTGTCATCAGAACTCTCGGTTCATGGATATCCCATTGGTTTCAAAAAAATATTAGCTTTGGAAAGTTAGGTTTTCTACTACAAGAAGAAGCGAGGTACAGGGGATTGGTTTGAATTATGTCCTCAAGTCAGAAAAAATGGGGTTCACATCCAATCACTGACTTTCCTAGAAGTACAACCATGGGCAAGTCATCTAATTGCCAAGCCACTGTTTCCTCATCTTTACAACAGGAAGCAATAATACTCATAGTACTCATTTCATAGAACTGTTATAAAGACCAAGTGAAATTATGCGTGAATTAAGTTTGCAAAGGGTCCAAGACTACATCTTTGAACTTTTGTATACAAATACCACAAGCGATGCCTGTGTACAACTGAGCGTGTGTCTCTTTTTTGAATTCATCAGCTCTTTGCCACAGTCCTGGAGCCAAGGGTCTTTCGATTACTTTTTGCACTCCTCATATCTGTTATTAATGACCATCTATGGCATCAGAGTGCCAATATCTCTTGAAAGTATCCTGCTGCTCAGATACTAGGTATTAGAATCAGGCAACTCTTCCTTATAGAGATGACCTTGGGGTCCTAGAGGCAATTTTCCATGAATTTTCTAAAACAATCTACCCTCTATTAGCATCCTGGAGACACAACCTTTGGGTGTGGTGTCTCAAAGGTGAAGAGATACAACTGTGAAGAGCAACAATATTGGTTACTCCCTCAAAGGCTGAGTATGCATATATACATATGTATACATGTATTTTCTCATCATATATTCTTTGCACATCTATGTCTCTATATAATATGTATATATGTATTTCTATGTATCTATATCTATCTTCTTGAGAGTAAGGATTATTTCATTCTTTCCATTTGTAGTCTCAGTACTTAGCACAGTGACTGATACATAGTAGGTGCTCAGGTGATTAGATATGTAGGGGAAATCATAACTTTGTCTATTCCACTCTGTCTTATTTTTGGCAGGCTTATGCTTGTTAAGGGTAGAATAAATTGACTGTTACTGTGCATGGTAGAAAACTTATGAAATCCGCTAGATATATATTTTGTGTGATTGTAGAAACAGATCCATGACCTAAAAGCAGTGGGGCAGAGCATAAACCCAGTGGTTAGTGATGTCTATAGAATTTGAAATCTATTTACATATTTAGTTGAATAAAATGCTACCAGATACAGAGTTTTCAAGCTGCTTCTTGAAGATACGAATAAGAGGTATGATTACATGGGCATTAGATGGGGATGGAGGTGGAAAATCAGTTTAATAAACATTCATTAAGTGCTTACTGTGTGCCATGAACTGGCTTGTCTTTTCTCAGATGGGGTAGATCTATTGAAAGGATATGATTATGAGCAATAGTAACACCACAGGGTTATTATAGTATGGTAGCTATGGAGCCCAGTTTCAGGGGAAATACATCGTATAAAAAACATTTGATTTGGAGCATGAGAATCTGGGTTCAAATCCTGACTCTATTTAATAATGTTGTAATTGTATATTGTTGTTGTCTGTCCTTTGTTTTTGGAGAAGACCAATGACATCACAAAGGTAATGTCTTGACTTGCCTGTGAATTGGATTTAAATGAGACAGGGCTGTGCAAAGCTGACTGTCTCAGTCTCCCCTCCAGAGTCCTCATCACCAAGTCAATTAACTCCTCTAAGCTTTCCTCTATCTTTAACTTTAAATTGAGTGGAAACCTTTGATAACACTTCCTGCTCTAAAATTTTGCACTCATTGTTCATCTTACTACTCACTCACACTGTGCTACTAGATACAAAGGCACTCTTTGTACCAATAACAACAGTGGACCTGCCTGTGAACTATGGGACAAGAATTTCCTGGTACCCAGTGATCATAGTGACATGATGATGGATGATGGTGAGCTGAACCCACTTAATCTTTTGGTCACAGTTGATTTTGCTACAGTCATACAGAAATGAATGTCTAGCTTTGCTTCCCTTGTACCTTCTTGCTTTGTACCATTTTACTAAGTCTGTCATTGGGTCTTCATAGCTTAAATTGTGAAAAACCAAAGTTTGCTTTTGGCAACCTCAGTAACCCTTTTACTATCAGAGGATTTAGAACTAGAAAGAACATTCTAGGCCTATCTAGTTCAACCTTTTCATCTAATATATAAGGAAACAACTCCAGAGATGTCAAATTATATACTCTAAGGGTATCTGCATTTGAACAGGGTAAAAAGTATTTTAAAGTAAGGAAAATAATCAATTGGTAGATTTTCAGAGAGATTGATTTTCAGAGAAAGAGTAGAAGAATTTGCTTTTTTTTGAGGGGGGGGGAGATGAGATGAAAGTTTCTCTTGTCCCTGAAATTATGCCTCATAGGCTGTTGCTTTTCTTTATGTAGAAAGACTCTGAATTCAGTAAAAGGAAAGGACTTCTCTCCCTTTTATAAAATATGCTAGTCAATGCACACAGTTTCACACATGAAGCTTGAAGTGAGCTTGCACTCCCTTGACAACATGTTCACAGTCCTTTTACAATCTCATTTTTTAAAAATGCTAAGCCTTTACAAAGGGTCATTAACTTTTTGTTCAGAGACAACCTATTTTTATGGTGTTTTGAGTGAGAAAAGTGGTTTGCTGAAAGGAAAGGTCATGCAGAGTATGCAAAAAATTAGATTGAAAGAGTATGAAATTCTGGATTTTGAGAAATCACTTTTATACATAATTGATTAGTCAGGTCTGTAGATCAGCCCTGAACTCACAAGACAACCAAGGGGACTCCTTTGAGTAGCTGATCATTTGTAAGTCAACAAGGGAGGTTCTGCATGGGGGGGGGGCATGTTAGAAATATTGCACTGGCAAAGCATGCCATGCTCAGTTTGACTCAACTTCCCTGTCTGTAATTCATGGAATCTCAAGCATATGGCAAATAGAAAAGCTGAAATTTACTTAATAAAACAGACTTATCTTTCTAAGAAAAGTGAAAGATACTTGAGAAAGTCTATCAAGTATATGTTTGGTAAAAATTTCTGTCACCGTGGGAGTAGAGACAAAAAAAGATGGAAAGGAGAGGGAGGAGGGAGGTAAGCAGGGGGAGGGGAAGAGAGAGAGAGAAAGAAAGGGAAAGAGAAAGAGAGAGAGAGAGAATTAAAGAGAGACAGAGGCAGAGACAAAAAGAGACAGAGACGAAGAGAGAAACAGAGACATAGGGAGATAAAATGGCAGAGAGGCAGATGTGGTTTTCTTTCAAGAAAAATGTCTGGAAAGATACCAAAATGTGAACTGAGTTCTATAAAATGAGCCAGGTGGCTTCAGGACTGACAGGAATTCACAAAGAACTAAGGTTCAGTGCATGTCTTCTTTCAATCATACTACATGCAAGTATTCAATAAAAAAAGACATTCCCTCTTTCTAAGGTTTCTCAAGTCTACTTTTATGTATCTCTCATACACAGGAGGCAAAATCACAGCTTTGCATTTCAAACTCTATGCCAAAACTCTTGGCTCATTTCAGAGGTACCACACGATATTAAAGGATAATACAGTTTTGTATGGAAAAAAACACTACTGTGTACAATTGAAGGTGATCAAAGTAATTACTTTTTGCAATGTGTTGCTATTGTATAAATTGTTCTCCTGGTTCTGCTTACTTGATTCTATATCAGTTTGTACATGTCTTGCCAAGTGTCTCTGAAAGTATACTTTTCATCATTTCCTATACAATAGTATTCTATAATAGTCACTGTATCCTAATTTATTCAGCCATGGAGTACTGATGATAAATAATGTTACTCACTTCACAAAAAAAGTTGATGGACTCAGTATTTATGATGAGAAATACATTTTGGATTTGACCAATGTAGGATTTTTTTTTCACTTGACTATACATATTTATAACAAGCGTTTTGTTTTTCTTTGTTGGAGGAAAAGAAAATAAATGCATGCTAATTGAAAACATAATTCATAAATGAAGCCTGTTTTATTTCTCAGTATCATGGCCTTTCATCACCTTGGAACCACCACAAAAGGGGCAGGGAAGAGAAGTCTCAAAAGTGAGCTTTACCTAGTTTACAATATTGCTGAGAAGGAACTCTTCTTCAGAGAGAACTTATTTGAGGATGAATGCTTTGGGAAGCATGCTTATCAGATTGCTTTGTAAACTGGAATCATTGTACTATCCAAACTAGTGTGTTTTGGAGAATAGGCTTTTGGCTAAAAGGTATTCCAAAAGATAAAAGAAAGGGCTGAGTTTATTGCTTCAGGTGGAGTTGGTCCCTCTCATTTGTTGGAAGGAACTAAACCATCCCTGACAGAAGTTATTATAATCCCTGGCTCAGAAAGCTGCAGCTGAAAAGAACTACTCTACTGTTTTCCCTTTGGAATGAAGCCCTTTAGTACAATTGGAACTGGAAAAAGATTTTCTCTATATTGCCCTCCAAACCATGTAAATTAGCATGGTACTGAATATTATTTTTATCCTACTATATTTTAATATTAGCATTGCATAGTGTCCTAATAAAATTAATATTTTATGATGTTCTAATTTTCACAGATGTTATATTTTCAATCCATTTATATAGTATATGAGTGCTCTCTAAGGATACCTTGCTACAACAGAAATTATATACAACAATTACGCCTATCTAATCTTTATATTTTCCCCAGAGCCTAGAATAGGGTTTAGCAAATGGAAGATGCTTAATAAATGCTTATCAATTGATTGATTTGACAACATACATCCATCAAGTCTACTAAACACAGGGCACTATTCTAGGCTTAGGGACAAATATAAAGTTTATCCCTTATGTCTGAGATAGGTTTGTAGGGGAGTAAAACACTGACATATAGAGTATTATGCAGCACAAAATATCATCTGATCAGTGCATTAGAGAGTGATAAAAACAAAGTACCACATGAGATTTGAGATGGGAAGCTATTACTGACAGAGGGAAGATAAGGGAAAGCTTCCTGCAGGAAGTGGTAGTTGAGGTGGGTTTAAACATAAGAATTGGAATTGAATATGTGAAAAGAGAAAAGCAGATCATTACGTGTTGGAAATGATCTGAGCCAAGGTATGGAGGCTTCAGAGAACAGTGTATATTCTGGGACAACTGAAGTTCAATATTGCCAGCAGAGAGTCTTGGAGTGGGGAACACTAATGTGAAATTAGACTAGAAAGGTTGGGTTTTACCAGATTAAGATGAGGAGTGGGAGTGGCTTGCATGCCAGGCAGAGGCATTTGAACTTTTAATTGTTAAAACATAGGATTGGGAACTAGTGAAGATTTTTGAGTAAAGAAGGGACATAGATCTATGCATAGGGAAGATTATCTGGGCAAAAGTATAAAGGAGAGACTAGGGTGGGTAGAGAGTGGAGGCAAAAAAGATTCTTATGACATCTTTTCCAATAATATAGGCAGATGGTAAGGAGGTACTAGGGTCGTGCTAAAGGAATTAGAGGAAACAAAGGAGATATTTTGCAAAGGTAGAATCAAAAAGACCTAGAAACTAATTGAGTATGTGAGTTGAAGGAGAAGGAAGAATAAAAAAAACACCACAAATATGAATATACAAAACTGGATAGAAAAAGAGAGAGAGAGAGAGAGACAGAGACAGAGAGAGAGAGAGAGAGAGAGAGAGAGAGAGAAAATGAGAATGAATCAGAGGGTTAAGAAAAGACAATTAGCTCAATTTTGTGCTTAATGAGTTTGAGGACCTGGTTGGATTTCTAAATAAAAGTATTCTGTGGACAATTGAAGGTTTGGAGGTCTGGAACTCAGAATATAGGTCAAGAATAGAGATACAAATTAGAAAGTGATCAGCATGGAGGAAATAGTTGAAGCAGTTGTGAATAAAATAATCAACAGGGTAAGAATAGAAGAGAACCAAAGGCAAACCCTTGGAGAATACTCACAGGAAATGGGAAAAAAGATGAGGAGCTGGAGAAGGATGAAAAGAAGAGGAGTCCAGGTTGGTAAAAGAACAGTGTGGAATCTCTAAAGCTGAATGGGGAGAGACTGGTTGGCATAGTCAATTAAAAATAATTATGAAGAAGTTAATGAGGATATTGGTCATCGGGATACCGAATTGAAAATAAAACTTGGAAAGCAGTACATGTATGTCCTCGTAGGTACAAGTAACAATAGTTATAATAAGTATGTTTTGGCAAGAGATTTGACAGTGAAGGTCATTGGTGATCTTAGAAAGTAGTTTCAGATATATCTGAGAGGGAAGTATTTTCCCCGTGTGATCAGATAAATGTGTTTCTGAATTTGGAATTCCCTGTTTTCCTGTACTTCTATTGGGTTACCTTTTTTTTTTTATAGAGCCCTGATCTACAAAATTTAAAAGGAAGAATAAGATCCAGAACACCTTTCTCTTTTATGTATTTTCTCTTATTTTCACAACTTGGGTCAAGTATGGAAGTATCTTTGTTGAGGAAAATACCTGACTTTGATGTCTCTTCCACATACAGCAGAGGAAAGACAGAAATGTAATTGGGCTAAATAAAAAAGGATAGAAAAATGTTTAGTTCTTTTAAAAGTAGAAATCCTGGAAAATTAAGATGGCTAATTTTGGGCAAGTTTCTAATGTCTATTTAGCCTAATATTTTCTATCCAAAGCAAAATTTATTTTATATAATTCTCATGTTGGAAACTATTTTAAAATTCTTTTAAAAAATATTTATTTACTTTGAGTTTACAACAGTCAGTCCCACAATCCCTTGATTTCCAAATTTTCCTCTCCTCTCACACCTCCCCCATGACGGCATGCAATCCAATATAGGTTCTACAAATACTTTCACACTAAACATTAGTTAAGTTATAAAGACAAATTATAACCAATGTAATGAACAATGAAAAAGAAGGAATAAAACAAAACAAAAAAGAGAGAGAGCAAGTAATTTGCTTCAGTCTGCATTCAGACTCTCTAGTTCTTTCTCTGGATTTGGATAGCCCTCTCCATCATGGATCCATTGGAGTCATCTTATAACCTTGCATTGCTGAGAGAAGTCCAGTCTATCAAAGTTAGTCATCACAGATACGATGTGTCTGTAATTGTGTACAAAGTTCTCCTGGTTCTGCTCTCCTCACTCCGCAGTAGTCTCTCCATGTACTTTTAATAGAATCGCTCTCTTTTCTTTTGCTTGTTTTCAACAATCTGGTGCAGTAATTAGAAATAACTAAAAAATAGATATTCAGTGATTCCTTTCTGCAAATTAAAAAGCCATGGGGATTATTACTTAAAACAACAATAATAATGATGGTATCTCACTGGGTAGACCACTGATGTTGGTTCAATTATGGCTTTGGAGTTGGAGGATGTGGGTTCAAGGTTATCATTTGTATGCCCTGAGGCAAATCACTTTTAACAGCTGTGATCTTTAGGTATCTCAGCTATAAAAAGGGGTTTGGACCTTCTGAGGTCCCTCCCACCTCTAGATCTGGACCTGAAATTTCATCAGTGTACATAAGTTCCAGTGAGGAAACCCCTCTATTAATTTATGCAGATGAGTATCTGCTCTGCAATTTATAATCTCAGAATGTTTCTTGGGAAGTGAGGGGATAAGAGGTTTATCCAGTGTTAGATAGACATATATGTTAGAGGCAAGATCCCAAATCTTGGTGACAATGAAGCTAGTTCTCTCCACTGTATCTTGCTATCTTTCTCCTATATGCCTAGTATCAATTTTACCTTGAATTTAAGTACTCCCTTTCCTACCTTGAGAAGTTAAATCTCTCTTTTTCCCATCCTTTGCCCAAACAGTTATGCAAAATGACATAAACAGATTTTTTTTTTACTGCTTCCTCGCAACTTTCTTTCTTTATAAGAAAATATAGGCTCAAGGGAAGATTTCAAGTTATTTAGAAACATTGTTATAACTCTTAAACTGTAGCACAAAAATAACAATCATAATCATAATAATAGAAACAATAACTAACACACATAGTTCTTACTATGTGCCAGGCATTGTGTTAAGTACTTTATAATTATTACCTGATTTGATCTGTACAACAACCCAAATGATCATTATTATTATCCCTATTTTACAGAAGGGGAAACTGAGGCAAACAGAAGTTAAGAGACTTATTCAGGGTCACATAGCTAGAAGATGTCTTAGGTCAGATTTGAACTCAGATAGTCCTGACTTCAGGTTCAGCACTTTATCCACAGCGCTACCTAGCTGTGATTATTTCTGCCACTTAACATTTCTAAATTGGGAAAAAATTAATTAATATTTGCTTATGAAATACTGAACAAATAATTTTGGTGAAGTGGCTTTTCTCATAGATTGAAGTTGTTCAAAAAGGTAAAAACAAGAAGACTGAAGTAGGTAGTATCAGACACAAAATCAAACATATTTTTAAAATTCATTAGACATAAAGTCCAATCAGCTACAGTGAAGTGTTTACTGAGTCTAATATAGGATAGGAAATCTTTGATTGGGAAGAACCTGGAGAATATAATTACTCAAGTATATTACATAAAGCCACCTTTACGTTTTACTAGATATTTGAGGAACAATCAATGCATCTACCATTTAACCACATTTTACTCAAAAAAAGTTACGTCCCATCATATTTAAATTACTATTATCTAAGCTGATTAAGTGATAAAATGTGTTGAATCATGAGAATAGTTGGGCACGCACTCACAGAGTCAAATTACTAGCTGATATAGTTCTGGAGACAAGACCACAAGAAATTTTGTGCACATATATGGAAGGCATTCAATAGCTCTATATGTCTTGCCAATAGGCTACTGAAGTTTAACCTCAGTAGCTACCATAAAGCTGCCCTAGCATCTCTTGATTAAATCATAGGACCTTAGCCCTCTTCTCCAACCCTTTAATTTTACAGGGGAAGAAACTGAGTAGGGGGGAAGGCATTAAGTGACTCATTCAAGCCACAAATGTAGTAAACATAGAGATGGGATTTGAACCTATCTTTTAACTCTAGATTAAGTATTTTTCCCACCATGCTACACAGATCAAAGATATTATCCAATCCTCCATCTAAATTTCTCCTGCAACTCAATCTTATGAAAGTATTTATATATAGTGAACTCTCTATTTATTCAGCAATAAACTAAAGCAAAACATTCAAGAAACTAAAGCACAACATTCACAACAACATAACATAACAACTGAGGTGGTCACATAGTCTTAAACAAAACATATTCAGTAAGTCACAGTCTCCTAAATCAGCATAGAATACCCAAATGAAGTCTTTCATTTTGACTAGAGGCTGGCTTCCAATCATCCTTAAGGGGTAGCACAAATTACAAACACCATCCATCCCTAGGTCACAATCTCATCAGTCAATGCAGAGTACCCAAGTAAAATCCTCTTTCATCTTAACTTGAGGCTGACTTCCAACCCCCACAGCTCCTCTTCCTTGGATTGGTTGCTCCCAGTTCTTGCCTGCATTCACTGGACTCTTGCCTGGATTCACACAGAGGCAGCTTTCTGCTCTTGTTCTATATCTCAGCCCACTGGGACTATTCTATTCCAAGCCCTTCGAAGTTTCTGTTTCTAGGAAGACAAAGCTTAACAGAGCTACAACAATATTTACGCACACTGCTGGCACTATCATCTCAATTCACTTTCTGTCTGACAAAGTAACACAAACCAACAGACAAAGCTTCTGTCTGAGAAACCAAACACAAATCAACAGTAAAGTCCTAGAACTTCTGTAAACAACAGTAAAGCCCTCTTTCAGGACTTCTGTAAAGAGCCTTAAAGTCCTCTTTCAGTGCTTTTGTATCAGAAGTAAAGTTCTCTTTCAACAGGCAGAATGCTTCATTCTGACAAAGTAACATCAACACACACAGAACAGAGAGACAATGCCGAAAAAACCAATATTCTCCCTCTCAGTTCTGCTTGGTCCCAGCTCATGCTCAAGTGTTTATCTGCTCTGCTCCTTCATGTTCCACCCTTCCTATTTTTCCCTTCTTGTTCTGCTATTTCCAAGCTTCTCCCACTGTAGGCTCCATGTGATGACATTAGGCCTATTAAGGGCAAGGAAGGTTTCCAAACTCCCTTAAGCCTATTAATGGCAACAGAAATGTATACTGCTTCCAACAAGGACTTGACACAATCAAAGGCAAGGTTCAAAAATACTTGAATAGCTGAAACAAGCAGCAAAGTACATTCCATTGCAGCAGGAGAGGTCTATGACATCGGGTTTGGGGCTGGCCCAGTATGCATGTGGCAGCAATGTTACTAACAGGTCTGTACCCCAAAAGGATAAAAGGAAAAGAAAAAGGATTTACACGAACAAAATTATTTATAGTAGTTCTTTCTTGTGGGGACAAAGAGATGGAAATTGAAGGGATGCCCATCAATTGGAGAATGGCTAAACAAGTTCTAGCATATGATTGTGATGGAGGAAAGCAATGATGAGGAGGGTAATTTCAGAAAAACCTGCTGAGACTTTTATGAACTGATGCAAAGTGAAGTGAGCAGAATCAGATCATTGTACATAGGACAGCAATATTGTAATGATGATCAACTGTGAAAGACTTGACTACTCTAATCATACAATCATTCAAGACAACTCTGAAGGTTTCATGATGAAAAATGCCATCCGCTTCTGTAAAATTTTCTCATTTTTTTAAAAATATAGTTAAAGTGGAAATTATGTTTTAAATGATTTCACATGTATAATTGATATCATATTGCTTGCCTTCTTAGTGGGTGGGGAGGGGCCCAAGAGTGTGAGAGAATTCAGAATTCAAAATATTTTTAAAGGAATGCTAAAAATAATGAACATTAAAATATTTAAAAGGAAATGTTGGTCTAGGAGTCATCAAAGAAGGGATTTTTAATCCTACCTCTTACATTTATGAGCTACGTGACCTTATGTAAATCACTTAAGCCTTTGAGCCTCATTTTCCTCATATGAAGAAATGAAAAAATGGTACTTGCAGTTGATGAGATGCAGGCTCTGGGAACCCCCTTAAACTCTTCTTGAATCTTTGAGGTACAGGCTCCAGGAAACACCTTGAACTCTGAATCTTCCTACTTGATGAGGCATTTGCAGAGGCTATAAGCTTTCATTGTGGCTGGGCCCAGACCTCTGTTGCTAGCCTAGCCCTCCATTGTCCACATACTTCCCATCTGTGAGCCTATCAAAATATCAATCCACCCTTGCATTGACCTCATTAACTCCTCCTGAAGACCCTCCCCAAACTCATTACTGCAGTCTGACCTCATTGACTCCTCCTGAAGACCTTCCCTAAACTCCTCCTCCAGACCACCCCTAGATTCCTTTCTATAGATAAGACCCCTTCTTGCCCCAATGTGTGTGAGAGTGCCATAGAATGATCTAGCACAGACTTGCTGTGTCCTGCTTGCCCAATGGAAGCATCACAGATACCTAGCCTCCTTAAGAGTCTACCCAATATGGTGAACTTTTAATGAACTTTTAATAAACTTTACTTTTGTTTGTCTGAGAGAAGACTTGAGTCAAATTCATTTGGCAGGACCCAGTCTATTAGTGTTTTGGGGTCTCCAGAGCACTCTGGCCCTAACCACATCACAGTGATTACTGCACAAGATGTTATGAGGATCAAACAGATACTATTCATCAAGTTTCTCACAAACTATAAGGTGCTATGTAAATGTCAGCTATTGTTGTTAAATTAATACCTCTATCCCTTACCCCCAATCTGTTAGATCACATTTCATACTATTTATGTAAAGCAAAAGTAGAGAGTTAAGATTCCCCTTTACAAAGTGCTCTTTTCCCTCATCAATAACTTGAAGTATTTTAGTAGAATTGGTAGAGGGATAATTGAACCACTTTTCATGTTTTCCATTAGGAATTTCTGGTGTATTTTCTTCTTAAACTTGATCATGGAATAAATATTCCTAAAAAAAAAAAAAAAAGGTAGGGACACTCAAGAATCAATTAGTTATGCAATACTCAGGTCAATTTAAGCAGAATACCAAAAGAGGTAAATCCCAAATGAGGTAATCTTCAAATACTGAGTAACAGTGATGTGGTACATACAGAAATTTCACTTGGTCTCTTCCCACTTTGGTTTCCAATCTAAGCACAACTATTTTTAACTCAATCTCCATAGATAATTAAAGCAGTTTAGTATTTTCTCATTAGACTCACTCTCAGTAAGAGCTGGTGCCATTATAGTTAGAAAGAAATTAGTTTGAACAACTTCCAAGTTTCTTGATTGTCATATTTACTGACAAATAAAGTAGTTGGTGTTTTTATTTCAGAATAACTCATATTAGCTGTGAACTTCAGTGCCACTTGTTTCTCACTTTTTATATAATCAAGAGTAAACATTAAAATTTAGTCCTTATAATATCTGGAATATGAACTCTGTTTAAAAGAATACAGGGCATCATTGTAATGATGTAACTAACCATTGTAACTTTCAAGGTAACCTTTGCAACCATTCTAACTAACCATTAAACTTTCAGTCCAAGGACTACCTGAGACCTTTCCTGATTTTTCTGGTTAAGGCTTCCCTATTTTAAAAAGTTTCTTCATATTTATTTACTTATCTGTATACATGGCATTTCCCCTAGTAGAGTGTTAAGTTCCTTGAGAACCAGAACTGCTTCATTGTCTGACTTTTTATTCTCAGAGTCAAGCACAGACTAGAATACAGGGAGTGATTAATAAATGCTGCTTGAAGGGAATTTTTAATCTCCTGCAGTTACTCTAAATAACTCTGGTATTAAATCATCATTTTTAATGTGTGTGAATGACTTGGTGTTGAATGGATGCAAAATAATAGGTACTGAACAGATACCTTGGTTAATAGAAAAGAGAACACCTGATATATCAAGAAAATGCTCTCTAGCCCTGTTAATTTAAAGTAAAAAGTCCAAGTGTCCTAAGGAAAAGAAAATTATTAAGATGAAATGGCTTTTGACCGTAAGGTAAGAAATTTATTTGAAGCACTTTGGAACACTATAAAAAAGTTATGGCTCCACACTGGAATAGAAAAGAATTTAACTCAGAAAGAAGAAATTCAGGGTTCTTTCTTGTTCTGAATTTTTATTTTTAGTGCTCATAATATTAAATACCCAGCAGAATTCCATCATAATCCCTTCTTTGACCATGCTTAATTTTGCTAAGACTTAAAAAAAAAAAATTCTCCTGAATTTCAAAAAAGGTTTCTGAGGTGTTTTTTTTTTCTTCCCTTATTATGCATGTAGGCATAGACAGTATGACTAGGTCAGATCCTGCGTAGATTAAAAAGTGCTCCTGGACTCTGGGCAATTAGGTGAGGGAGAAAAAAGGTGAGCAAAGACAGCAAGTATTCTCCTCCTGGTGTGAACAGAGTCAGAGCTTAGAGAGAATAAGCATGTGGGAGAAGACATCCCATTACTTGTGTTTTTAAGAAAAACAGGGCTTTGAGATATGAGTAATATTTTGTGATGATTTCAGGAGTATATTGTGTTGTTGAGTAATGCACAGCAGAAATAAAGGTGGATTTCAAGAGGGTAATGAATCATAAAGTAAAGGCATACATAGGTCCTTTGATGAAGCCCTTTGCCTCCTTCAAGACCTAGCATAAACCTCACATCCTTGAGTTACCAGATAAACATCATCCCACAGTGATCATGCCATTCATTTGAGAACAGACCATTCCATAACCCAAGAACTGAAGTATAACTTTAATATTTTAATGCTCTAATTCTACCATATTATTTTACATGAATTGATTACTGCTCTGGAAGAAGACAAACATATATACATACTGTAATGGTTATAGGATTTGAATATCTTCCATGCCTCTTGAACTTGCTGATGTAGCAGGAAGGGGTGGGGCATGAGGAAGCCAGAACCTACCTGGAGGGAGTGTGGTGACTGGAAGTAGCTGTGGTGGGAACGCCTTTTGTTTTTTTTTTTGAGCCAGCCAGAATTTCTGCTAAGGACTCCTGCTGAGGACTGCTGGAGATGGGAACTGTGGGGAGCTGGAGCTGCTGGGAGCAAGCTGCATGGATGCTGAGCAGTTGCCATGAGGGAGGAGAGGAGGATCTTTGTCTGAGGTAGCCTATTCTGTTTTGAAGGCTTGAGAATGTGGGTGTTTACTACATTAACTGCATGTGCTAACTCCATAACTACTGTGATGGCTTTGACTTTCTGGTTTTGGGTCTCAGTTTTCTGGCATTTGAATAAATGTTCTAGCTATATTCCCCATGTAGAGAGCCTGTTGCATTTTATGATTAATAACCATATCAGTATATTTATAGTTACTGTAGGCATTATGAATACTGCATTGTTGATACACATACATACATACATATATATATATATATATATACACCTATATATGCATATACAAAGCATATATGTGTAGTGCCAACACAATAATCACTGTACCAATGGTGACTATGAAAATGCTGGAACAGTTCTGAATTGCAAAATATAATAGACTCTCCATATAAAAGACAGAAGCAAGACATTTATTCAGACACCAGAAAGCCAGATCCCAACACCAGAAAGTCAAATCCGTCATAGCAACAAAGAAGTTAATACTCCATAACACAGCAGGGAGATACACCATCTTTTAGCCTTCCCACAAACAAACACTCACAAGCCTAACTGTATGCTTGCCTGTATCCTCTCTCTTCCACCTTCTAGCTGCTCTGACTTCTGGCTTCCTCTGGGCTCTGCTTCACCCATTCAGCAAACTCCTCCCACCACAGACTCCATGTGATTATATTCCACTTATTACATGGCAAGAAAAATCTTCAAAGCAGGAAAGATCTTCAAATTCCCATTACCATTACAATATGATAAGTAATAAAGTATGGGATGTTTTTGAAAGAATTGTGTCAGGAAAATAGACTTCATACTGAGTTCAGGCTGATGAAGAAAGCTAAGGACAGGGGACAAAAAAAGAATATTTTAAAAAACTGTATCAACAATATATTGTGTATATACCCTGAGTGAGTGATACCACTAGTAGTTGTCATCATGTTCATCATCATGATCACCATAGCTTACAAAAAAAAAAAAACCCAGAAAAGAGGCTCATTGAAGCATCTTTAAAAATTTTAAAAAAAGAGAACAGAAGGAAACCAGAAAGAGAAAGCAGAAGTAGAAGAGCATTGAAAGTTCAATGCTGAATTTGTTATAGAGTTAAAAGAGAGAAATTAGAGTGGCTCAAGTCTAGTTTTGCTTCTGTTTTCTTCACTAAGGAGAATGATCTTAGGATTGGAAAGTAAGGGAAAAAAATGACTAAGAAGAAGCATTATGATAAAGAAGGAGATGGTAAAGATAATAATTTCAAATCCTATGGTCCACTTGATCTATATCTCCACATAATGAAAATTCTGGCAGATATTATTGTCATCCACTGTGAGTGAATGAAAGGGCAGAAGAATTGGAAAACAAATGTTGGGTCTTAAGAAAGAAGAGTTTGGAATCTTCAAGCTAACAGCCAGTGAGCTTCAGTTTGATTTTTAATCTGATTTTAGAACTATTATTAAAGAGACGGCTAATGCATCACTAAAAAAAGGAAATAGTGATCATAAAGAAAAAGGCACAGCTCCATCAAGAAGAGGTCATGCCAGACCAAATATTTCCTTTTTTTTTTTTTGAGGGGGGAAGGCAAGGCAATTGGGGTTGTGACTTGCCCAAGCTCACGCAGTTAGTATGTGTGATCAAGTGTCTGAGGCCAGATTTGAAGTCAGGTCCTCCTGACTTTAGGGCTGGTGCTCTATTCACTGAGCCACCTAGCTGCCTCCAAATATTTCCTTTCTTGATAAGGTTCCTAGACTCAGGAGAATCAGATCAGGAGGGTGCTATAGAGTTTAGCTGGATTTTTACCAAAACATTATTAGGCTTTCATGCTATTTGTAGGGAAAAGGCATAGATATGTGGGCTTGACAATAAGACAGCTATTTGAATACAGAAGTGGTTGAATGACTGGGCTGAATGAGTATCCCAGTATCATAGAATCTGAGAGTTTGAAGAGACCTTAATGGATCTCTAGTTCAATACCTTCACAAAAGGAATCCTCATTGTAACAAAATTGACAAACAATTGTCCTGCCTCAGCTTTAAGATCTCCAAGGAGGCATCATTTCTTGAGGCAGGTCATTCCACTTTTGGACAGCTCTCATTGTTAGGAAGTTTGTCCTAAAAACAAACCTTATTGGTCTTTTTGCAACTTCCATCTAGTGCTCCTAGTTCTACCTTCTGGGGCCAAATAGAACAGCTCTAATCCCTTTTCTAGGGGCAGCTAGATAACACAGTGGATAAAGTTCTGGGCCTGGAGTCAGGAAGACTCATTTTCCTGAGTTCAAATATGACCTTAGACACTTACTAGCTCTATGTCACTGGATAAGTCACTTAACCCTGTTGCCTCAGTTTCCTCATTTGTAAAATGAGCTGGAGAAGACAAACCACTCCAGTATCTTTGCCAAGAAAAACTTGAATGGGGGTCAGAAAGAATCTTTCTATATGATACTTGAAGACAGCTAGCATATCCTTCATTACATCTGCCTCTCTCCAGGATAAATATGCCTAGCTTTTTCAACTGTTCCTTGTATGACATAGATTTTTAGCCCGTCATTTCATTTTTCCTGGCTCTGTTTCTGACTTTTTGTACTTTGACATCACTCCTTGTAACCTGACTTCAGTCTAGCACTAGCACTTTCCATGGTGCCTGGGGCATCCTCACCTTGGAACATCATTGTGCCACATCAGCCCCACCCTTACCCCTTTCATTTCAGTTAGTTCCCCCTGGGATGTCCATTTCATGACGTGGCCTAGGCAGGTCAATGTTCATTCCCTCCTGACTTTCAGCACCATGTCCTGCCTCCTGTTGGTACAGATCTCCAAACCCCTCCCCTTTAGCTATCTTGTATGTGTTACATTCCCCCATTTTAATGTAAGGCCCTTGATATGAAAGACTGCCTTTCTTTTTGCTTATCTTAGTACCCTCCCAAACAGATCAGACCTATAAAAACTTGATGTGCAATGCCAGTGCCATGAATAACTCAGATCTGGTTAGGAGTGATGCACAAGGCATGAAGTTTATTGTAAAGGCATGTGCATTTGCCTAGAGCTGGGTATGGTGTTGGGCAAGACAACACCCATAGCTGCCCATACTTACAGGGGTATGGGAAGGTCTCCCAAAGATGGATGTGGCTCCCCTTGAGCAGAGATAGGTGGAGTCCCTTATCCTGCTAGCAAGTTAGCCTCAGTGACCAAACTCGCTGATCTGTTCTGGCTAAGGTGGTCTAATCAGTGGACAAAATCATGGGGTTTTTAATACAATTTTACAAGGATGTAAGGGGAGGGTTGAAGTTTTTCTGGGGTGCACACTCCTAATGAGCTCAGACAGTGCCTTGGGGCCACCTGAGTTTATATGAAACTTATGCCTACAGGGTTTAACCACTGGGTGGGAGACTATGACTCTTCTTTATATTAAGAAAGTAGTTATTTTACTAAGCATGGGGAGGAGAGAGGGGTCACATTCCTTGAAGTTACATGCACATATAACATGGGGGCTTTAGGAATTTAATTAAGTTGTGAAAACATCTTCCAAGGCAAAGTCCTCTGCTGTTCCCACTGCTTTATTGATGTTTTCTTCCTCACAACTGATTGTCAACACTTTTTGAGAGGGGGTCATAGGATGCACAGACCCTACACATTGTATACTTAGTAAATTATCTATTGCTTTGTCTTTACCATACTCACTGCCCTCATTTGGACACTGACCAGCTTATCAACTTGATCTAATAGTCATTAAAGTATGACATCAAATTCAATTCAATTAAACATTTATCAGATACCAACAATGTAACCAGCACTGTTCTAAAT
The DNA here is from genome assembly GCA_028646515.1 of Pseudochirops corinnae. Classification (NCBI taxonomy): domain Eukaryota; kingdom Metazoa; phylum Chordata; class Mammalia; order Diprotodontia; family Pseudocheiridae; genus Pseudochirops; species Pseudochirops corinnae. Next base: position 156,480,014 of record CM053587.1, on the reverse strand, counting down.
TCAGGATATCTAAACAAAAAAATGAAACAATTGCTGTCCTCAGAGGGTTTACATTCTAATAGGGATAGGAGGTGGGTAGAAAAACAGCCATAGAGATAAGGAAACTCAAAATATATAGAAAATAAATACTAAGTAATGTAGGGGACGCATTAACAATAATAGAATTTGGAGAGGTCTCTTACAGAAAGTACTACTTGGGTTCATCCATGAAGATGGCTAGTTAGGGGTTCTGGGAGTTAAAGATGAGGACATAGAGCTGCATTGGAGAACCCCAAGAACTTATCATGAACCTATGCTATTTTATGTATATTTTTCAACTTGGATTAAGCTAATGATGCAGGTCTCTTCAACGCCTAGTGACTTCCCTACTAAACTATCTTCTGTTTTACTACTTTTATATACTTGTATTTCTTGACTTTATGTTTATACTGTGTAGGTGTTCATATATATTATATTATATACACATATAGACATGTTTTATATGTATTTGTAATCTCTCCTATTAGAATATAAGTATTTGTTAATGGGAATTCTTTTTCCTTGAATTCCTGGTGCCTAGCTCAGTGCTTAATTGATTGATTGGTCAATAATATGATTACCACATTTACTGATAGCCCACAGATGGAAGGGATAGTTAACATACAGGATGCCAGAGTTTTAAGATCTAATAAGATTTTTGCTGGATGAATTATTAGGCTTCACCAATGGAGTCAAATTTAAAAGAGGATAAGTGTGAAGTCTTATACCTGTGTTTGACTTTTTTTCTAAAGAAAGATTTAGGGGTTTAAGTAGAATGCAAGCTCAACTTAAGTCCATTGCGTGATGTGACTGACAGCTAAAAGGGCAAATTCATGCTTGGACTGCATGGGGATATAAGGGGTACTTCTTATTGGAGGTCTTCATGCAAAAGCTAGGTGACCTCTTGAAAAACATGTCATAGAGGACATTCTTTTTCAGGTGCCAGTTGGAATTGATTATTGTCTAAATTCCTTCCAATTCTAAAAAACTAGGATTCTGTGATTTTTTTTTTTAGCAACAGTTCATAGTCAATGAAATTTTAGAACGAAGGGGGAGCCACAGCGACAGCTAGGTGGCATAGTATCAATCGTGCTGCTCCTGGAGTTGGGATGAAGTGAGTTCAAATCCAGTCTCAGACACTTTCTTCCTATGTGACCTATGCTCAGTTTTCTTCTTTATAAAGTGAGGATAGTAATAGCACTTAGCTTTCAGAGTCATCATGGGAATCAGACAAGACACTAATTGTAAAGTACTTAGCACTGTGCCTCGCAAATTGTAAGCACTAAATAAATGTTGGCAGGGATGGTGATTATGATGGTGATGGTGATGATGATGATGGTAATGATGACATGGGGATGAAGAAGGTAATAGTCCTACTCTACTTTGGTCACAGTACAGCCAGTGTATTTTTTTCAGTTCTATATGTTTCATTTTTGGAAGATAAAATGATATCTTTGGTTTTTATGATAATTACATTTTCCAGTATATCCTTACCCTGTCCTTTCCCCAAAACTTATCTCTTATAACAAAAAAAAATGGAAATTAAAAAAAAAACTAAATCACAAACATCAATGCTAAGTATACTTTTAGAATTTCTGGAGATCACATGGAGGAAGTCAACCAGGATTGTGAAGGCCCTTAAGGTCATGCCACATGAAGATCAGCTGGAGAAAATGGAGGTGGTTGGTTTGGTAAAGACGAGGTTTAGGAGGAGAAATATGATAATGATTTCAAATATGTTAAGGGCTGACACCTAGAAGTAGAGTTTGCCTTTTTCTTGTATGACTTCAGGGGGCATAATTATGACAGAATCAACAGGTTGAAGTTGCAAAGAGGCATATTGAGGCTTGATGAAAAAACCCAGAAATGTCCTAGTAATTAAAACTCCCCAGAAATAGAATGGGTATGATTTGGAGAGGTAGTCAGAGGGTTCCACCTCACAGAAAAAGTTTAGGGAAAGTTTAACTGATGATCTAGCTGATGGTAAATCAAGAATGTTGCAAGAGGGATTCTTTTTCAGGTAATGGCTGGACTTATATGGCTGCCAAGGTCCCTTCCAACTCAAATTCAGCACTTCTATGATTCTGTGGTCAAGACTGAAAAAAAAAAAAAGACAATGTCCCTACCAAGGTACCACAAAACTCTTTCAGAATTCCTAAAATAGGTTGTCAGTTGATATCATTAGATCCATTTGACAAAGGGTATTAACTGAGGCAAAGAGGAGATAAATAATTGGTGATTCAAGAAACTGGGTTAGGAGGATACTGGGAATAATACTGGGGTGTATAATTTCCTAGAAGAAAGGACTTTTAAATAGACATTATTGCTTTTAGAAGAAAGTACATCTCCACCAAAGACAACAGCTTAATGGAGAGTTATCTGGATTTCTTGATTCTGACAGGCCTAACTCTTGTTGGTATGTTGGCTGGAAGATGACAGCTCCACACTTATCCTCCTGCAGAGCCTGTGGACAAGATGATGCAGGGCTTCTTCTAAAGTAGGCATCCTCTGGGAGTCAATAACCTCATTTAATTTCCTTTGCTGTCAACACTTAGGTTTTCTACCATGATATAAGTTTACATCAGAAGTTAAAACAGAAATATGTCAGCATCTGATGGAAGGATTCCTTTTATTGGAAGCATTAAAGTGCAGTGGCAAGTTTCTCATCCAAATGGACACTCAAGCCAGTGTCTCCAAAAACAAGGACTCTTATGTGACAGAAATTAAGTATTTGGCAAAAACAAAAACAAAACAAAGAAAACCCAACCTTCTTCAGGATTGCACAGCTCAGTTGCTGTGGTGTTAATCCCAACATAGAAGAAAAGACCCTGACCTATTTTTGCAATAAAGTAAATCCCTAGAGGACCATAATAGGTGAACAAATGCTTGTTCCATTTCCATTCATAAAAGCTGGTCCACACAGATGATGCCAGAAGGAGTCTGTTAAGCATGTGCCAAGGAAACAATGATGTCAAGAGCCTTTCATTGACTGACTGACAACATCACAACAGCCCATTCACCCAACTAGAGAAACATAAAAGTTGGTTATAAATGCCTGTCAGAGATCTGTTAATGGATCTGATCTCCTTTCAGAGCTATGCAATCTACTGTAGGGTGGGTGTATAACTTGACAACAAGGTATCTAATGGGTTTTTCATTTTCTTCCCTGTGTCTGTACTTTGGAGAGTTGGCTCAGAAAACACGCGTGAGTGCACGTGCACACATACACACACACACACACTTACCATTTTCTCTGCCTTTGCTGTGATGTCTGCAACTCCATGACCATGACTTTTTCCCACAGTATTTCTTTTATTCTTGGCAATCCAGATAGTTCCAATGTATCAGAGTTGACAGTGTCTTCATTTTATTATTCCACAGTATCTATTAAGAAAAATATCATTCTTATTTGTACCAAACAGAAAAAAAAATGTACAGTTATCCCTTCCACATCATGAAGGTTCCAAATCATGGTACCTTCCTGATCTGAAAAATCCTCATGAAATGTTTTGGTCCTCCCTTCATACCAGAGAAGAAACCTAATATTTTATGGGATATTTATAGTATATTATCATAAAATTTGGGTTATAGACTCTATGTCATCTGCTGGACTCTGTGTTGTCTATGGGGTCTGCAAAACTCCCCCACAATTCCTATTTAATTTCTTACGCTATCTTATGATCTACCAAAAACTGAGATGGGGAAAGTCGTAATGTGGAAGGGATACCTGAACTAAATGCAACTAGCTCTCACTCCATAAGCATGACTTGCAAATTGTATCTAATACTCCACTCCTGGACTAGTGTAATTGATTTTTGGTTGGTCTGCCTGCCCAATTCTTTCCCTGCTCTAGATTTTTTTAAAAAAAATTCTCAATCTTTAGTTCCTGGAGATTCTGAAGAACAAAGTGGTACAATTTCTATGTGGGTTTGCATTCTTCTAGGTCAGCGGTTCTCAACCTGTGGGTCATGACCCCTTTTGGGTCGAGTGACCCTTTCACAGGGGTCACAGGGGTCACCTAAGACCATTGGAAAACACATATTTCTGATGGTCTTAGGAACCTCCTCTGTCTCCAGGGGGGGTCTGCCAATATGCAGACATGCCCACATATGACTATTAAAGAGTCGCAGCATTAGGAAGGTTGAGAACCACTGTTCTAGGTGTTGGTGTGGGGGTTGCTCCTTATCCTTCAGGAGCTTCAAATTCAATTAAACAATAATTTATTAAGTTCTTATGGTATGTAGGGCTCTATGCTAGATGAAAGGAAGATATAAAATTTTACTAAGACATGGTTCAAAGTTCTAGGACCCTATAGTATCTCATAGGAGGGTAAGGCACTATAAAGCCACACATGAGCAGCTTTCCAGAGGACTGCTGTTCTGAACAGCTTTCCAGGTTCTGATTACATAGTAAAGCAAACTCTTCAATAACAAATCAGAACAAAATATTCACAGAAAATCAAGGTACAGCATTCACAAGGTTACAAGCTGGGGCTTTTCCTTATATATGGTATTAGCTCCTCCTTGTTCAGCCCCTTCCTGTTATGTCAGCAACAGGGGACCATACCTTCTGTTTCTTTAACAGAGGCTTAATTTGAAACTAGGTGCTAAGTACCTCTTAGCTTGGCAATACAAATGGATCTTCAGATTTCATTACTACTACAGGCACAAATATAAATTACTTTCACACACAATGATAACTTCATTAGTGAAGCACATATGAAGGACTATATGACCTCTGAGGATAAAGGTCATCACCCATGAGTGCAGAGTGAGATTAGGAAAGGCTTCTTGGAGGAGTACTGATCTTTATAGGACAAGTAAGAATTCAAAGGGTGGTGCAGTCATGGACAATAGACAGTATCTTCATTTTGTGATTCCGCAGTATCCATTGAGAACAACGTCATTCTTGTACTAAAAAAAAAAAAAGGTAAAATATCTTTTCCACATCATGGGGGTTCCATATCATGGCACCCTCATGATCTGGAAAATCTGCATAAAATTATTCAGTCCTTCCTTCATACCAGAGAAGAAGCCTGAATTTTTTTTTCTCTCTCTCTTTTTTTTTTAATGGGGTCTTGTTATCAAGATGGGGAGATGACATTCACATGTGAACTGACTATATAATACTTTTAAAATAATGTACAAGCTAGAAAAGGAAAACATGATACAGATCATATATAAAAAAATTATTTAGGGGGTGGCTAGGTGGTGCAGTGAATAGAGCACCAGCCCTGGAGTCAGGAGGACCTGAGTTCAAATCCAGCCTCAGACAACACAAAACTAGCCATGTAACCTTAGGCAAGTCACTTAACCCCAATTGCCCTGCCTCCCTTCCTCCAAAAAGAAAAAAACGAAAACAAAAAAGTCATTTAGATTCTTTGCATCTAAATTTATAGATCCTTACGAGGAGAAAATCAGAAAATTCATGTGGAAAGAAAAGGAAAGAAGGAGAGAAATGATGTGGATTGTTCTCCTGTACCTAAATGAAAGCTTGTAATCTTTTACAAACCATTGAACTGCTCCATCAGGACATATATCATGGCCAGACACTGCAGATGGACAATGATTCTCAGCCAGAAATGAACAGGAGGAAGAAAGCAGGCTGGGTTTAATTAGAGAAGCTGTGAAGCACTTTCAAGCTTCTTCCTAAAAGAAAAAAATAATATGACTATTCTGATTCCATATGCCTGTGAATCAGGGCATGCGACAGCCTCCAAAAGTACAGAATAGTAGGTCACCTAAAGAATAGTAGGGAGACATAGAGTGCACATAAATAGATTCCAAAATAATACTAATAAAGTATTATTATTTTATAATAAAATAAGTATATTTTATTATAAAATAAAAAAATTTTGGGGTGCAAGAAATAGCAAAGAAATATAATCTAAGAGATCTCTGATCAGAACAGGAAGTATGTTGTTCATGTGGCATGTATTTTGGTATGCATAGAATGGTAAAAGGCCCATCAGTGACCCAAATATTTTGTGGATGCATGGCCATGCCCCTTGTTGGCTCTTAATATCTGACCTTATGCCTCAGTATGGAAAATTTACAGAAAAATTTAGAGAACAGATGTAAAGATTGAGAGGGCAGGGGGTAAACATGGGATCACTGTTTTGGGGTGGTGGGTAGGGGAAAGACGAAGAGAAAATTTGTAACTTAAAATCTTGTGGAAATGAATGATGTAAACTAAAAATAAAGAAAAGTTAATTTAAAAAAATAAAAAGAAAAAAACAATTCTTTCCATATTTTAATACTTATTAAGAACTAGTTGTGTGAAAAGTAAGACATTAGGTGGTGGTGGAAGCAAGTTTAGTTCTGTAGATATTTCAAAGTCATCAACACCAAAATAGAACTCATTAAATTTCCCTTAACCCCTCCCCCTTCTAAACTTTCCTATTATTATCGAGAGCACTACCATCCTCCCCGTTGTGAGAGATGACTCACAGTGCAGTTTCCTCATTTCTTTTAACTCCCTGTTACATTCCTATCTCTTCTCCATACTTTGTAAACCAGGTCAGTCTGGCGAGTAACTCATGATTCCCTGGAAATGAGGTAATTTGAAAGAAAACCATACTAGTCCACTTCTGATTGGGCTCTTCCAGATTTGGTGAAAGGAAATACATAATGAAGGATTGAAACTGTTTTGTGCCAATTAGAAAGATCGTGAGCTTGCCTTGGTGAGGCAGGACAGGTGTGAGAGGTGGACTTAGAATCAGGACAAGAGAAGCCTGTGAGCTTCCACATGTTGCACTCCCTGGCAGTGTCCTTTCTCATAAGAAAGAATAAAAACCTTTTCTGATCTAACACTCAGACTCTGAACTCTTCCATCTCACACACCGTCATCCAAGTTTACAAGTTAAGTGATGTCTTTGGCTCCTTACCATCACTCACCCTAATATGTCTAATCAGTTGCTAAGTCATTTCTACCTTCATAACATTTCTTCAATATGTCCCCTTTGTTCATTTACAGAGCCACCACTTATGACTAGATCCTAATCACCTCTCACCTGGACCTCTCACCTAAATCCTTGTAATTGGTCTCACGTCTCATGCTTCCTCACCCCCATCTTTCTTCCATATAAATGCTAAAACAATTTCCTATTGAGTAGATCTGACCATATTAGCCCCTTGCTCAATATATTCTAATGGTTTCCTATTAATGATCTACTTGTTCTTTCCATGCAACATTTTATCTTCCATCTTTGTGCCTTTCTAATGGCAATGTTTCTTGCCTAGAATATTCTACCTCCTTACATTTATATTTTAAAATCCTTGGCTTCCTTGAAGACTCAGATTAAAAGTCCATTTTCTACAGAAGACCTTTCTTGGTCTACCTAAACGAGGGACAATTATCTGGAAGACTAGAGCCTTATTTTCTAAGGATGTCTTCTAACTACTTCCATGTATCCCTCATACACACACACACACACACACACACACACACACACACACACACACACACGTGGCCTCCCCCACCCCCCACGAACACATAATCATTTACAGTTGTCTCTTCCACTAAGATGTAAGGGTAGAAATTATTTTTGCTTTCCATTGTATCCCTAGCATTTAGCAGTGTCCATCACATAAATATTTGCTCATTCATTCATTCCATCCATTCCATTCATTCATTCATTTATCCATATATTCATATTTGCATGCATTCCTTGCCCTCAGAAGCTTAAAATCTAATAAAAGGATAAGATTTGTTCACAGATGAATAACACACAATGTTATATAAGTGATTTAGGCGCAAAAAAATAAGCCTTATGTGAACACTAAGGGAGAAGGTTATTACCTATAAGGGATTAGGATAGCATTTAATTTGACCTTTCAAGGGTAATTATACAGGAAACATGTAGAGGAAAGTCAAGCCTTTAGAAAAGTACAGGGAATGTTTGGTGGGCAATGAGTAATTTAGGTTAATTAGAGTATATAAGTCATGGTAGAGAACAGTATGAGATATTTGAAACATATGGAAGGCTTTAAATGCCAGGCAGAGTAATTTCAAATTTATTCTTTTGGCATTTGGGAGCTACTGAAAATTTTTGAGCATAATAGCTTACTCCCAGGAAGTCTATATATGTAAGATTTTTCTGTTATTATATGCAGGGTAGATTAAAGGAGGCGAAAGTTCAAGTGTGAAGACCTATTAGTAAATTATTATTAATAATGGCAATAATAATTCATATTACATAGTATTTTAAGTTTGCAAAGCACTTTATAAATATTATTTAATTGTATTCTCACAAGAACCCTGGAAAGTAAGTATTTTTACAGATAAAGAAAGACAGAGTATAAATGACTTGCCTAAGGTCACAAAGCTAGTAAGTTTCTGAGACATGATTTGTTCCTAGGACTTCCTGACTTTAGGTCCAGCACTCTAAGCACTGCCCCAACTAAGTGCAAGTTATTCCAATAGTCCAGGCAGGTTAGTGAGACTTGGACTAGAGCAGCAGCATCGGGACTAGAAAGGAGAGAAGGAAATGAAAGACATGCTGTGGAGGTAGAAGGAATCAAGGTTGATTACAGAAGAGTAGCCATATCTCCCTTTTCCTTTTGTGAATAGAGAGAATGTGGACAGAATAGGAGATGAGGTTGAAAAGTTTTCAGAAGTAAAATGGGAAGCTGTGGTGTCTCATGCTATTTGACCTCTGTCTTTTTTTTTTTTTTTTTTTGAGGCAATCAAGATTAGGTGATTTGCCCAGGGTACCATAACTAATAAGTGTTTGAGGTCATATTTGAACTCATGTCCTCCCGAATCCAGGACTAGTGCTATATACATTGTGCCACCTACCTCCTCCTTGACCTTAGTCTTATCTGTGAAAATGGAAGCTAAATTGTCTATAATATACATGGGGGATAAAAGCATGGTTGAGGGAGAAAAGTGGGAGAAAAAGTTGAGAACCTGAACTTAGGAGAAATTAAATGGAGAGTTAATAAGAGTAAAGCCAGAGAGTTCTTGAAGATATTTTGGCCTTCTTCTCTCCTTGAGTTATTTGATTTATTTCTATGGCTTCAACTATTACCTTTCCACAGATAATGTCAAAATATAAGAATTTTATTTAGTATTTTAAGGTAAGCAAAACACTTTCCTTACAATAAATCTGTAGGGATAGGGAGGAAAAGCAGAATTACCCTCAATTTACAGATAAGGAAACAAAATTCAGAGAAATCAAGTGACATTTCCATGGTCTTACCTCTAATACATGTCAATGACTGGATTAGGTCCCATGTCTTCTTATTCCTGGCAGCTATGCCTTTGTTAATGTAGCTCAAGATTTCATTAGCTTTTTTTGACTATCACATCATGCTTCTTCTGACCCATATTTAGTTTTCAGTCCACTAAAATTCCTTAGATCTTTTTCAGAACAATTGCCGTCTAACCATACCTCCCCATCTTATGTTTATGAAGTTGATTTGTATTTTACCCAAGGGAAAGATCTTATATTTACCTCTATTGAATTTCAGCTTATTAGACTGAGCCCAGCATGCTAGCTTGTCAAGATCCATCTGGATTCTAACTTAGCCATCTATTGTGTTTGCTATTCCTCCCAGTTTCATGCCATCTGCAAATTGGATAAGCAAGCCTACATTTTATTCAAATCATTGAATAAAATGTTAAACAGCACAAAGCTAAGCACAGATCCCTGGGGTAGTTCACTGGAGACCTTCTGCCACCTTGACATTGACCTACTAAACTACTCTTTGAATTTGGTCATCCAACCAATTCAGCACCCATTTGTTTCAATTATCACCTAAGTGATGTCAATCCATCTTCTTAACAAGGATTTAGTGAAAACTTCACTAAAAATCTAGGGAAATCATGTCCATATCATTCCCTTCATTTACTAGTTTAGTAATACCATCAAAAAAGAAATAAATTTAGTCTCATGTGGCTTGTTCTTAATGGATTTGTATAATTACTGTTTTTCTTTTTTAAAGGTTTAGCAGCCATCTCTTTAATAATGTGTTCCAGAATTTTCCCAGGAATTCCATGCTCAAAACTTACTATTCCAGGATGATTGGCAGTCAGCGCAAAGGGATTGGAATTAGAGTGCCTTTTATGAGGTATAGTAGGAAGAAAAGTTTGATTGGACTGCAAAGTATATAAAGGGCAATAATGGCTAAGAAGGCTGGAAAGGTAGGCTGAAGATAGATTATGAAGGACTGTTAATTGCCAAATTGAATTATTTAAATTTGCTCCTAGAAGTAATAGAGAGAAACTGGAATTGATGGAGTAGAGTAGTGAAGTAGTCAGACTTTAGGAAAAACTGTATGTAGAATGAATGGAAATTGGAAACAATTAAGGAGGGAAATCATTAAGAAGATTATTGTAATAGTTCAGGTGAGAGGTAAAGACCAACTGAATTAGGTTGATAGCTGTACATGCAGAAAGAAGTTAGATGTGAAAGATGTGTTAGTGGTAGAAATCACAAGATTTGGAAAGCAATTGGATGCATTGAGTGAGTGAGAGTGAGGAATCAAGGCTAACGATGAAGTTGTGAACCTGGGTGACTAGAAGGATGGTGGTACCCTCTACTGTAAAGGAAAGTTAGGAAGGGGACAGAGAAAGACAGAATGAGTTGTGTTTTGGATATGTTGAATTTGAGATACTTCCAGGATATTCTATTTGAAATATTCAATAGACAGTGATATAAGACTGGGGGTCAAGAAAGAAACTAGAGGTAGAGTTTTAGATTCCAGAGGGAGAATGAATGAAACTCTCTTTCACACCTTTGCAACATATGTCTTCTGGTACAGAAGGAAGGCTTAAACTGGTTAATGCCTTCTGAAGACTACTGGGCAAACACTTAAAGTAAGAGCTGTAGAGGCCATCTGCCAACACCAGGGGAACTCCTCCAGTCACCCGTAGCAACAAGCTGCATGCCAGACCAACTACACATGTCTTCACTTCTACCATAAGAAGGCCAGCAAGACTAAAGTAAGTAGTGTTTTCAATTATGAAGTGTAACTGGCCTAGAAATTGGAATTGTAATTTCATATTAGGCTTAGTGATTTAAATGACAAATCATTTAGCTTAAATACAGACTACACACAAATTAAATTAAAAGTCATTTAGATCTCTTACTTGTGGTCAACCAATGTAAAATAAATTAAATGTCTTTTAAGTATTAAATCAGAGGCCACTTTGTATAGTCTTCCATCTCTGCTGCTAGTGTGTACCTTGTCTTTGGAGAAATTATTTATCACCTAAGGAAGATTTCTCTAGTTCTAATAATGATGACCACTGAAGCAGCTAAGTGGTACAGTGGACAGAGCACTAGACCCAGAGTTAGGAACACTTAAGTTTGAATCCAATATCAGACAATTAATTACTTTGCGCAATTCACTTAACCTCTGTTGACTTCAGATGCGAAATAAAATAGTACTAGCAGGTAACTCACATGGTTATTGTCAGGATAAAATGGAATATTTGTAAAGTGCTTTATAAAATTTAAAGTACTATGTAAATATTATTGTTATTATAATAATAATTTATCACATGCGCATAATGCTTTAAAGTGTAAAAGATACTTTCCTAGGAACACTAATAATAATAGGTGACTTAGTATCAGGGGTGGGGAACCTGTGGCCTTTTGAGTGAGTCCAACTTTTAAGGAACAAATCCTTTTTTTAAGGGGATTTGTTTTGTGAAGTTTAGGTTCAGTCAAAGGGCTGTGCTTGAGGACCTAGAGGGCCACATGTGGTCTTGAGGACACAGATTTCCCACCCCTATTTAGGCTGCAATTCTTGCAAAGCACTTTACATATATTTTCCCAGTTGACACCCTCCCCTTCTTCTTCCCCATCAACTTTGTGGGGTACATAGCACAGATATTGTCATCTTCATGCTAGGGATGAAGAAAATGAGACTCAAAGAAGGTGGCACACATAATTACACATCTAGGTCATATAATAGCTAAGATTAGAACCTAGGTTTTTCTGACTCTTGGTCCAAGCACGAAATCACACTTCCCTTCAATGGGCAAATACTTGTCATTACATGTTTGGAAATTATTCCATCTCTGCTGCTAGTGTGTACCTTGTCTTTGGAGAAATTATTTATCACCTAAGGAAGATTTCTCTAGTTCTAATAATGATGACCACTGAAGCAGCTAAGTGGTACAGTGGACATTACTAATTATAATTGCTAATTATAATGTAATAGATAGCATTCAGAGGCTTAAAAGGAATTTATACATGTTATTTCACTTGATTCTCACAACACTTCTGTGAGGTGGGCGCTATTATTATCCCCATTTTTATAGGTGACGAAATTGAGACTGAGACTTGTCTCATTTGAGGCTAAATGACTTGCCCCTGGTCACACAGCTAGTAGTTATTTGAGACAGGATTTGAAATCAGGATACACTGTGCCACTGACATTGTATGACTGTCGTGCTATGAAATCTTTAATTCCATTACAATGATATCTCTTATTCATGTCCATGTTGAAAGACTGTAGACTTTGCCAATTCACCTCTCTTGGGATTTAACTAATCTGATGCTTCTTCCTTGACCTCACACTCTTGGCTATTTTTCAGACCTTGTTTATCTGGTACAGGATGAAAAATGCCATGAAGTACGGTATTTTCTTTTTTATATTCTGGACACATAGTGAATGCTTAATAAATTGTTGCTAATGGATACAATTATCAAAGTGTATTTTTAGTATGAAGAGAAAAAAATAGTGAGTATAGCAAAAGAAACTGTGTCTTCTTTAAGTAAAAAAAAAAAATTAACAATTAAGTTTTAAAATAAAATAAATTTTTTACATGCTCCTTAAAGTCAAACCAATTATTAGTCAACTGAAGTGACCACAGGTTTGGGGCAGTGTATAGATACAGCTTGAGCCTGATAGTACCAGGATTTTACCCCTTTTATCTGACACAACACTTTTCTACCTTTCTTGAATACTCTTGAGATGCTTGAGAAATTTTTCTTAGGGCCTCAAACATAACATTGCAGTCCAGGTAAAAGGAATTAATCTAGGAAAAATCTCTAACTTTTCTACCTACTAATGCTAGATTGCTTTTATGGTAAGGAATGTCTGTTAGATGATGGAGTATAGGAACAATGCCTTCTGTTATCTTGTTATGAAAATCCTTGAAACTTAGAGGCTCATTATTGCCCTTAGGATAAAACATAAACTCAAGGAGGCGCAGAGTTGGAAGGGTCTTCAGAATCTATAGAGAATTGCCTCTACAAAATGCCATCAAGTTGTGCCATACAGTCTTTGTTTTTATATTTGTGCATATCTCTTGTTTCCTGTTTCCTTCTCATTGAACTCTACTTTTTAGCTAATTTGAAAGTTATTCCTTCTGTCAATTTGGTTTGTCCCTCTATAGCTCTTACCAATTGTTCGTGGTTCTCCCCTTTAGAAACAACAACAAACCTAGTATCTCTTCCATGTGATAACTGTAAATACTAATTGACACCTATCACATTTCTCTTAAACATGTTAAGTATCACTGATTCCTTCTAATTCTCATATGACATGAATGCCAAGCCCTTCACTATCTGATGACATAAAGTTGAGTGTAGCTGGCAGTGAATGACAAAGTGAGATGCCAAAATATTTTTGACAAACATTATGCTGAATCTAATAAGAGGAAATAAAATAAGGATAAATACAAAATCTTGCAGTTGGGCTAAAAAAATCGACCTAGAGAGCATAATATGGAGATGTAGTTAGAAAGCAGTTCTTTTTTTTTTTAAATTGTCAAATTTTATTTTAGACTTAAATGCCAGAACACAAAATACAGAATAGAGAAAAGGAACAAAAACATACCATAAAATTAAATATTGGAACTTAAATATAAAGTTAGAAAGGAAAAAAAAAAGCATGTTGCACACATGGCAGAACATAAGAGAGGATTCAAATTATGTAACAATAAATTTTCATTTCAAGAAAACCTATATAATAAATAATACTTGTGTTGAGAATTGTCCATCTTTTCTTTGCTCTCTTGTGAGTTTTCTTTTGTTCTCTGCTGAGCATGTCTTTTACTTTGTTCTCTTTTTTTGGCCTCTCCCCAGCCCTCTCAGAAGGCTACGATAAAGTTTAGACATGTTTCTCTATAGCTATAAATATATACATACACATATATGTATATACATATGTAGACATAAACTTTCCCAAACATTCCCCAAAGAATCAGTCTTTGTTTTTATATTTGTGCATATCTCTTGTTTCCTGTCCCACCTGCCTCCTCTACCCACTACCTTGCCCTCCTATTGCCTGCTTACCTCCCCCCTCCAACAATCCCTCCCCTATCCTTCCATTCCCATAAATCTGAACACCCTTCTATACCCCTATTTTACCTATGCCCTCACCCTTCCTCATCCTATCCCCCTCCCTATGCCCCTGCTGTTTTATTTCTTCTGAATTTAGAAGATTTTTCTACTCTTCTAAATATTGATCCCTCTTAAACCCATTCCCAATAAAAGTAGGTTATCAGAACTACCAGCCGTCCTCCCCCATCTAATTCCTCTCTATCAATTCTTCCTCCTGCACCTCACTTGTATAAAATAATTACTCTTTTAAGCTGTTCCTAAATGGTTTTACTTTTTAAATTCATGTCATACTCAGGTTTACCCCAATCTTTCTTATGAATTACCCAATTATTGATAGCAATCTTAGGCATACTTTTTGTATTTTACATATATAAAAAGTAAACAGTCTGTCCTTATGGATTCCTTATAATCAGTCTTTGTCATGTGCCTTAGAAAGCAGTTGTTCTAAAAAAAAATTTAGAGGTTTTAGTGGATCGTAAGCTCAATGTGAATCACCAATGTGATTGATATGGTAACCATGGCAATCACCAATATGATATAGCAAAAGCTAATGTGATCTTGTGTAACTTTGAGAGAAGCATAACTTCCATGAATAGGGAGGTAACAATCTCACTGTACTATATCTTTGTCAGATCTTATCTGGAGTACAATGTTCATTTCTGGGCACCACAGCTTTAAGGACATACACAGGCTATACAGCATCCAGAGGAGAGCAACCAAGAGGAAAGGCCTCGAGACCATGGCACATGAATTTTGTCTGAAGGAGCTGGGCATACCTCAAAGGTCGGAAAAGAGAAAGCTCAATTTTAACACAAATGTCCTCATGTATCTGAAGAGTTGATATGTAAAGGACAGATTAAATTTGTTCCATTTGGTCCCATGGGGCAAAACTAAGAACAATGGCAAATTTAGACTCTCTATCAAGAAAATCTTCCTAATAATTCAAGCTGCCCCAAATTGAAATGGCCTGTTCAATTGCCTTTGAGGCCTTCAAGCCTCAAATTATATTATATTATATCATATCATATTCTATTCTATTAATTATGTTATATTATGTTAATTATATTACCTTATGCCATACTATGTTATACTATATTATATTATGTCATACCATAAATTTATCATATCACATCATATCATGTCATGTCATATCATATCATAACATATACTTATTATATCACATTGTTTCATATCACATCACATCATACTATATTCAGTAAGCTTTTTGGATATGAATTGCCTTACATGGATGCTCAGGTCTCTTCCAATTCTCAGATTCTGTGATCTTACTTGTATTCCTTTTTATACCCCAGTTTACCAATGTTTTTCTTCAAATATGGTACTCAGAATGCAATCCACTTATCTTTAGGCTGCCATTTAAGGCCCTCTTCAATCTGTCTCCAACTTTTATTTCCAGACATATCCTTACTTTTGTTCAAAGCTCAGCTAGGACCTTCATGAAGTCTTTCTTGATTTCACACTCCTTATCCCATTCCCTCAAGTCCCATGACTTTCTGTGCTTAGGACCCTCTCAAAAAATTGTTTTTTTAAATTTTGTTTATGACTTGTATTTATTTATCTGTATATGTGTTATTTTTTCTTAGTAGAATACGTACTGCTTAATAGCAGGGATTGTTTTCAATTTTTGTCAAGCTTTATATTATCACAATGCCTGATACATAGAAGGTTGCTAAAATGAATTATATTAGAATGACTTTAAAATGTGAGTTTAATTTTTTTTTATAAATAAGCATTGGTAAGGCTTTGTGAGTTTCAAGCTAATTTAAATTGTATAATCTGAGAGGAATTCACAAATAAATTAATCTGGTTTCTTAATTTTAAAGATGAGGAAACTGAGGTGTAGGAAAGTCAGTTGATTGTCACATAGCTAGCTAGTATCTGAGTCAGATCTTCTTAAATCAGTTATAACAGATCTTATCTTAAAAATTAGTAATCTTTTTTTAAGTATTGAGTTTCAAGTGTCAAAATAATGTACTTTTAATTGTGGTATTATTTTTGATGCAGAGAACATGAGTCCTCAAGGACAATTAAAAAAAAATCTTCTCTGACTACTTTGCTATTTTTTTTCCTCCTACTATATATTGCCTTCCAGTAGAAGCCACATTCCCAGGAATTCTCACAATTACTTGTATGAAGGACATTGAGTGACCAAAAGGACAAGATCATAGTTTCACAAAAGCATGGAAATATAAGACTTTTTACTATGATATTTCTCATAATTGTCCTATCCTTTAAGGAAGAAGGTATAAAAAAGATACCCTAGCAATCACAAATGACTTTCAGACCCAGGTCTACCTGGGATATTCTTTATTAATTCTCTAATGGTCTGTCTTCAGTGAAAGAGTAGAATTTCAGAGAGTTGACTGTAGAATCTAATTAGATGACAATTGTGGCTAGCAGCCCAGAATCTGTGCCAGTCTCTGCCTAGATGGAAAATATTTTAGGGCAAGGTTTCTGTGATTTGAGTAAGTTATTTTATTTCTTCTTCTTTAGTTTTCAGTTATTCTTTTGTCCTCGTAGAATCAATTTTTATTGATACAGATTAGTAATTTCCTATCTATAGTCCCATATTAATTTCCCATTAAAAAGTTAAGCAAAAGCAGCTATAATAGTGATTATGACTAATGGTACATGTTATTTTCAATTTTAAATGACCATTTGCCTTAAAAAAAAGATATTTTAAGTTCCCATGAGCCCATGGGAAAAAGCACACCAGGTCCTTCCATCCTCCGTTACCTTCTGAAGTCTGTCCAAGCTCATTTTCATTGCTTCAATAACAATATCTATCCATAGTACATATGGTACCATTTCTTCTATCATTGAATACCCTGGTAGTGTGATTGTTAGATCAAAAGGTAGGAACATTTGAAAAACTCTTTTCTCCTTCCAAAATGCTTTCTAGAATGTTTGGAATACTTCACAGCTCCACCTGAGATGAATTAGATCATGTTCTTTCCACTAATAAATTTCTTCTTGAAAAATAAATCAACTTTTGAATTGGGTTAATTAGGGGAACAAGGGATTTTTCAATGCAATAGGGGCTTGTCAAGGGAGTTCCAGAATCAGACTGATTAACTTAGAGGGCAGTGAATCTGTGCTTGGAACTTTTGAAAGGATCCCCCTCTATAAAAGACGGGAGGCCCAAAGGTCTTTGCTTTTTGGGGAGAAACAAAACCAAAGAATGAAATAAGTCTTTAAGAGATTGTGTAGGGCTCTGAAAGCACCAAAAAAAAGTTCACCAAAGACAAAGGACAATTGTGTTTATTGTCCATGGTCTATGTCTTTATTAATATCTGTTTATTAGTTCCTATGTCTTATGTATTTTTTGTGAGGGCTGGGGGGGTGCAAGAGATTAAACAAAGTTTGTCCTGTAGCTGATATGATATCTTGTGTTGAAACTGGGGGTCCTGTTATCCATATTTGTGGAAATCTAGACATAAACTATACACACACACACACACACACACACACACACACACACATACACACATTTGGGGATTTTCCTGGAGAATGTTTTGGATGGGGCCATTGGGGACTAAGGAGAAAAGATCTTTTGGGAGAAAGCTTTGCGATAACACCTGGTATATGTAGATTCAAAATTGGAAGCTCATGGATTACATCTATTTAGTTTGGTAGCCCCAAGAAATCAGAGGGACTATTATAGAAGGCAGGCTAGAGCTGATAGAAGAGAGAAAATTTGTCACTCTCATGAGTCTAGGGTTTTCTGTCAATTAAAAGAGTAAGAAAACTACAGGTTGAACTAGATCTGGATGTTGGCAATGAATGCTATCCATTTCCTTCCTGAGGTTTTTTCTTTATAAAAACATGGTATTAGGCTCTATTCAATATATGAATTTCTATAAGGCACTGAAATTAAATTGTTATGGAATAGGGCAGGTCAAGAGCAGTGCCATATTTACTATGAATATTGAAAAATTTGAGGTACCCAGACTATCTGAAGGACACAAGTAAAGTTTGGAAACTGAGGAGACAAGTCATGTTTGTTGTGCAGAGGGTCATTTTAGTCAGAGGACACAGGGTTTAGCATCACCACACAAGAATTGTTTGAGGACAGACACTGATTAATTTCAAGCCAAGAATGATGCAATAGATATGGAACAGAGTTGAGACCAGAAAACTGGAAACATCATCCAAGAATCCAGAATAAGTGGGCAGATCCACTTAACACTGCAGCCAGAGTAGACTGTTTATTTTAAGATTGAAGCCATCTTCCAAGCTGCACTGATAATAAGCAGACTTCTTAGCCTGGGCAGATTAGGACCAGCTGCTCCTGAGAATAACACAGCAATATGTATGTGCTAGTGATTATAGGGATCCAGCTTCTCTTAATCCCTTCAAATTCTCATAGGATTATAGAATTTATAGGAACCTTAAAGACATCTTAGTTCAAACCTTTTATTTTTATGGCTTAGGAAACTGAAATCTGTATATGTTATATGATTCCTAAGATCAGACAGCCTCTCTCATTCCAAATCCAGTGTTGTTGGTGTTTTCCCATCAGAAAACACAGATTCAGGTACTCTGGTTCAGGTACTTTACTTTCTTGTTGACTGGATTTGTACGGGTACAGATTTTTGGAAAATTGACTGACTTGTCAGTTTTTGGAAGGCCAAATTTTTAAAGTTATATCTATAATACTGATTCCAATATTAATGTATCCTGCTTCTATAAAAGCAATGTCTTCTTTTAATGTCATTTTATTTTACTTATCTTCTTTCCAGATTATCCTTGAGTACAGTATATTTTGTAGTTCCAATATCTAGTTTTCTCTCTTGCTTCTTTGGAGAGATATCATCATGTATTCAAGTTTTCCTGTTCCAATAATTATTTTGACTGTGCAGAGAACAGATTTTTTTTTCATTAGCACCCAGATATATTCTCTCAATATTTTGAATATCACCCTTGGACCATTACAGAACATTTTACTGTGGCTTCATTTTCTTTTGAGTATCCATATCCTTCTATATTTCATCAGGTGTTGCTTCAATTTTTTTTCTCTTGCAATATATATTGAGAGACATTTCGAATCTTTTAGAAGTCTTGTTGCTCATCTTCCATTCTAATTTTTGCATCTTTTCTATTGATGTGTCTTTTTATGCTTGAGGTTTTTAATCAAATTTTCTTTCTCCTGAGTTTTTTGTGGCTTTAGTCTTTTAGTTCCTTATTTTCCCTTATCATTCACTTTTAGACCCCCCCCTCCCATTTGATTGTGGATTTACTGCCCCCTTTTCTTGCAGATAGACCTCAAAAGCAGTGTCAGTCTTCTCCTGTATAAGGGCATTTACTGTTTACCAGCCTCAATCCTTGTTCAGAGGGATTTCTTGGAGGATAGGACTGGCCCCAGATAGATGCCAGTTTTTTTCTCAGGCCTGGTGTAATTTTGTACATTAACTTAGTGTTCTGATTCCCGCTGTTATTTATTTCTCTGTCTAGACTAACTCCATTATCCATCACTTTCTGCAGGCATGAAGTTTTGCTTGTTGCAATGGGACGCTGAAGGAAAGTCAGTGTGTGGAGCTCTAGAGGAGACTGTACCAGAATATAAATACCTGAGTAAGTCCCAAAGCCAAAACTCTGATTCAGTTTTTACATCCTGTTGGAGTGGAGCATAGAGACTGGTGGAAAAGGAAGGATGTTAAGTGAACTAGGGATTATTGTTCACCACTGTGTAATGGCAAGCAAACAAGTACTTTGCTTCTTGTTTCAGTTGAGCCTTGCCCTTAATTACATCAAGTCTTTGTTAAGAAACAGAACTTGTGAAACCCACAGTGGGAGGATGTTGCTGATGCAACAGGAAGGGGTGGAACAGAGAGGAGCTAATAACCATATAGAAGGAGAAGCCCAAGCTGGGAGAGAGCAGAACTGAGAAGGGGAAGGTTGTGGAGGCCAGGCAATCTGTTTGTCTATTCTGTAGTGCTTGTGACACTTTATACAGAAGCCCTGGGACCTTACTGGAAGCCCTGAAAGAGGATTTTCTTTTTATCTGTTTACAGAAGTCCTGGAGGAGGGTTTCAGAAGTCCTGGGACTTTATTGATGATTTGTTTTGACCTCTTGGACCTTGTTTGTGGGTCCCTGTTGATTTCACAAGCAGATAGTGAATTGCTGATGGTGCCAGCAATGTCTATGAATGTTGTTTTGGCTCTGTTAAGCTTTGTCTTCCCGGAAACAGAAACTGTGAAGGACTTGAGGTGGACTGGACACTGTGAGCCTCAATATGGAATGAGAACTGGATGAGGAACTGAATGAGGAACATGGTGCTGAGAGCTACCTACCTGTGAATCCAGGTGACAGTTGCGTAGATTCAGGCAGGAGCTACAACCATAGAAGAGGAACCATGGAATTTGGGAGCCAGCCTCAACTCAAGATGAAAAGACTTCTCCTTGGATACTTAATGCTGACTGAGAAGATCATGATTTACTGTGGCCTAGGGGTAGGATAACTCTGTGCTCTGTACCTTATACCTCTTAAGCATGATTGAGTTAAGGATGATTGGAAACTAATCTCCAATCAAGAAGAAAAAAGACTTTTTGACTGAGAGATTGAGACAAGGTGATGTAGGGGTAGACAACTTTGACCTTTGTATTTTGTGTCCCTTAAGGAGGCTTGCTCCTTAAAGATGATTGAGTTAAGGACTTAATGAATGATAGCTTTTGTTTAAAACCTATATGGCCACTTTGTAAAAACTATGTGGTCACTTTAGTGATAAGTAGTTATGTTATATCATTGTGAATGCTGTACTTTGGTTTCTATGATTGTTTTGCTTTAGCTTACTGCTGAATAAATAGAGAGTTCACTATACTATGTGATTAGAACTTTAAAGCTGTTTACAGCAGCAGTCCTCTGGAAAGCTGCTTGTGCTTGGCTTTACACACTGTTAATTCATTAAAAAAAAAATTCTCTACTCCTAGAAAATTTTTCCTTTTTCTTTTCATTATTTCTTCTTTTTTTTTCAGTTAGTGAAGGCTGAAGAAAACATCTAGTTTTAAATTTTATTTGCCATATGTCAAACTTGTGTCTGAAAAATCTAAATTAAAACCACATAAATCTTCCTTTTCACCCACAACATGGAAATATGCGACTTTTACAGGCTGTCCCAGAACAATACAAGCTCCAGTATGTCCTAAAATACTGAAAACACCTTGAATGTTCACTGTAAGAGAATCCATCATTCTGTGTATTGTGTGAGGGTGATCATTGCTAAACGGATAAAAGCTCATCCCTATGTTGACTGTACCATCTATTGTTATTGAAGAGTTATGTATTTTGTCAGTGCAATTATCCACAGTAAAGAATTCACAAATCTTTGCCACATTGAAGAAATAATTAATGCTAAATGTATTATAAAATAATTAAGGGGTAGGGGCTAAACCTGTGATTTCACTGGCATAAGAAATTTTCTGGTGAGAAAATTTCTTTTACCAATTGAGGTTGTTATTTTCTCTGCAATTTATATCCTTAGAGTGTTGCCTTTGAGGATTGAGAGGATAAATGACTTGCTCTGGGTCAAATAGTCAATATGTATCAGAGATAAGACTGAATTTTAGGTTTTTGTGTCAAGGAGGGCAGCTCTCTATCCATTTTTCTATTCTGCCTCTAAATATTATGAAGACTAGACTTAAAAAAGAAAGTAGAAAGTAGGCATATACCATTTTGACATTACTTGTTGAGGTAAATCATTAGATAATCCCTAATGCTAAGCTAATTGGTATTCTCTTGCAGAGAAGCTACCTGGTCTTCCAAAATGATAGCAAAAGTGAATAATAAAATCAAGATTTGTTCCTGGTTTTTTTTGAATGCTGAATCTACTTGAGCCTTTCCAAATCTTTAAACTATCTATAAATTGAGGCAGCAAGGTGATGCAGTGAATAGAGCACCGGTCCTGGAATTATGAAGACTTGAGTTCAGATCTCATCTAACTTAACACTTACTAGATGTGTGACCTTGGGCAAGCAACTTAACCTCAATTGCCCTGCATTTCCCACCCCCCCCCCCATCAAAAAATAATAGACAAAACAATCTATAAATATCAGTCAGTCCATAAACACTTATTAAATATTTACTACTTGTCAGGCACTGTGTTAATAAGGGGCTGGGGTTATAAAAAGAGGTAAAAGGCAATCCTAACTCTTAAGGAACTCATAATCTAATGGGAGTTAGTGTTTTCTAGGAGTTAGCATCACCAACCAAAAAGCCATTTTGTTTGGAAGCAGGAAAAACTAGATAGATAGATGGATAGATAGATAGATAGATAGATAGATAGATAGATGAATGGATAGAAAGATATCCAACCCAATGCATTTGGTTTTAGAGGAAAAAATAACATAGGCACCTTAGACCAGCTTTTGAAAGAGTTTTTAAGATCTAGAACCTTAAAAATCTTTTTCAGAATTTGAAAGGTTGGTAGTTAAATGCTACTACTAATATATCTGATATTTAATAGTAAGTTGTTAGGGTAGTCACTTTCAAAGAGTGATATAATATACTTTAGTCATCTTACTTTTGTGATTCATTTTGGTAATATTTTTGATGAATGTGCCTTAGGGACTTTCAAAGATAAGACAAAGACATTTGGCATGATTTGCTGAGCACGCTGTCAGTTCCTTCCCCTTAGAATTCTTAATGATTGCCTATTGGCATCAAGCTTCAGGAAGGCAGCATGTAAATCATATTTCTTCTAATATATGCCTTTATTTATTGCCATAAACTATATCAACTTTCCAGTAAAACTTGTACACAACTTTTTGTAAAACCTCTGAAGATCACTATTACTGAATACTAAGAATAGATCTAAGGGGCAACTAGGTGGCACAGTGAATAGAACACTGGCCCTGGAGTCAGGAGGACCTGTGTTCAAATCCAACCTCAGTCACTTAACACTTGCCAAGTGTTCTTGGGCAAGTTACTTAACCCCAATTGCCCTGCCTTCCCTCCTCCAAAAAGAAAAAAGAAAAAGAAAAAAAGAAAGAAAAAGAATAGGGGCGACGAAGTGATGCAGTGAATAGAGCAACTGCCCTGGAGTCAGGACGACCAGAGTTCAAATCCAGCCTCAGACACTTGACACACTTACTAATTGTGTGACTTTGGGCAAGTCATTTAATCCCAATTCCCCTCCAAAAAGCAAAAAGAAAAAAGAAAAAGAATAGATCTAATGATGGCCAATCCTATTCTTATTGCTTGATGTGGGAGGTCTTGCAATTTATTCCCAAACACATTTCAACATTTCAAGACTCTTACCTTTGATTAAAGGAAAAGAGCACAGAGGAAGCACTTCAGCATTTTTTGGTGACTTTCCTAACTTATATAATTACATTTTCATTGTATATACATTGCCAGAACTAGCTCAGTGTTTGGGAGGCTCCAAAGGAAAGTATGGGAAAGAAGGGGTATTAGACTGAAGGTCTACAGAGACATTGTGCTGACCTTATTGCTGTATGCCCATGAAACCTGGACGGTATACCAGCACGATGCCAGGAAACTGAATTGCTTCCATTTGAAGTGTCTTAGGAAGATTCTGAAGATCACCTGGCAGGATAAGGTACCAGACACTGAGTTCCTTACATGAACAAAACTACTAAGGATTCAAATTCTGTTCTGAGAGCACAACTCTGATGGACTGGCCACATTGTTTGAATGCCAAATGTACCCTTGCAAAAAAGACTATTTTATGGAGAACTCACAGAGGGCAAGCATTCACATGGTGGTCAGAAGTAGTGATACAAGGACACTCTCAAGGTCTCTCTCAAGAACTTTGGAATTGATTGTGTGGCATGCCCACATCAGAGAAGGTGCTGTGCTCTATGAACAAAGCAGAATTGAAACAGCTCAAAGGAAATTCAGGATGCACAAATTTAGAGAATCTACCCCAAATGTTCACATGGACTATTTGTGCCCACCTGTGGTAGAGCATTCTGAGCTTGTATTGGTCTTATCAGCCATAGTCAGACACATTGAAACTTGACTCTAGTATAGTGATGTCCTTTTGGTCCTCTTTGAGAACAAAGGACAACAACCAACAATGAAATTAGTGTTAGAATCATAGATCATAGATTGAGAGCTGGAAAGGACTTAAAGGTCATCAAATCCAACCCCATTTTATAGGAAATAGTAGCACATAGTGATTAAATGACTTCCCACCATCAGATATGGCATGGCTTTTCTGCTTTGAAAGAAGTTTATGTACCAGTTTTCTGCTCTCTTAAGCAAAGCAGAATTTGATTTGGTTACTTGGGTTATAGACATAAGCTTTCAAGGGATCTTTAGAGGATACATCAATACTGAGTAATTTGACACAATAGAATTAAAAAATGCTGAGTCCTTTAAATACTTAGTGAGCACAAGCTGCCCTGTTCTTATAACTGCTGGGGAACCAGACCCAATTTCATAGTCATGAGGGAGGTAGATGAAGGACCTAAAAGGCACTGCTTGTTGGTACTGACTTCATAATTCCTCTAGGGTATTGAGAAAGAAATTCTAACAATAAACATAACAATAACTGAAGATAGCTGGATAGCATGTTGAGGTTTGCCAAGCATTTCCCACAAATCATTGCATGAGATATTCACATGGCAAGGTAATCTCTAACGGTTTTTGTGTTGTTATTTTGTTTAATCAGATATGTGATTTCATTGATGTGAGGAATGTCCAATGAGGAAAACCAAAGCAGGTCAATAACTGCTCTGCAATTTATGGTCTTTTTGAGTTTCCTGGTGGCACTGAGAGATTAAGTGACTTAGCCAGAGTCACATGACATCATATTTCAGAGGTGGGACATGAACCTTCCTGGTTTTGAAGATAACTCTCTAACCATACCTCACTGCCTTGAATATTCAGTGACAAAGGTTTTTGTAATGCCATACCTAAGCAGCTTTCCAGAGGATGGCTGCTGTGAACAGCTTTTAAGGTTATAATTACAGAATATAGTGAACACTATTTATTCAATAACAAATTGGAGCAAAACATTCACAGTAAATTAAGGTACAGCACTCATAATGTTACAACTTATTACAGAAAATCAAAATACAGCATTCATAACAACTTATCACAGAAATGGCCACGTAGTTTTCACCACAGTGGTCACATGGTTTTGAACAAAGTACAATCATTTAGTCAACCACTTAGTAACTCAATCATTCAATCAACCCAATAATTCAATCATCCTTTAGGAGGCTTGCCCCTTTAAGGGACACAAAATACAAAAGTCAAAGTACTCCACCCCTGGGTAGTATATTGATTTAGTTCATCACATCACCTTAATTCAATCACAAAGTACAAACACAAATAAATTACACAATTCAGCAGACAGGGCTTCTAGCTATCTGGCCATTACATCCATACCTAGTTAGTTACCAGAGAGGGAAGCACCAACATCTGGGTTTTCAAAGCTGGGTGGTAGGGTGGGGATTTGGGGGGGGGTGGGAATCAAGGGAAGCTCAATGGCTGTCCATTGTCTCATATGGCCAAATCACACAACTCTTCCCAAAGTGGGTCCCAAAGCAAAACCTCACATCATGGTCAGTCACTACTCAGTATTCATGGAGGGTCTTTTCATTTTGACCTGATTTCTCAGATTCTCAGATTCCGTGGATCCCCTTCCATATTTCCAGATCCTACCTGGATTCACCAAACTGTCACCTGGGTTCAAAGGCAGACAGCTCCCAGTTCCTTGTCCAGCTTTCCATGCAGTTCCTGTTCCATGCTGAAGCTCACAGCATACAGTCAACCCTAAATCCTTCACAGTCTCTGTTCTCAGGAAGTCAAGGCTCAACAAAACCACCGACAGGTTCATGCAAAGTACCAGCATCACAGCCATGCTTCCTCAGTCTTAGGCAGCTCCAGCTGGTCCTTGGAAGTCTTTGGCAGCTCCCAGGAGAAGCTCCAGTTGGTTCCCAGAATCAAAGTCACTTCACCCAGGTTCCCAAAATCAAAATCATTCTTTCCAGCATGGGCCTTTCCTCTTCAGCCTCCCTGGCAGCAGCTGCTTCTGCATCCATGAAGCTTATCCCAAGAAGTTCTGACTCTCCCTCTCTGGGGCTTTTCCTTACATACATTATTGCTCCTCCCTTTTCAGCCCCTTCCTGTTATGTCACCAACAGGGGTTCTTTGTTCAGCCCCTTTCTGTTACATCAGCAATAGGAGTTCATACCTTCTGTTTCTTTAACAAAGGCTTAATTTGAACTAGGTGTTAAGTACCTCTCAGGTTAGCAATACAAAAGGAACTTCAAATTTCATTACTATTACAGTTTTGTAATAGCCATTTTAAATGTCAAGAAACTGAGGTCCAGAGATATTAAGTGACAGAGATTTTTGTAACCCAGCTAACCAAGTATCAGAAGAAGGAGTTCAGTACTCTTCTGATTATGCCATGTGACACCTCCAACAATTATATTACAAAGGCTAGAGAAGATGATTCTTGCTCTATTTGTAGGATATTATTGTTAGTGTGAAGAATAGAAGGTATGACACAAAGCAAGTAGAATAGCAAAAGATTCATGTTAGGAATCCCAGTCCAAATGGCTAGGTCCTAGACTAGGTCTATGGCTATGGGAATGAAGGGATTAATCAGAG
Organism: Pseudochirops corinnae; assembly: GCA_028646515.1. Taxonomy (NCBI): domain Eukaryota; kingdom Metazoa; phylum Chordata; class Mammalia; order Diprotodontia; family Pseudocheiridae; genus Pseudochirops; species Pseudochirops corinnae. The sequence goes on along the minus strand of CM053587.1, from coordinate 156,453,087 downwards.
ACCTGCTGTGGAGATAAATTTGGTGAGCAGTATTATCAAATTGGATAAGGGTAGTAAAGAAGAAAGAAGAGAAATTAAAAGATAATATACATTTTGAGAGTCTATAAGACAAGAGAAAATAAATTTCTAGACCTTGATCATCTTGAGTGATGTGAGTGAGTAGCATTTACGTCTTATTATAATTTGTCTATGTTTTAGCCAGGACTGTTGCTATGGACTCAGAAAAAAAGTATAATAAGAGGCACATGGTTCAACTAAGGGTCAGAAAGATGGTCTTTATACCAGACTACCAATATTAGCATTGGAGTAACAGATTATGCTAGTAGACTGGGGAAATGAAGGGTGGAGTAATTGCTTAATGGGATGGAAACAGGATCATCCTAGCCTTAGAGCTTACTCAGAGACATAAGAGCCTATAATTTACTAACATATAGATTCAATTCAACTCCTCACGTGCTTGGACAAGAAATGTTTTTAGAGATGGAAAATACTTGAATTTGTGAACAAATCAGAATAGCATTTTGTATGTACATAAACTAAAAATCATGAAAACTATTGTCTCTCTGAAGACTCAAAATTGTAAAGACTATTTCCTGTATTAATTCTATCTTGGTATGCATTCATTGTGAATTCCATCTTTTTCATCTAAATTAGAAAATGAAATAGTAATAACACTGAAACTTAAGTTTATTCATAATTCTGCCCACAACTCATGGTGGCTAAAATTGGGTAATGGGTCTGCTTATCTAAATAGATTTTCCTTTCCGTGGGAATCATGCATAAAGAAAAAAAAATAAACTTTGTGGAAAAATTTCTTCAGTTACCCCCACATGCCCAGCTGGAGGATAGCTCTAAGAAGTCAGTGTTGTCTTGTAGTACAAAGTGTGGTTGTGTCTAGGGAGGAGTGAGAAAATTCATTCTTAAAATGAAGAAGAGGGAAAATTGGTGGGGAAGGACTTTCTTCTTTTTGTGCTCACAGAAACAAACTTGCAGATAAGAAAAGAGAGAAGTCAGTCAATAGACAAGGCAAGTAGAATACGGTTTGATTAAGACATGCCCCAAACTTTTAGTTTTTAGCAGCTGAAGAAGTTTTGGTTATGTTAGCTAGATGCTATGTGTATGTATGCATGTATTTGCCTGTGGTAAAAGATTTTTTTCTCCATCCATTGAGACTGGATCTAGTAATAAGAAACATACTTCTTCCTGGGACAGCCCATTCCCTTTCTAGACTGCTCTAGTATTTTTTTCCTTTAAAAAATTACCAGTTAGATGTAAAAAACAATTTTAAATATTCATTTTTTAAAATTTAGTTCCAAATTCTTTCCCTCTCTCTTTCTTCTGTCCCCTCATTGGAATGGCAAGCATTTTGCTATGTGTTATACGTGATCAATTAGGCTACTCTAAATAGAATGCTTTCCATATGCACAACTGAAACCTGCCTCTGGAATTAAAACTTAGAGAATTTGGAGTTGGGAAGGATCTTTAATCCAATTCCTTCATTTTAAAAATGAGAAATGTGAGAGCCAGAAAGAAGTAAATTGTCTAAGCCTTCCCAAGTAATAAATGGTAGATGTGACATTTGAAGTCAAGGCCCCAAGCTCCAAGATCCTATACTTTTTCCATTATACCATGCTCCTTCTCTCTGTCCATTGCTCCCAGTCCCTTTCCTTTTTCAGACAAGAATAACAAGTCTTATTCCTGTAACCAGTTCATATTTTTCTTGGAAGCTTTTGATGCAGGAGTTCTGACTTCATTGTCTTCCTCCCATTCCATGCTTTGATCCTTTTTGTCCCCAAAAAAGGAATCTAAAGTTGGACTGTTGTGCTTGCTTTGCTTCCTTTGCTTGCTCATGTTGCCACTTAATTACTTGACTTTTGAGCTTTTTGCGACAGTAGAACTCTGCTTCCAGAGAGGAGAGCTTTGTCCCAAATTTCTGGGGTTTTCTCAGCTGCCAGAGCTATTAATTGGATGCCCTCTCTGAAGCCTCTACAGGCTCTGGCACCTGGTCACACACTCCAGGACCTCCACCCAAGATAGCGATCCAGATCCAAGCAGGTTAAAGCAAGAGCTATTACCCTTCAGAATGGTCACTTGGTCCCCTTACAATCTGCAGGCCAGGAGCTCTGAAGCAGCCATGCAGTGGTGGCTGCACAGCAGAGGCCAGACCGCACTCTTGGTCCCCCTGTTCCCAAAGTCCACACTGACCTTTTACTTTGTCTTTGGCATTTATGGGTTGATATTTCTTGGAACAGCCACAGCTGCTGGTGATCTACTCTCCCAAATGCTCCAGTTGCTGCTGGTTGAGGCCACCCTGAGGCTAAAACCCCAGGCTCATGCTGGGCTCTGCTCCCAGTGCGCTGCAATGGACCCTTCCTGTCAGCCTGCCAGGCTGCCTTCAGTGGGAGATTTGTTTCTCTCCGTCACTTTGTGTGTTCTGTAGCTCTAAAATTTGTTTAGAATCATATTTTATAGGTATTTGAGGTGGTTATGGGGGGAGCTGCGGAGTTTTCCTGTTTCTATGCCACCATCTTGGCTCCGCCCCCCCAAAGTCTTATTCCTAAGAAAATAAAAGTGCATCTTATATTATTATGGAAAATCAATACATATCTGGAGTCTTTTTTTCACCCATTCATTCTTTATTCATCTAGTCTGATTTTGTCCTTATTTTCCATATTGATGACAATTTAAAAATATATGTTTAACATTTTTTGTTTTTATCAATTTTTTTTTTTTAACAAATTCATGTTCAATATAGCATCACTTTTCTTTGTGTCTCAAAGAGATCAGTTTTTGGAAAGGTGTACCAAAGAAAAATAGCCATGCTCCCTAAGATTCCTTGTCAGCAATTGTGATACATAAGGGTATGTGTGTGTGTGTGTGTGATGTTTAGTTTTTTAAATTTTTTTCAGATCTCAAGTTTCTCTTAAATTTTTTTCTAGATTTTTTCTGTTTGAAAAGGTACATTAATTACTCACAATTATCATCTTACAATCTAGATATTTTGATAACACGTTACCTTTTCCTTTAAATACTTAGATATTAGGCTATGCAAAGCACACACATATATACATTTATATGTTGATTTAATTCATTATTCATGGAAAGTTTAAGCATATATAGTTTCACTGTTGTCTCTGTTGACCATATTTATTTTTAACCTTGCTTTATTTGAGATCATAGCTACTTTTGCTTTTTTTAGGTTCAATTGATGCATAATACATTTTACTGATTTTTTATCAATAGAAATGATACCAGTGTCTCCCTTGAAAAGTACATGAATTTTTATGTTTTAAATGTTTCTTGTATACAACCATTTACTGAGTTTTGTTTCTTAATCTATCAATTAAACAGCTATGATGAACTAATTGTAGTTGCTGGAGATACAAAGAAATGAAACAATCTCTGCCCATGAGAACTTTATGCTTTTTTTACCATAAGCATAAAAACATATGTATGCGTGTGTATATGTGTATATATAAATACATATATATATTTATATATACACATGTGCATATATGTATGTATATATGACAAGTAATGTGTGTGTGTCGGGGGAGATAAGGTATTAGCAGTCAGGAGGAAGGGTCAGAAAAGGCCTCATATAGAAGGCAGAACTTGAAGGGAACTTTGACAGAAACAGTAAGTTCTAAGAAGTAGAGATGTGGAAAGAGGTATCCCAAGCATGGGTGAGGGGCAAGATGGAGCAGCCTATGCAAAGGTTAGAAAATTGAGTATCGTATATAAGAAATAATGAGATTACCAACTATCTCTTAATCTTCAGATTTGATGATCTTCTCTCATTTTTAATTTTTGGTCTCTCTGATGTGTTTGACACTGTTGACCACCCTTTCCTTCTTGATACTCTGGCCTCTCTAGGTTTTTTATTACACCATTTTCTCCTACATATTTCTCTTTAAAAAGTCCTTTCCAGTTACCCTTTTTGATTCATCATACATATCATGATCCCTTCCTGTGGGTATATCCTCCAAGATTCTCTTAAGGCCTTCTTTCTCTCCCCCTCTTTCCTCTCATTGTCCTCCTTCCTTCCATTTCCTGTGCTCTCCCCTCAGTTTCCCGACTCAGTTAATCAGTCATGTAATAAGAATGTATATATTAATTATATATCAGCTAGGCACTGTGCTAAGCATTGTAGATACAAAAAAAAGCAAAAATATAGTCCCTGTCCTCAAGAGGGTTATATTCTAATAGGAGAGACATGCAAATAGCTATAACAACTATAAAACTTTAACTATAACTATATATATACATATATATATATATATTTATATTCCACAGCATAAATAGGAAGTAATCTCAGAGGGCAGGCACTAGAAGTAGGGGTAAGGCTAGTGTAGACAAAGGTCCTCTAGAGAAAGTAGGATTTAATCTGAGTCTTATCCATTCCTGTCTCTCTCCTGAGTACTCAATAACTAACATCATAGATATGCATACTAACATGGATCTGAATTGATATGTCATTAGTTTTCTGGTGATAATTCCCTTTCCCACGATAAGGGGGTACAAACTTATTCATAGTTGCCTTGTGGGAGAAGGAAGAGAACATAGGGTTACCCCAATTGCCTCTCCTTCAACTTCCCTCCATTTTAGGGACCTGCCACCTTTCCATAGAGTGAGCACAGTATAAAATAATCTTAACACTGATTAAAGTGAGGAGCCCCAGGGTTATTCAAACAAATAAAAGACAATTTGGCTTATTCAGTAGAAATAGGATTGGATTTAAGATACAGAAGAGCTGGGTGGGCACACCCAATGTGCCTTTGGGCAAGTCACTTTTTTGAGTCTCAGTTCCTTCATCTGTCAAATGACCTGCTTCAAAGGGTTGTTGTAGGGATTAAATGAGATAGTGAATAAAAAACATGTGAATACCCAAATCCTACAAGAGTGTGAATGATTATCACTATAGCTACAGTTATACACCCCCCCCATTGTGATGCTTTATTGGTGTTTGATCTTTTTTCTATTGCAAAACCAAATTCTGCCCAAGGGAAACAAGGTTCAGTCTAGACTTATGACCATCAACAATAGAAATCTCTCTGTCTTTCCTTTAAAAGCCCCAGCTAGAGAAACAATTTTTATAGCCAGTGTCTATGATAAAGGCCTCATTTCCAAAATAGAGAAATGAGTCAAATTTATAAGAACAAGTCATTCCCTAAGTGATAAAAGGTCAAAGATTATGAATAGGCATTTTTCAGATGAAGAAATTAAAGCTATCTGTAGTCATATAAAAAATGTTCTAAGTCACTATTGATTAGAGAAATGCAAATTAGAACAACTCTGAGGTACCACACCTCACCCATCAGATTGGTTAACATGACAAAACAGAAAAATGATAAATGTTGGAGAATATGTGGGAAAAATTAGAACACTAATGCATCATTGGTGGAATTGTGAGTTGAGCCAACTGTTTTGGGGAGCAATTTGGAGCTATGCCCAAAGAGCTATAAACTCTGTATACCCTTTGATTCATCAATATAACTTCTAGGTCTGTTTCCCAAAGAGATCATAAAAATGGAAAAAGGACCCACATGTACAAGAATGTTTATAGCAACTCTTTTTGTGGTGGCCCAGAATTGGAAATTGAGGGTATGCCCATCAACTGGGGAATGGATGAACAACTTGTGCTATATGAATGTGATGGAATACTATTGTACTATAAGAAATGATGAGCAGGCAGACTTCAGAAAAACCTGGAAAGACTTGCATGAATTAATGCTGAGGGAAGTGAGAGGAACAGGAGAACACTATACACAGTAACAGCACCTTGTGCGATGATCAACTTTGATAGACTTAGCTCTTCTCAGTTATGCAATGAACTAAGACAATCCCCAAAAACTCATGATGGAAAATGCTGTCCACATTCAGAGAAAGAGCTATGGAGTCTGAATGCAGATTAAAGCATACTATTTTTTCTTTTTTCCCCTTTGGTTCTAATTCTTCTTTACAACTTGACTCGTGTGGAAATATGTTTGATACTATGGTACATGCATGGCCTGTATCAGATTGCATGCTTTCTTGGGGAGTGGGGAAGGGAATTAGAGGGAGAAAATTTAAAACTCAAAATCTTATAAAAGTGAATGTTAAAAACTAAAATTAAATAAATGAATATTAACAACAAATACATTTTTAAAAACCCCACCTAAAGAATATTAAGATAAAAGGACAATTGATGGTGATTCACCTTAGTGGCTCCTCTGATTTCCATAGCTCCATCAGGTCCACCTTGTTATCTTACTAAGATTGAGGACTTGAACGAGGGTGGTAGCCGAGTAAATAGAAAAGGGGCAGATGTGATGGAAGACTTTAGCAATAGTCTTTACTGTGCACTTGGTTACATTTTTTTTGTTTGATTCTCAGATTCTCATCTATGGCCCTGCCAGCTCTCTACTTCCCACTCTCAACTCTACATACCCACATGCTGGCTTGCATCCAACTTTCAGTTTCCCTTCATCTCAATTTATTACTAGATGAACTATTTAGTTGGCTTTTCTCTTATGTGCATCTAATTTGGCTTTGAAAAAACACTTCTAAAAGAGACTTTCCACCCCAGGAGTCTAAATATGGGAAAATATTTCTAACCTTGAACTTTCCACTTAAGGTATGCTAATTAAGTTGACAGCACTAGAACTTTCTACAGCTTTTAAATTTATGGCAAAAAAAGAGACCATCTTGTGATTCCATTCTGTGATTTGCACTAACTAAAAAGCCAATAAAAAAGATACTTAGACCCCTGTAAAGAAAATGAATCTGAATTGAAAGGAGAGGCTTAAATCCCTTCAGATTGTAAACACATTTGAAACTAATTCATAACTGCAAGCACTACTTGATATAACCCATAAATTTGACAAGCATGTTGTTAAGTAGCTGATCTAGAGTTGATCAAGGGTTTTATTTTCTATCTTTTGAATGGTCTTTTAAATGTCACAGGTAAGATTCCAAACTTTTGGGAAAACAAGTCTTAAAAAGTTTTTTCCTGCTTTTTTTGCTCCGAAAATGAGATTAATATCACCCACCAAATCAGTCTGTTATGTGGAGTTCATTTGACAAGCTGGTTTTTTAATGCTAATTTTCTTTTTTCAAACTGAAAGAAACAGGCATTCATTTTTAATGAATAGATGATCTTTTTTTAACCTGTATTTTGAGTTGTATTGGGCCATCTCCTCCTCTATTCTCATTAAGCACTAGATTGTAACTAGAGTTCACAAAAATAGAAAATTTGGAAATTGCTAGGGATCTCAGAATCCATCTAGCTCAACTTATACATGAAAACAGTCCTTACTATACCCAAAAATTGACCATCCAGTCTCTGATTAAAGGTCTCCAAGGAGGGAATCCCCTGTCTCTCAGGGCAACCTGCCCCACGTTTTGGAAAGTGCTAATTATTGGTAAAGCATTTGGTAAAATATCTCATATGGTATGGAGGGAGAAGATGGAGACACCTGGACTAGATAACAAAACAATTTTGTTTTCAGAACTGATTGGATAAAAAGAGTGAAAGAATAGTTAATGGTACAATGTCAACATGATAGCAGGTCTCTAGAGGAGTGCGCCATGGATCTGTGCTTGGCCACGTACTACTTAATATTTTTAACAATCACTTGGATGAAGGCATAGATGGTATCCTCTTCATGTTTATAAATCACTCCAAACTGGGAGGCCTAGCAAACCCACTGGATGACAGAGTCAGGATCCAAAAAAGATCTTAAACTTCCTTTTTTGACAGGGTTACTAAACTGGTGGATAAGGGGAATGCCGTTGATAAAATGTACCATGATTTTAGCAAAGGATTTGATAAAAGATCTTATTTGGCATTTGAATGAACCTAATAAGATGAAATTCAATGAGGACAAATGTAAAAGTTTTAAATTTTAATTCAAAATATCATTTTTGCAAGTATAATTGTGTGATATAGTCTTAGCAGTTTGTCCAAAAAAGTTTTTTGCGTTTTTTTGGTACTGAAAGCTCAATATGAATCTGCAGCGTGATGTGGAAGCCAAAAAAAGGTCATGTGTTCTTGGGGTTTTAAAGAGAGGAAGAGCTTCCAGGAATAAGGATGTGATAGCCCATGTTTTGCCCTCATTCTGTCATACCTAGAGTACTGTGCTCAGTTCTGGGTACTACAGTTGGAGAGAAACATTGATAAATTAGAGAGTTTCCAAAGGAGGGAAATTAGGATGTCCACGTCAAATGAGGATCAGCTAAGAGAATTGTATAAGTTTATCTTATTAGATTTTACCCAATGCTCTAGGCTGTCAAAATCATTTTGGATCCTGACTCTATCATTGAGTATGGTAGTCATCTCACAATGTTCCATTTTATTTCCAGCAAAATCTATCTTCCTCTATGGAGCCTATTTCAAAGTGATTCTACATTTTTTAAAAACATTTTTGAAGTTTTCATTTCATCTTGATTAAAAAACTTCACCTTTTCATTGGTTAATTACTAAAAATTACTGAACCAAAATAGCCCAATTACTTTGCTATGGAGGTGCTGACAAAAACTGAAATTCCCACTGAGATAAATATTTAATAGAGTGGTGATGGTTGTTGTCCTTAGTACTCAAAGAGAACCAATATGACATCAGTATTCTGGGGTCAATGTGCAGTCTGTCCAACTGTGACTGATCAGGCCAATATGAGCTCAGAAGATTCTATCACAGGTTGGCTACAAATAGTCTGTATGAACATTTAGAAAGGAAATATTAAACCAAGTAGAACTAAGTAACTGTAAGGCATAAAGTAGGAATTAGAAAAAGTAAAGAAAGCCACAACTATAAAAAATTTAATAGGAAATCCTGGGGATGGCCTTGGGGCAACCCTTACAAGTTTAACAAGGTTGTGATAAGGTCAGATGAAATATCATTGATATTCTAATGAATAATTTATGAGTTTTAATGATAAAGAGTGAAGTTAAAACAAGGTAAAAAATATTTGGTTTCTCAGGACAGCAATTCATGATGAGAATCTGAAGTAAATTAGGATTTCATTGAAGCATTCATGACTAAGTTGGAAAAAACCTTTGAGCAATAGCTAAACTAGCTTATCATTTCTATATAAAAACTCTAAGTCAAGTCAATATTCTCTAAATAGAAACATTTATTACTAAAGTTATATTCAGAGATTTCTTTGAATTTCATGAGTTCTACATTGATAAATCTATCTGCTTCTAGTGTAGCACCCTGTAGTGCCACCTTAGCAGCCTTTAAGGCATGCTCAAAGGCATTGCAGTTATTCCTGACCCTTTCAGATATCCTCTTACTGCTTCTAATCAGCCATGTTGACCCAGAGTTATGTTTCAAGTGATGATGAAGTCTGAATTAGCCGAGCCAAGACATTGATATAATACAGGGGCAACCCAAGCCTAGAATAATTCTTTTTCACTTTGAACTTCAAAGCATGAGGACTTCTTAGAGCTATCGCCAAAAGAAGTGCTTGGGGGCGGGGGTTGGGGGGGAAGGATGGGACTGGTGGAGTCTTTCTCTCCCATCTAGTCCCAAACAGCGTGAATACACGCCTTCCATGTCCAAGCCTGTGTCTAGGAGGGGACCATCTCTTTTCTGATACTTCCCTCTCCAACTAAGGGATTGGTTATTAACCTTGAAATATACTGGTCCAGAGGACCTCAAGAGTTATTACACAATAAATATGGATAAATGCACCATAATTCCCTAACTCCATCTTTTGTTTTGATGATTGCTTTTATCTAAACAAAGTAATAAAAAACCCTGAGTGTCTAGATAAGCAGTGGTTACCTGAAGAATGGAATAGAGAAGGAGAGGTAGATGGACAGAGAGAAAAACTGGGAGTGAGGGAGAGTGATCATTGAAAAGTATATCATACTTGAATCATTCTCAGCATTTTGATTGTATTGTGCACAGTAGAGGAAATGTGAACTGGCTAATTAGCAGTCTTGTAAACACACAGACACCACCACCACCAGCACTTCTCAACAAGGCTTCAATATTAGCCTTCCAAAGGATTTTTTCTAAAGTATTGATACGGCATTTAAAAAAATAATTCTATGATTCTTTATTGCTTAAGTATCCCCCTTTTCCTTTTCTAAATGAGACTAATTTGCCTGTACATACCTGATTCATATTATTCAGTGGGTATTGGGTATCTTTTTTTTTTTCACTTTTCCCATGTTGCTGAGGAAAACCCAATTTCAAGCCCATAACTATTTCTCCAATTAGCAACTTTATAAGTAGTAACTTTTCCTAGAGTAGCTGGAGTGGGGGTGATGAGCCAATGAATGTCAAAACTGGAGAGTCTATTTCCCCTGTTGATAAGCCAAGTAATCCAAATCAATGAACCCAGGGTAAGTGGGAGTGGTAGGCAAAGGATGGAGACTGCCTCAATGACCAGCTGAAGGACAGCTAACTAACCCCTGTGTAGACTTGTTTTGATTTTCCTTGTGCAGAACTCTGCTGAGTTCCATCCATTAAAAGAGGCCCTCCATATATGGATAAATTTTTTAAAGTTGGGATTAACTGTCCCCTCTAAAAAGAGAGAATTAATTTATTAAGTCTATTAATCCATAAATTCCATGACATACTGGGAAAGACGTGATTGTTGAATTTGTAGTCATAACACAAATGCTCAAGAGAAGGAACTCACCTTTTAGCTTTTGAAAGTTAAAGTTTCCTGTGAACTATATGGAATATACCAATGTGATAGGTTGTATACATGATCGGAGCGTTTGTTTATTCATTACATTTTGGCAGGGTCAATGTTTTGAAGAGAAGCTGTAGAGGAAGCTTTTAAACTTGTAGCTCCTGTGGGAATTTTCAGGGACTGAAGGATCCATAAATTCTCTATTGATCTGTAAAACCTTTGGAAAAATTTGTGAACAAAAAATATTGGATGATATAAAGAATTGAGAGAATTTCTATGCAAAGTTTAGAACAAAAAAGACCAGCTGGCTCTTTGTAATTATTTGATGGATTTGAGCTCTAAAGATATTCAGGCTAGACTTAACCTATAAAAGATACACTTTGACTTGAATATTTAATATGTTACCCTGATTTACGACCAAACCCAAATCTGTTTCACTTTGGTTACACACTTATTGCTTGGTCATGTTCTGTTGTTACGGGAAATGCGGAAAGTCTGGGATCAATCAATTGATAAGGATTAACAAGCATCTACTATGGACTATACATTATGCTATGTCCTATTTCAATAGCAATGGCACGTCATGCATTCTGAAATGAATCTGTGATATCTTTGTTGTGGGTAGTTTATCTACTGGTGAAGGTTATAACCTTTCATGTTTTGCTAGTGTCCTTCTGCAAATCTTCCCTGAGTGGGTACGGGGAGGAAGAATCTCCTTCCCATCCAAAATTCAGGGGAGGATGATTCTTTTATTATTGTGGTTTCTTTATTATCACTCAAGTTCCAGTGGAGTACTTGGGCTGCATTTATATTGAATGTAATTAAATTCTCAAAAGTGTTTTTACATCTGTTATCCTCTCTGGTGCTTTATAAAGCAGGAAGATATATTATTCTATTTATATAAGTGGAGAAACTGAGACCAAAGAAAAGTGATTTATCCAAGGTCACATAGTTGATTAGTGGTGGAGCTGGGATGAGAACCCAGATATTCTGAATCCCAGCCCTTTATACCATTCACTAATTCTGCCATTTTCCAGACACTAAATAAGAAATGAAAAGCTTGCCTAGGCATTTTTCCAATTGAATTACCAACAATTATAGCTCAAAAGGTCATTAGCCAACAGTTTTGGAGAAAAGTTATTTTAAAGTGTACTTACTTCTAGAAACATATCAAATGAATAAAATAAGTTCAGACCTTTATTACAAAGCCACTCTCTTCCAGACTTACTTAAAATTATAGCAGGATTCATGACACCAATTGTTCTGCTTCTTTAGGTTTGAATTATTCTGATTTTGGCTTTTCCTAAAGTCCCAAAACACAAAAAGTATATGTATTCAATGTACTTGTCAATATGACATATGTTGGCACAAGCCCACTTTCAGTGAATTTTTCTTGTACTTGTTTCATTTCTTCTTTTAAGTTTTTGTGATCATAAGCTCCTTGAAAAGAAAAAAATGGAACTAATTTTTGATATACAAATATTAACTTAAAACAAGCACCAGATTTGAGTTAGGAGCCTTCATAGGATCATAGCCTAAGAGCTAGAAAGGTCTACAGACATCATGGAGCCCAGTACCCTAATTTTACAGATGAGGAAACTGAAGCCAAAGGAGATGGAGTGATCTGGCAGAGATCACACTGGTAGTAAGGGGAAGAACCAGGATTCAAAATCAGCTTTTCTGAATCCAAATCTACTTCTTATGTCTGTATTATACAGACCCTGGAGTAAACCATATTCTCCCCCCCCAAACTCCATAAAAATGTTATTGAACATAGATACTACAACTAATAAGAGTAATTCATACTTATATGGTGATTTATAGTGTGCTTTGTTCACAGCAGCCTATGAGGTAGGTTGACAGTAGTATTTTCATTTTACATATGAAAAAAATAAGACTCGGAGAGTTTATATGACACCTATGGTAATGTAGATAATTACTGTCAGAGCCTGAATTAGTCTCCTGACTCTAAACCCCATCTATTCTATCACATTACACGATAAATATGGATAAATGCCCCATAATTCCCTACCCTCCCTCTTTTGTTTGGGTGATTGCTTTTATTGAAACAAAGCAATAAAAAACCCTGATCATGGATTCACGATGGGATCAAAGCATGCTTGAGTTCTCTGAGTCACCAGTCCATTTCAGAGGGAGAACACAGATCAAACTGGATGGTTGCCAAGAGCAAGTGGACATTTGCCAGGGGGCTATGGAACAATCTGAATCACAGGCCCTTTTTTTCAGAAGCAGAATAATAATAATGATAACGATTATAACTTAACATTTATATAGCACTTCCTACTTGCCAGGTACTGTGCTAAAATTTGTAGTTAGTATCATTGTTTGGTCATTTCGGTCATGTCAGTCATGGCTGACACTTTGTGGCCCCCTCTGAAGTTTTCTTGGCTAATATACTGGAGTAATTTGCTATTTCCTACTCTCACTCATTTTACAAATGAGAAAACTGAGGCAAATAGGATTAAATGACTTGTCCAGGGTCCATCATCTAGCGTCTGAGGCTAGTCACTTAATCCTATTTGCCTCAGTTTCCTTACCTGTAAAATGAGCTACAGAAGGAAATGGCAAACCACTCCAATCTCTATCCCAATAAACCACAAAAGGGGTCATGAAGAGTGGGACACAACTGAAATGACTGAACAACCATAAATGCATTTTTATTTAATTTGTTAAAATTTTCAAATTACACTTTAATTTGGACTTGCAGCAGACTGCCAGTTGGACACCTCGCTTTACAATGACCTCTCAAAGTAGCTCTGCAGCCTCCATTTGAAGACTTCTCATGAAGAGGGTGGGGGCCTTCTGGGTACACAGCAGGGAAGATGAGCTGTAGTGCCAGTAGTACTCGCTGTTATTTAATGTCCATTGAGCAAGTTATGGGGATTAAAAAAAATTTTTTGCCAGCATATTAATTTCAAATGTCTCTGGGTCTGATTTATTATATGGTCCTTTTCCTTCTAGAGATTTGTGTTCATAAAGTTGATTTTTAGAAACTCAAATGTAATCATTTATATTTTATTGTTGTTCAGTCATCTCAGTTGTGTCTGGCTCTTCATGACCCCATTTGGGATTTTCCTATCAAAGATTCTGGAGTGGTTTGCCATTTCCTTCTCCAAGTCTTTGTATAGATAAGTAAGCTGAGGAAAAGCAGGTAGAGTGACTTGCCCAGGGTCACATAACTTGTAAGAGTATGAAGCTGGATCTGAACTCGAGTCTTCCCAACTATTCACCTTGTATCAGTCTAGCCTGGTCATATCTTCTTTTGGATGCTGATTCATTCATTCTCTCTCAATTTTTTTCATATACATATTTGATAAATGGGAAATCTATGCCTATATTCAAGTTTTTAATAAAAAAGATCAAATGGCACAAAGTAGAAAAACAACAAAGACACATCTCACCTCAGACACTTGGCACAAAACTATCCTGTGACCTTGGGCAAGTCACTTAAACCCAATTGCCCTACCTTCCCCCATCTAAAAAGAAAAAACAAAAACAGATTGTAAGGACACTTCAATAGAACATTAACCTCATTAAAGGCTACTGCTTAGGTATAGTCCTTCAATCTCTTCCAAATCTATCAAACTATATTTGTCATCTAAACTACAGATATCCATTTTGTCCAGAAAGATGGCCATGAGCCTTTGTATAATTATCTGGTGAAATATGAAGAATATCCATTGCTTTCTGCTGTTACTAGTCTACTAGCTCTGTCAGCACAAAATTTAGTCTGAGGGTGTGTCTCATTATTTATATAGGTACCAGAGAGAAACTGAGGCAAAGAGGGTGAAGCGACTTGCGCAGGGTCACATAGTAAATGTCTGAGGACAGATCTGAACTCAAGTCTTCCTGACTCCAGGCCTAGAGTTCTATTTCTATCCACTGAGCCACCTAGCTGCCTCCTTATAAATATTATGTTTTTATTAACTTAAAAAATTATTATTCTATATGTTCTCTTTTTGTGGCAATCACTTGTTTTATATAATTAAATTCACAAGATTTTTGAGAAATATTTTAAAATTTTTCATCATGAAGTCGTGTTTTTGCAACATTACATATTAAACATGTCTGTGATGAAATGATCAATTTTTGCAAGTCAAGCCTTGGAGAATGCCAAGTTTTTTTTTTTAATTTATTTTATTTTTAATTCATGAAACAAAACAAGCATTTCCATAATATTGTACAATAAAAAAGATGAAACCGCAACTCTGCTGCATACAACTTGCTGTTCCTTCCAAATATACAACAAAATTATCATGTAAATTTCTTTGTTTTCCTTTTTTTCTCCCTCTCTACCCTAGTGATGGCCAACATTAGACACAAAATATGTGTGTATATTATGTATATGTATTATGTGTATATATATATATAAAATTATTCTACACCTACTTATATTCATCAGTTCTTTCTCTGAATGCATATAACATCTTTCTTCATATGTCTTCTATTTTTAATTTGTGTATTTATAATAGTCAAAATGACTTAGTCACTCAAATTCATTCTTAAAACAATATTGCTGTTACTATACACATTGTTCTCCTGGTTCTGTTTACTTCCCTCTTCATTATTTTGTGCAAGTCTTCCCATGCCCTCATAAGATCGAGTTCTTCATTCCTTATGGCACAATAGTACTTCATCATAATCATATATCACAATTTGTTCAGCCATTCCTCAACTGATGGGGATCCTGTAATTTCCAGTTCTTTGCCACTACAAAGAGAGCTGCTATAAACATCCCTTTCACATTCAAAGTTATAATTACTATTTGTGAATTTCCCTCCACCATATTTTTACTGTCTTCTTTTTCAGACTCTCTTTTTACCCTATCCCTGCTAACTTATCTTCTCTCCCCACGCTTCCACTGTCCCACTTCACTGACCCCTCCAATAATCCCCCCAACTCCTTTCCCACCTTCAATCTCAATCCACACATCCCTCCAAAAGTCTCCCATTGTTTCTTCCTATTCTCCCAAATCCCAATCCACACACTTTTCTAAAAGCCCCTCCCCCACCCTGTCCCTCAGTTTTCTCACCTCTACAAGTTCAGAAGACTGCTATATCCTTCCAAATGTACATGTTCTTTTCTCTTCAATCCAGATGAAAGTAAAATTCCAACATTACTAGCCCTCCATCCCCACCTGCTTCCTCTGTACTAGTTCTTTCTTTCATGCCCCATTTTCATAATATAATTACTCCCTTTTACCTTTTTCCTATTCAATTTCATATTTTAGAATCACTTTATTATACACAACTCAGTCCCAACCTTTCTTTCAAACTACCTTAGTAGAAAATACCAACAATATTTTCATATATATATGTGAACAGTTTGATCCTAATGACCGTCTTATAATTAGTCTTTAGTGTTTTTCTCATCTTTCTTCTGAATCTTTTATATTAAACTTTCCACTGACTTTGTATCTTTTTTTACAAATACCTGAAAGTCTTTCAGTTCATCAAGTGTCCCTTTTTTCCATTCAGGAATATACTCAACTTTTCTAGATAAGTTATTCTTGGATGCAAGCCCAGTTTTTTTTGCTTTTGGAAATATAATGTTCCAAGACCTGTGGTCTTTTAGAGTAGAAGCTACTAGTTTTTGTGAAATCCTGACTGTATTTCCACAGTGTTTCATTTTTTTCTTATTGCTTACAATATTTTCTCTTTAACCTGGGAGTTTTTAAACTTGACTATGACATTCCTATAAGTTTTCCTCCTGGGATCTCTTTCATGTGGTGAATGGTAGATTTTTTTTTTCCTATTTCTACTTTATCCTCTTGTTCTAGAATTCCAAGGCAAATTTTCCTTAATCATTTCTTGTAATATTGTATTCAGGTTCTTTTTTTAATAATAACTTTCAGGTAGGCCAGCAATTCTCATGTTGTCTCTCCTTGATCTACTCTCCAGATCAGTTGTTCTTTTAATGAACCAAGTTTTCTTGACAGAGTAGTAACTATGGAAAGACGATTATATCCTAGCAGCTTTCAATGAGGTTTAAATTATGAAAGTTCCTAGGCTACTGAAGCATGTTTATCTCTATCTCTTCAATATATTTATTAATCTTTCATGGTGTATGGCATAATGTGAGGCTATTTTGTAGTATTTCACCATCACTTAGGAATTTTCTATACTTCCAGAATGATTTTGCTTCATAGTATATCAATACATTTATTAGAGTTTCTCATTCCCTCAACATAGACAAAACTTGTAGGCCTACTAGAATCGAAAATCCTCCAAAACTTTTTTTTTTGTGGATGTTCATTTTATAAGGTTGGAATTAGGAAGTATTGCAGTCTGGAAGATCTGGAGAAAAAGTATCCTCTGACTACTCTCCATCCCACTAATCCAATATTGCTCTTTGCTGCCTTATTCTGTTGCATTGCAAGGAATTTAAATGTTTACTTCTAAAGTAATGCTGGGTGTTTTGGTAATTAGTTATCTTATTTAATTGCTTAAGAAATGAGGATAGTCTTCACCAATTTCTGTTCTTTCATCTATTTCTTACATTTTGGTGTCAATAGCTTGTTTCAATATATCAGGTTACATTTCTTTTAATTGTGTGCACATCTATTTTTTTCCCTTTTCTTCTAATTTTGACACTGATTTAGATCTTGGCTCTCTGAAGTTAGTAGTCTGACTTTATACAGACATTGATTAGATTCTGAAATGACTACTCCGTCAGTAATCAGCTGTATATCCTCTGCTAATGGCACAATCACTTTATTTTCATAAATATTTTATTTTTGGTACTTGCTATGTCTAGTATCTCACAATTTATTTTTTTTAACTAGGGACATTTGAAGGGAAACTTGAAGCTAAAACTTTTTTCTTGCATAAATTGCTAATGATATATGGGTGTAAGGCTTCTGTGTAGCCTACTAGCATTTGGCCTCCTTTGTTTAATTCCAAGATATATTTTCTATCTCTTTCTCCTCACCCCCCTTATTCCCTATGGTTTCTTTTTTTTTTTTTTCATTAAAATCTGTAAGTATTGAAAGATGATCAAATTTGGAAGGTCTTATAAAAATCAATCAGATTTTTATCTGGCTCTTTAGGCTTTGCAACATATCTTGGCATATAAGTTCCAATTATTTTCAAGAGTGTCTTTTTGCAAATACTCATTATGAGTACTGTAATATGACATGATCAACTGTCTCATGAGATACTGAGTTGCCTTTGGATGTTTGATGAATCCCACTCTTCCAAATCCTTTATGTGCCTCTCCAAGAATTAGCAGTGGGCCATCTTGCCATTTGGCAGCAACCACTTTTTCTCTACTGGTTTCACTTACAGTAAAATGTCATGATTAATGGGATTAAATTCTTCCGTTAGGTTTACTCATCAGTCATTGGATAAAGTCAGTGTTTATGGAAAGCCTAACTCCTGTGTGATAAGAAGCATTCTCTGCCCCGTATTCCACCATTATGCTGCCATGGCTAAAGAAGTAAAAGGAGGCCCAACAGGACTGAGAGTCATTTTGAAATTGTTCTTGGTCATGAGTTGCCATAGTTAAAGTGACCAGTCTACTGGTGATAAACCTCTCCACACTCCGTTACTCCTCAGAAAAGAAGCGCAGTCACTAGGGCTATATTCAAAAGCTTTTCATTATGGTAGAATCTGCTCAAGCTTGTCCTGTGTTCATTCTTCAAGAGCTCAAGATTGATCCCATACTATGCTGGGGCATCAGAGTAGGAATTGCCATTCTTTGGGGAGTATGTCCTAAGTTCCCCCCTCTCTCTACCCCATTCACCTCAGGAATCACTTCATCTCTGATGAAAACAAAATAAAATATTAAGCTCAAAACTCAATGATTTAAGTTTTGAATCTTCTAACTCTAATTTAAAGAATGGGTTTTTTTCCCTCAAGGAATCACTGTTATGTTTCCAGGAATATTGAGCCAACCACACCATTAGTAGAGTAGGTTATGAAAAATATTCCCCTGTGGCACATGAATAATAACTGCTTATAACTTAGGAAGGAGTTGCCATGCAGGAAGGAAAAGTCACTGGCATGGGGTATGAAACCTCGCCTACATAAGAAAACTAAGGGGAATCATTTGAGGGGTGAGAGTGGGAGAGGTAAATGAATTTTCATTTTTCTTTCAAATAAAGTGTCATAATTAAAGATTCAAAGAACAGATCTCCTGGAAGCTGCTAGCTTGCTGTTAAGAGGATCCTTATTTTGCTAAACTGGAATTAGCCCAGTGCAAAAATCTGTTCCTAACAAGTTACCTTCAAATTAATTAACCCCATAATTATATGCCTAGGTACCTTGGTATAATTAATATACCATGACATATACACTAGCAATATTAAATACAATAATGGTCTTCAGAAAATGTGGCGATTTAAATTTCGTGCTTGCCATTAAAGAAAAAGAATACACAAGCATTTTGCAGAAATTAAAGTACAAAACCTAAAATTAAGGAAAATAAACATTATTTTCTATGTGTATAGTAATTTACTATACAAAAAGAGTTGAGGGGAAAAAACAGATTATTTCACTGGCTAGTGTTGTTTCTTAGCTCACATTTTAGGGCATTTATGACTGGGCAAAGAACATAACATTGTATGGTATTTATGAAAAAGGAAGAAAACGCCTCTATGCTCCATAGTCTCTCAATAAATTAGTAACTTCAACCCTGACCTTTGGAAAATCCCTAGTTCCCAAGCTCTGGCTTCTTAAATCCTGAGATTCAAATTTCATAGAACAAAGTATGTAACAAATATAAGTGCCAGGACCCCTGTCTTTAAGTGCGGGTTCTGTTAACAAGCTCAGGTGCTTTGTCATCTAGCATTTCCTCTCTCCCTGTATACTGTCAAATGATCCCAAACAGATAACCACAGTAAACGTTTCCTGATGTCATGGGCAACAATCCACATTATCTCTGAAATAAATCAGAGAATGGAAAGAAAACAGGCCAAATGCAATTGCACTCAGCAGAAAAGCAAACAGTGCTTTCTTGGTTGTTTTTCATTGGTTGTTACACATTTCACTGGAATTAAAAAAAAAACAAACCAGAAAGGACTGTAATTATGAGAAAATTCCAAAACATGTAGGTACATAACTATTTGATGAGTTTGGGGGGCTCTAAAACCATTGTCCTTTTGAAAATTTCTTTGTCAATAACATAACGATCATAGAGAATACTATTTTAATATTTATAATCTTCTTAATTTACAACTATGATCATAACACTTCTGGGCTCAAAAGCATTTAATATTTTATGATTATGGACTGAATAAAGTCAAATTATACAAAATTTAAGGTCTTTCATGATCTGGCTTCAACCCACCGTTAAGCCATACCTGACTATATTACTCATCCTAGACTCTAAGTCCTGGCTATACTGATATTCAGTCATTGACTACTAATCGCAAATTGCATATTTCTATTTGAGATAGTTTGGTTACATTTAATGCCTATGTTAATTCCCAACTCCACAATTTCAAGTAAACTGTTACCCTCTACGTTCTCTTGTGTTCTAACCCAGTGACTACTTGAGGTTTATAATACGTGATCATAGGATACCCACCTCTGTGTCTTTGCTTGTTCTGTTCCCTAAGTTTGGAATGTCTTCACATTCCAGTGGAATATCTAGGTAAGTACAAGATCCAGAACAAATGTTTTCTCTTCCATGAAACATTTGTGGGTATTTTCTGCTCCTCCTCTTCCCTGCCAAACCTACCATTTTCTCCTTTGATCTTATATTGTACTTCATATATCTTTTGTGCACTTAAAATGAATGTTAAATTCAGAATTGTAGTTTTTGTGCACATACTGTATTCCTCTGCTAGAAACAGTATCTTATTCACCTTTATATTTGATCCTCCACTGCCTAATACAATTCTCACTGAATGTTAGTTGGAATCCAAAGAACTGCCCAAACACAATAATAAAATAATAATGACAAGTATCTAAAATTTAAGTGTGGAACTTATAGGCTTTCCTGGGTGACATCCCCAGGAACTCAACCAATAATATATAGACAAAGACATGTTAAACAAATAGCTGGTTCAGAAATGGAAGACTAATCAGGGCTACCATAAATTACAGAAAAGTTGCCCTTGAGGTGTCTAGACATATTAATTGATGCAGATTACTTAAGGAAATGACAGAAACTGTTAAACATATTGCTGCAAATTGCAAAAAAACATAGCACCTACCAAGACAAGCTCCAGTGGCCAGACACATATCACAAGCTTGCTATCTTTCACAAACTAACAGATGAAAAATCCCTATATTCAAGTATATATCCCGAAATCTCCTTCAGGTTTCAACAAATGAAACTATACTGAAAATAATACATCACAGGCAAAACTGTTGCTCCTAACTGCCCAGGTGTAATACCAATTCATAAAAATTTAATAGTGTTTTAAGTAGATGGCAGCATATTGAATACTTATGCTCTCCAAGCTATATGGAATGAAAAGATTTCAATTTTTTTTAAAAAACCTAGTGTAAGAAAACAAAACTATGTTTCAACAGGATGAAGTATATATCATCCATGCTATACTATTTGTCTGCTACTGGAATTGACTCTAAGATACTCTCACAAAGCCTATGGAAAATGAATTTATATCCCATTACTTTTACTCAGTTGCAAAAAGCAGCCATTTGTATCTACCTGCACAATAATCTAAAGAACAATAAACACAAAAGGATGATATCAGGATAACAAATGGTCCCAGAACTGTATTTAACTGAATGAAGTGAGAAGAATGAGCTAATAATAATAATGACAATACTTGAAGAATCTGTCATTCAGAAAGTCTAGGGAATCTCTGGGGTCCACAGTGTTTTCCATCATGGAGGCAGATCACGGCTCACCTAGGACTTAGCAGATGAAGTTTAGGGAGTTGTCTGAGGTACATAGAATAAAAGTGACTTTCCCAGAGTCACACTGTTAGTAAGTTTCTTTTTTCTTTTCTTTCTTTTGCACTTAATAATATTTCATTTGTTTTCATTACATCTAAAAAAGTTTTCACCATTCATTTTTATAAGATTTTGAATTCCAAATTTTTCTCTCTCTCTCCCTCCCCTCCTACTCTCCCCACTCAGCAAGCAGTCTGATATAGGTCATACATGTATAGTCATGCTAAATGTGTTTTCTACATTAGTCATGTTGTGGAAGAATCAGAACAAAAGGGAAAAAACCATGAGCAATAAAAAAACAAACAACAAGTGAAAAGAGTATGCTTTGATCTGCATATAAGATCCATAGTTCTTCCTCTAGATGTAGACAGAATTTTCCATCATGAGTCTTTTGGAATTGTCTTGGATCATTGTAATGCTGAGAAGAGCTAAGTCTATCATAGTCGATCATTGCACAACGTTGCCTTTACTGTATGCAATGTTTTGCTTACTTCACTCAGCACTGGTTCATGTAAGTCTTTCCAGGATTTTTTCTAAAATCTACCTGTTCATTATTTCTTACAGCACAATACAGTTCCATAACATTCATGTACCACAACTTGTTCAGCAAATTCCCAATTGACGGGCATCCCCTCAATTTCCAATTCTTTGCCACCACAAAAAACTGCTATAAATAGTTTTGTACATATGTGTCCTTTTCCCATTTTTATGATCTCTTTGGGATACAGACCTAGAAGTGGTATTGCTGGATCAAAGGGTATGCCCAGTTTTGTAGCCCTTTGGGTTCCAAATTGCTCTCTGGAATGGTTGGATCAGTTCACCACTCCACCGACAATGAATTAGTGTTCCAATTTTTCTGCATCTTCTCCAGCATTTATCATTCTCCTTTTCTGTCATATTAGCCAATTTGATAGATCTAAAGTTGTACCTCAGAATTGTTTTAATTTGCATTTTTCTAATCAATAGTGATTCAGAGCATTTTTGATATGACTATAGATAACTTTAATTTCTTCATCAGAAAACTTCCTGTTCACATCCTTTGACCATTTATCAACTGGGAAATTACTCTGGTTCTTCTACATTTGACCCAGTTCTCTATATATTTGAGAAATGAGGCCTTTATAAGAAATACTGGTTGTAAAAATTGTTTCCCATATTTCTGCTTTTCTTCTAATCTTGTTTGGATTGGTTTTGCTTGTATAATAATATAACATAAATAATATATTTAATTTAATGTAAACAAAATTATTATTTTTCATTTCATAATGTTCTCTATATCTCATTGGTCATACATTCTTCCCTTCTTCATAGATCTGACAGGTAAACTATTCCTTGCTCTCCTAATATACTTATAGTAACAGCCTTTATGTCTAAATTGTGTACCCCTTTTGACCTTATCTTGGTAGATGTGAGATGTCTGTCTATATCTCCTTTCTATGCCATACTATTTTCCAGTTTTCTCAGCAGTTTTTATCAAATAGTGAGTGCATATTACAGAAGCTGGAGTCTTTGGTAGAGTAAGATGTTAGTAGATTTGTTAGTCAATTTCAAAGGCAAGATTCAAATCTAGGTCTTCCTTACTTCAAGACCAGCAATCTACTAGACCACCATCTGTTTAAATCAGTTTCTATAGCTTTAAGTCCATCACACTTTCTTGAAGTAGGTTAGAACAAAATACTAACTTGTCTTACTTCAGAGGAATGCAATGGCACAATCTCATTGCCTCCCTCTCAAACAGTAGTAGAAGGCCTACAATAAACAAAGGGTTTTTAAAAAAATCATGTTGAAGCTATTTTGAATACAAATCCTAGATTTATATGCCAGAATTAAAAGCACAAGGCTTACTCTTCAGATTTCTTTCCTTTACACTTTTCTACCAGATTTTGTCCATTATGACAAATTGATTCTAACTCTAGGGATTCAGTTGTAGAATTTCAGTTGGTATCTCAACCTTCTAGAATTTTTTTTTTTCCAATCTGCTGGTCTACGTGTGGGAACTTGGTACTTGGAACAAGAACCTATGATCCTCTCTCAGCCTCTCTAAGTTCAGTCTTTCCTCATGGTCATCAGGCCTTCTAACTCATCCTCTGTGGACTTGATGGCCGTGGAGCCTGAAAGATCCTACCACCTTCTACTGCTATCTTTGTCCCACTTGCTCCCATATGACTGACTCTTCTCTCTGGCTTAGCAAATTATCTCCTTCTTACATTTCATGTTTTGGTTTCTCCCACGTTTTCCCTTCTGGAGATCTATCTCTATGTTCTGCCTCTTAAAAGAGAACTTCTTGCCCTTTCTCTGACTTCTCTCCTTTCTGTTTTTCTCTTCTTTTCTTCCTCTCTCTTTTTTATACTCCTCTCTCCATATTTTTCTCTCTTCTATTATTTCTCCCTTTTTTCTTCCTTTCTTTTTTCTCTCCCTTCTCTCTTCCTTCCTCATTTTACTCTCATTCTTTTCTCCTCTCTTTCTCCGTACATCTGTTATCTGTCTCTCTCTCTCTTTTTTGTCTATCTGCTTCCCCCTCTATTTCTTTTCCTTTTTTTTCCCTTTCTCTCTGTTCTCTCTCTTTTGTTCTCTCCATCCTTCCCTTTCTGTCTCTTCTTCCTCTTTCATGTCCTCTATCGTTTCTGGGTTATCAACATAAACTAGAAATTTCTTAACAAAGCTATAGTACCTAGTCATATGCTTTCTAATTAAAATGTCTCCCTCAACTTAGTGAGATCTAGTAGTCTGGAGCAACAAGGCCAGGCTTCTATTTCTTTCTCAAGTTGTACTTGTCCCAGCTATACTCTCCCAGAGTGTTTTTTTTTCCTTTTCCCAACAGCGTCCCAACCGTCTTTCCTAGGTTAACCTGAGACACTTCTCCCCTCAAGTTCATTGCACACTATCTGAATACTTGCAGAGGCTCTCATCCTCTAGCTAAGATCCACTTCACTGCTTCCAGAGTGCCACACATTTCAAGGGAGTAATTTACTATGTTCCAGTTTACAATCAGCAAACATTCATTAACAGACCATAAACATTTACAGAACATTTTTTGCTTCTCACCCCATTCTTCCATCCATAAGAGCACAATTTGGCACTACAGGAGCCATATGGAAAGTTTCACATAGAAGCATTTGTTTTCTTGTATTAAGCTTATTGTCAACATCTATAAAAACCTCTCTTTTAAGGAGCAGAGGCTCCTATCTTATGATTGAACTCTTGAATGAGTCTGGTCTCCAAATAATCAGCCTGTTTTCTCATCCAATACACACACAGTCTGTCATTTTGTTTCACTAACACACACTGAACTACAACTCCTTCCACTGTGTGGTGATAAGCTCAGGCTGAGGTCACTGTTATGATAAATCCTTGCCTGCTGGTTAGTTGGGGAAAGGATGGGGATTTATGCCTTGCCAACCTGTGTCCATGAACTTTTTAGTGTTCTTGATATGATGTCACCCACTTGGTAAGAGCAGCTGTGTGTGGAGTCTGAACATGGTAGCCAGCCATCTCTGTGTCTGGGAACCAGAGTGAGAGTTGGAGTTGATTTGTTTTAATTAAAGCCAGAGAATTCTGGCATTTAAAAAAAAATGGCTGTCTGGACTGAACTCATAGGCGTCCTTTGTCCTGACCCTTCCCTCTATATCAAGTCAACTATATCTGTTGTAACTTTCTTCCCATATGTCTTCATCTTTATGCTTTGTCTCCCTGCTAAACTATATTGATTTCAAAGTTAGGCCATTTTAAATGTAAGGAAACTCCCTCCATTTGGGGGGGATATATGGAAACAAAATCTATAAAATATACATTCTATGAGGCACATTTAAGAATCTTCTGATATGGAATAGACAATGAAGATGGGACAGGGAGTATAAGGGAAAGTGCCAAACAATGACAAGGCTTTGAAAGTAGCAGCTGTGACAATCAATCTGAGAGCAATCTTGATTTGTAAATGGTGAGGAAAAGGCTGCTGTCCTCAAAGGCTCTTTGCTCACATACACATACAAAAACACAGAGAGCTGTCATCATCAGGGTGTCTTCAAACAGAAACAGCAATAAGCTGCATAATAAAAAGGCACATGATGAAAATGAACACTTCACTTCAGCCTCTTCAGAACTCAAGAGGATCCTTAAAGTTCTCATTGCATCTCTGCTCCCACCCCTCCTTCTGTATTCACTACTGTGTTCTGGAAATAGATTGCAATAACTCTCCCAATCAGTTCAATTCAACAAATATTGACACAATGCTTACAAAATCCACAGCTCTTGTGGTGGTGGTGGTGGATATTCAGAACCCCAAAATAAAAAAAAAAAGTTTCTTTTCCCGTAAGGATCTTACATCTTATGAGAGAGGAGAGGATACCAGATGAACAGAAAAATAGAATACAAGGGAAGGAGTTACAGGGGCACAGGAAATATCACAGTGTTCAAGGGAATATTTTCATGGGAAGTGACCATCAGTTGCTGAGTGGATCAGGGAGGGTTTCACAGAGAAGTTGGCACCTGAATTGAGCCTTAGAGGAATCCAAAGTAAATCACAAAAGTTCAGACAAGGAGAGGAAATGTATTCTAGACTTGGGGTATATCTTACGTAGATAAGATCCATGAAAGGACATGAAATGTCAATTTCAAAGAACAGCTAATAGTCCAGTTTGACTAGAATGTAGCATATATTAAGAAGCACAGGAAATAAGTGGGAAGGATTGTCTGAAAATGGAGTGTGGAGGGTCTTATGTATAGGGCTAAGGAAAGAGTATTTTTTTCCTAGAGGTAACACCAAGTTACTAAAGGGAGTGACATGATCAGATCTATCCTGGCTGTGATGTATGGAAAACCATAGTTCTTGAGGAATCAATCAGTCATTCAACGAACATTTATTAAGCGATTCAAATGTGCCAAGCACTGTGCTGAGCACTAAGTATAAAAATTTTAAAAATAGCTCCTGTCTTCAAGAAACGTGTATCTTCATAGGGTTACAGGCTGCTAAAAGGCAATAGAAAGATACATAATGGGCATGAGTAGGCTGCAATATGTTAGCAATGAAGAATTGTGCAGGAGAAGTGACACAAACTTTCTATATTTTCTAATATTTTCACAATATTTTCTATGCTAAAAAAATATATGGGCCCATCACATCTCAAGTGAGAGAAAAGCTGTTCTGGGAAATGGAGCTACAAAGACAAAACAGGAATCCTCTGCTCCCAAGAAGTTTCCATTGCATTTAACAACATATAAATGGATAAATATTTACATGATGTTTTGAGAAGATAGCTCTGACAAGTAAGAGGACCAATTCAGCGTTTGTGGAACCACTTGTACAGCTAAGAGGTGATGGTGACTTTGCATCATGGGGATGATGGAACAGGAGGATGGAAATTGCTAGCTGTAGAACAGGATAACATGACACGTCATTGGAATTAGAGACAGGGCACTGAATGGAAATAGAGTCTGGGAATAGCATGTGGCAAAAGGTGGTCTATGGTCATGGTGGGTAGGGAGATTATAGTGAAGAAGGCTTTGAATCTCAGGCAGCATTAATCAAGGGTGGTGATTGTGGCAGAGGTCCTCCCTCTCTTCTAAGAAGCAAGCAGTTGTCTTCATACAACTGAGTTGTGTTGTGAAGGAAAATAAAGTAGATTGTACAGGATGTTATGAAAATTAATGGCCGTATTAATCCATTATACTCTTGTGTAGCCTCCTACCTTCATTCACTTAGGTTGTGCAGTAGATAGATCAAATAGGATAAGCATGTCAGTAAGTGACAAATCTAGCTTCAGGTACTTTCTAGCTATGTGACCCTGGGCAAGTCATTTAGCTTCTAAAAATAAAATGAGATAATATTTGTAAAGTGCTTAGTTAACGTTGTGCCTGACACACTTTAGACATTCAGTAAGTGCTCATTTGTTTACCCTTGCTTGCTTTTAGTTCCATAGATTTACCTGAAAACAACAAAGTGGTCATGGAGAACAGCCTCCATTCTTTTTTCTGTAAATTCAGTCTTTATATAATCTCTTAGATTTATCTGACAATTCTAAACAGCACTAGTTATATTAATTAGTAGAATCACCCAGTAGGTAGGACCTGGGAATATTATGTGGAAAAATTGATATCACCAAGTATCCTGTTATGTGTAATGATTTCCCTCTTGAGTCCTTTTCAGTCACTAGGTCAACAACCCTGAAGGGCTTTCTTGGGTAGCAGCCACACCTATGCCTGCCTCAATGTGTTTTAATCCTTCTGTTAAAGCCAGTGACATGACATACCTAGATTTTCCCATTGGAGTTCTGTTTTTAAAGTGATTAAAAACATACTAGGATGTTCTATAACTGCTCTGAGTGGCTTGATTTCCATTCCTCCCCCAAAACTCTGCTTGGCAACTTGGAATCAAATAACTTGGTTTAACATGTTCTGTGGAGTTGATCCAACTCTGTGGAATATCAATATTTTCACTAAGACTTAACTTAGAAGTTCATTTCTTAATAAATATTGATAGGTGGTTAAAGATTAAAAGCAACTACTTAACGCATTGGGAATGGAAACTTTCGGACTTGTAAGCCTGTCACTCTCCATCTTCTTGTAGCTCAATACTAGTATTTAACTTGGATTAATAAGGCACAAGTGTTACATACACATGTGAGATGAAGCAACTTCTTTTCCATATAAACTCCAGAAGCTGAGCAGGTAAGTGGTGCAGTGGATAGAGGGCAGGCCCTGGAGTCAGGAGGACATGAGCTTAAATTCAGCCTCAGATATTACTAGCTGTGCGACCCTGGGCAAATCACGTGACCCTGTTTGTGTCAGTTTTCTCATTTTTAAATGGTCTGGAGAAGAAAATGGCAAACCACTTCAGTATCTTTGCCAAGAAAACTCCAAATGGGGTCATGAAGAGTTGGACATGAGTGGAACAACTCAACAACAACAACTCCAACTCCAACTCCATCTATAGAGAACAGAACCATTATGGTATGGTATGGAAAAAGTGAAAAACCTGGAAAAACCCAGACTCTGGAGAGACCTTGCTTGAAATTCTGATGTTGACCCTTAATATCTCTGTAACAATGATCAAGTCACTCAACCTCTCCATATCTCTAACATGAGAATAATACCTGTAGTATCTACATGGCTGTTGTGAGGATCGAACAGGAGGAACATATCAATAGGTGTTTTACAATCATTCATATATTTAGCTGTTATTCTAGGAAACTTATTAGCTTTTAAAGCAATGGGTCATGCCAGTACTGCCTACCAAGAAAACTATTTAGAGAGTTGGGAGTGTGGCATCTTCTTAAAGCTGTGTCTATGTTTTTACTTCAATGTCTGCTATTGCATGCAAATAATCAGATTCTATGTACCCATTTCCCCCATCTCTTCAATTACCTGTTCCTCTACATTGCCTTCCATTCTACTGTTTTCCTTAACTGTCCTATTCATTGCCACTGTTTCCAGAAAAAGTCTTTCATCCTCCCTCCTCCAGATTTTTTTCTCATTTTATCGTACTCAGCCCCATCCCTTACATCCCACTTACTGTTTTCCACTTTCCTCCTTGTCTTTGATACTCTGTGCTGAGAAATTTTACTTCATGATAGCCAAACTCCTTTTTAGCTTCAGCCCTCCTTGACTTAAGTGAAATTAGACTTTCTTACCTTGTACCATGTCCTTGATTTCTCTCTCTCATGGAGCTTTTTTCTACTCTTATGAACTCAAGAAGAAAAGGAAGATTAGCCTGCTCTTCTCTTCTAAGCTCTACTTTCAGACTCTTAATGTACCACCCTCGTTTTATATCTGGTCATTATTTTATTCTACTTTCTCCATATTTTGGCACCTAGTATAATCCCATCTTTTTTTCCTTTCTTGATCAATGCATCAAAAAATATTTATTCGGGTACTTGATTTCTCATAAAGTCATTTGCTTCCATTTGCTCCACTCTAATTCTGAAGGAATTATTCTCTTCAGTGAACTTTTGAAATTCTTTTTCCATCTGGCAAATTCAGCTTTTTAAGGCATTCTTTTTTTGCCATTTGAGTTAGTCTATTTTTTAAGGCATTATTTTCTTCAGTGAGGTTGCTGATTCCCTTTTCATGATTTTCTCACATCATTCTCATTTCTCTTCCCAGTTTTTCCTTCACTTCTCTTAATTGATTTTCAAAATCCTTCTTGAACTCCTCTATGGCCTGTAACCAGTTTATATTTTTCTTGGAAGCTTTTGATGCCGGAGTTCTGACTTTGTTGTCTTCCTCCCACTCTAAGCTTTGATTCTTTTTGTCCCTAAAAAAGGAATCTAAAGTTGGATGGCTGTGCTTGCTTTGCTTCCTTTGCTTGCTCATGTTGCCAGTCAATTACTTGAATTTTGAGCTCTTTGCCACAGTATAACTCTGCTTCCAGAGGGGAGAGCTTTGTCCCAAATTGCTGAGGTTTTCTCAGCTGCCAGAGCTTTTAGGAGGGCACCATCTCTACAGCCCCCACAAGCTTTGGCTCACTGGTCACACCTCAGGACTACCACCCGCAATCCTGATCCAGCCAGGTTAAGGCAAGAGCACTTAGCCTCTGAATGGTCGCTTGGCCCCACTATCATCTGCAGGCTGGGAGCTCTGAAGCAGCCATATGGAGGTCGATGCAGGGCTTCCACTTCTGCTACTTCTTGCTCCAGGGATAGAGGCCAGACCACGCCTCCCAGATCCAGGAGAGTTCCACTGTCCTTTTACTTTGTCTTTGGCATTTATGGGTTGATAATTCTGGAAACTGCCACAGCTGCTGGTGATCCACTCTCCTGAAGTCCCTTCAGCCACTTCTGGTTGGGGCCACCCTGGGGCTAACACCGTGGGCTCACACAGGGCTTGGCTTGGCTCCCAGCATGCTGTGATGAAACCTTTCAGCAGGAGCTTTGTTTCTCTCTGTCACTTTGTGGATTCTGCAGCTCTAAGATTTTGTTTTTGAGGTGCCATAAAGTCTTCCTGCTTCTATGCCACCATCTTGACTCTGCCCCCTCTTATTCAGGCACTTGAGCCTCTGTGTTTAGCCACTGTGAAACAATATGGTCAAGTGAATAGAGAGTTGGCCTTCAAGTCAGGGAGATGTGAATTGAAGCAGAACGTCAAACACAGACTGGCTGTGTGCACTAGTGAGAAGTTCCTTAACTTCTCAGAAGTGAAGAAAACTTTCTAAGACTCTAAGTTGCAGAGCAGATGCTGAGAGAATTAGCAGAAGGCATTTCTTCATGACTATAGTTCCTTATATCAATGAAATCACAGGTCTAGCCAACAATGAACAACAGTAACAATAACACATGTCAGTGGGTTCATATGGATATAGACATATATGATACAACTATATACATATAATTATCTATATTTATATTATATGTATTTATCATAGGTGTATCATATATCATATGATACACATAGTATAATATAGAATATGTGGTTATGTATAATATTAGATAGTGGATATGTATATACATGCATGTTATATATTGTATATACATACATGTTATGCAGTATGTGTATATTATGGGTGAATGTTATAAACATATATTACATACATGTATACACATGCATATTATATATGCATATAAAATATATGTGTGTATTTGTATATCGTATATACACACATACACCCATATGTTTACCTACACGCTACACTGACATTAAGCACGTGTGTCTGTGTCCGCAGCAGCTTTTGGGGGATGCTCTTTGCCATTGTTTGGCTATTGCTGCCATGTTGTCATTGTCATGATGTCATCTTTGTCATTTTGTATCAGATCTGTGGTTTCCTGGGTATAAGTAAGTCTTTGAGGAAATCTCCTCTATTGATACACAACAGTATCTGCTCTGCAACTTACAATCTTAGAGAGTTTCCTTGGACCTATGTACATATATACACAAATATCTAGAAATAAACGTACGAACATGTGATGTATATTATATTCTATGTAATATATATTATACTATTAAGTATTTCCAAAGTATTGGTAAAGTTTTAAACTTTGGCCTCTTATTGAGATATATAGTATGGCGATATATTTGTTGTATTACATTATTTATATATAATACTATGTATTTTATTTTATGCATCTGATAATTTTTTTCTGAGAAGTACACAGACTTCACTGGAAAGCCAAAAGAGTCCATGACCCCCTAATTTTTTTTAAGAAACCTGGATTTAGTTGGTGATCATATCATAGTGTGTAGTTTATCTACTAGTGCCCTTACAACTGGGTAGCTAGGTGATACAGCAGACAGAGTGCTGAGCCTGGAGTCAGAAGACTTGAATTCACATCTGGTCTCAGATACTGACTAGTTGTGTGACCCTGGGCAAGTCATGTGCCCTTGTTTGCCTCAGTTTCCTCATCTGTAAAATAAGCTGGAGAAAAAAATGGCAAAGCACTCTACTTATCTTTGCCAAGAAAACCTCAAATGGGGTCATGGACAGTTGGACACAACTAAACTGTAAATCCTTATAACTCTTCCATATCTGTGAATCATAGGCAATTCTTGTTCATATCTTTCCCATCGGTGTAACCTTTGACAAATTTTTTTCAGCTTCTGGGCCTCAGTTTCCTCACCCATAAAATGGAGGGGGAGAACTAGAAGAAACCTGTAAGTTTTCTTCCATCTCTAAGCCAGATGATCGTAAGTGTGAAGGAAATCATACCCTATAATTCAATCCTTCCACAGGCCTATATTTAGTGGAAAAAAATAGGTCACTCTCAATCCCTCGTAAATTACCTCAGGACAGGACTCAGTAGAGTCTGTTTGCCATTTTACATCATCCTGTCTCCATAAAACACATGAATAACATCTATTTCTCAGAAAATGTCTTTTCTCCAGAAAAGATGAATAAACAAACATTTAAAGACAGGGCTTTAAAAAGATTCTCTTACTCTCTGGTACCCCTCTCTTATCATTAAAGCAAAGGAAAAACTGTCTGGTGAAGTTATTTCCACCAAAATCCATATGGAGGAATATCTCATTAGGTTATCCTGAGGCAGCTAGATGGCAGAACTGATAAAGCTCTAGACTTTTGGTAAAGAAGATCTGAGTTAAAAAAAAAAAAAAAAAAAACAACAAACTACCAGGTGGCTAGGTGGTACAGGGAATAGAGCACTGACCTTGGAGTCAGGAGGACCTGAGTTCAAATCCAGCCTCAGACACCTAACACTTACTAGCCATGTGACCTTGGGCAAGTCACTTAACCCTAACTGCCCTGCTTTCCTCTCCAAAAAGCAAAAAAAAAAAAAAAAAGAAGAAGATCTGAGTTTGAATCTTACCTCAAAGGTTTGCATAAAAATGGTCAAGTCACTTAGCTTTTCTGCCTCCATTTCCTCACCTATACAATAGGGGTAATAATAGCACATGCTTCACAGGGACATTGTGAGAATCAAATGAAAATTTTAAAACAATACACAGAGAGTTCTAAAAGTCTAAGTCATAGCCTCCTTTATACTTTCCCTCCTCTGGTTTTTTGCAACATTACCTTTTCCTAGTTTCTTACCAGTCTGATCTTTCCAACTCAGTCCCCTTTGCAGGCTCCTCTTCCCTACTTTGTGTCCCCTAACAATTAGAGGTGGCAATGTGATACAGTGGATGGAGTTTTGGTCCTAGGAACATCAAGCTTTTCCCTTCTGAAGGGGACTTCAAATCTCAGAGTGGTATTATGAGCAGGGGGGTTACGGCCCTGGGGAAAGATGGGACTTTCTTAGATGGAGGAGAAATGTACCAAGTGTTAATGGCTGCTAGGTGGCACAATAGATATGGAGCCAGGATGATCTGAGTTAAGATCCTGCCTTAGACACTTACAAGCTATGTGACCCGGGAAAAATTACTTAATCTTTTCTGTCTCGGTTTCTTCATTTTTAAAACGGGGATAATAATGGCCCCTACTGCACAGTGTTGTTGTGAAGATAAAAATAGAAAACATTTGTAATTTGTTTTGCAAACCTTAAAACCTCATATCAATGCTAGCTATTATTAGGGACTACTCTGAGTCATTTATGGTTTCTTCATTTTCTTTTCTTTTGTTTTGCTTTTTGGAGGGGGGAAGGTAGGGCAAATGGGGTTAAGTGACTTACCCAAGGTCACACGGCTAGTTTTTGTGTTAAGTACCTGAGGTCGCATTTGAACTCAGGACCTCTTGACTCCAGGGCCAGTGCTCTAGTCACTGTGCCACTTCTCCTACCTGATTTCTTCATTTTCTGTGGAGTGTGATAAAGTGTGTGCTATATCCAAACTCGCTATTATCTTGAGTGCTGGTGTTGAACCTCATACCACTTTTGTGCTCATTTGTGGAAATCTAAACACAAACTTCATTCTGAGATTTCCCAAAGGCAAATTATTGGCGGGAGCAAAATGAAACAGAGAATGATTTGGGAGGCTGACACAAAACACCATATATAACCCAATCCATTTAAGCATAAAGCTTAGTGCTGGAATCAGGGTTTATACATGTTAGTTACAAATCTATACATTGTTCTTCTAAAAGAGATTGCTCTACCCAGAGCCCCAGAAGTATGTTCAAAACATATTTACTTCCAGGTTTTTGGGACCTTTGAGTTATAAAAAAAGAAGCGCTAAATCCTGCCTGGTACACGGATGTAAACAGAGTGGGGGAAGATAGTGACGGGGAATGTGATTCTTTGGAGCATGACTGCCAAAATTACTTTGCACACCACTATTGGTTTTCCAATTTGAAAACAGATGCAATGCAAACTTAGAAACTTGTTTCAGGAAATGTTATTGCTAGACTAGCTTCTCAGCCAATGGGTGTAAACTCTGCAATTGGAATTTGCTATTCTAGGAATAGAATACTGATGTACCTAACTAGTTGTTCTCTCACCTGGCTATTTCACAGGGAAGGATACTCTTATATTCTGCCTTTCCACAGCAAAATGCAGAATACTGTTCTAACACCACCCCCCTTTCCTGTTACTTCATTTTTTTCTTTCTCACTTACCTTATACCTTCTCTTTGAAAGTATCAATTTACCCTCTGAAGCACAAGATCTAGTTACCATATCAAGTTTTCACATTAATTACCCTTATTTTAGCCAAGCAAACCTCACTGAACTTAAGCACCTTGCAATCAAGCTCCATTCATCCAAATTTATCCAAATGCAGGGCTCAGGTGGGAGAAGACAAGACAGATGACCTTTAAATTGACATTAGGTTGGAGGCTTTTAACCAAAGGAAAAATCAACATTAATTATATCACCAAGTATTTCTGTAGGAATTTGTGTGGAAAGGGACAGTACTTCTGCCTAAAAAAAAAAACCTAGAGATTTCTGGGTACTTGTTCCCAGGTGTGTAGCATTCAGGAAAGCACTCACGTGAAAGAATGGGGAAATGTTTAAATAAGAAGGCAATCAAGTTGAAAATGTATGCATCAGTGTATGAATCATAAGACCTGTTTCTTCTCTCACTTTGGGTCTCACAGAAGTTTGAGTAGCAATTCTAGCTTCTGAAACAAGGACCATGGCTTAATTTTTTACCCTGGAAAACTACCTTGTAGCTTCCAAGATGAAGCAGGAATCTGTTCCTGTACCCAGACCCCTCTCCCCCCAGATTAATCCCTTTGTTGCTCCTGCAGATTGATTCACTGACTTGGCTGCAGTGATATTCTGACAGGTTTTTGTTTATCTTCAATGAGAAATGGACAAAAGGAAACAAAAAACAGATGAATGGGCAAAAGTATGAATAAACAACCCAGGGAATGGAATAACAGATGGCTGCTGAGACTGCATGGCTGAACACATTGATCTGCAAATTTGCTGATGAATATACCGGTTGATTTTGGGAGGGACTAAGTTAAAGTAATAGCAATGGAATAAATATAATCATGTCACTGACTACAGCCCAATTAAGAGACAGTGACAGGACCCTTCATGAGGAATAAAAGCATCATGTGTAAATTTGTTAGCTACTATATCACCCTAAAAGAACAGTTTAAAATGGAGATGTGAACATGGATTTGAGGTAATATTTTCATACCATAATAAGAATCCTTAAGCTGAGGGTCCAAGTACAATTGAGGAAGAACCAACACAGTGTCTTGAAATCATCCCACTCGCTCAATTCCCTACCTCTCTACCTTGGTCATTTGAAATTTTGTGAGATACAAACCTCTGGTCCAGAAAAGGCAAAAAAGATCTATAATGCATCAATGCTTATTGAACAAGGCCCAACAGAGAAGACTAAAAAATTAGCCACTAGAAGACTGATTGTGGGTCTTGTGTGGGGTAATTTAAAGGGCAAAAAGTCAATACACCATACTTACAATAAAGATTCTTTGATACTTTGCAATATGCCAGGTATAAGCACAACAATGGATACATATGGATTGACTGCTGAAACAGGATTAGATTGAAGCAATCTTTAAATTTGTCAGTCACATCCTATAAGGTGGAACACAAAGATTTAGGGGGCAGATTCAGAATCAGAGGATACTAGAATCCTGCCTCTGTGACCTCAGACAAGCTCTGACCCAATCTCAGTTTTTTCATCTATAAGGTAAAGGTGGTGGGATGACATGATATGTAGCAATCCTTCTAACACTAATACTATTGTACCCTAACCCTTCAATTCCAGGCAAAGGAATTGGAACTTTTGGTAGGCTCATAATGGGGCCCAACTTCCACCCAAACCTGGAGCAGTTTGGCTCCGTCTTGTGCACAACTTGGAGGACTTCAGTCCACAATTCAAAAACCTGCCTTTCTCTATACTGACTTCCAAAGGTCCTCTCCCAAGAGTATGTGGAATCAACTGAAATAAATCAGCATGTTCTGTGAATAGTTGTTGTCTCCTATTTACACAGCATGAAAAATTGACCCAGGAATTGGTGGAAGTTAGGCTACATTAAGATCCTACAAAAGTTCTAATTCCTTTGCTTGGCAGTGAAGGTTCTATGTAATGGGGTGACACCCTAACTTTCCCATCTTCTCTTCTATGACTCCCTTCCATGCACTCTTATGTTCAAGTGAACTTGACTACCCTTTCTCTGAAGGTATCCTGTGTTCTCTAATACCAGTCCCTTCCTCTGTGATTATCTCCAATTTATTCTGTATAAATCCTGTTTATAATATATAGTTGTCTGTATATTCTCTCCCCTATTAGACTATCAGCTCCTTGACAGGAAGAGATTTTTCCTTATCTTTTCTTTTGCTTTTCTTTGTATCACTAGCACTTAGCACAGTGCCTGGTACTTACTAGGAGTTTAATTAATTCTTGTTGACTTGGTTGTGTTTTCTTATCTGTGTATCTTTGCCTATCCTGTTCTTCATACCTTTGAAAACTTTCATCTTCTTTATCTGTTCGATTCCTACCAAACCTTTAAAGCCAAACTCAAATGTTCCCTCCTTCATGAAGGCTTTCTTAATACCCTGTGAATAACTTTCTCTTAAACATTTCTTTGTTTTGAGCCACTTTGAGACAGTGTTGTGACACTATCGTTCAGTGTTGTGTATTATAGTTGTATGTTTTATCTTCCTACATGACTGTAAACTGTCTTCCACATCAACTAACACAGTGTTTTGCACTCAAAAATTGTTTAATAAATGTTTTTTTTTGAATGAACAAAGGAATGCCATTTTTTTATTATGAGTGGTTGAATGTGTTACAGAAAAGAATCAAAATCATCAGTGGACCATGGCATGGAAGGGGCACATTTTTAACACCTTACCTTGGGTACACAAATACTCTCTCCTGGTTTTGATTAACTATGACTACATTCCTATGTTTTCTTTTGTTACAGAGACATGTTTGGACAGTTGCCAAGGTGCCACCACCTCCAATCCAGAGAATAGAGAAGGATTTAAATTAAAAGGTCATCTCCAAGTCCCCTGGTGTTTGTGTGTATGAGACCTGAGGTATTGAAGTAGTCTGGTGAACAAGACTTTCCCTAGGACACCCTTGATACAGAGTCACAAAAACATAAATTCATAAGGAGAGACTCCCAGATGACCAAACTTTCTAGAATCATATTATTCTGCCACAAAGAGATCTCCCCTGGTGTAGCAGCAGGTACCCTAGCATATCCAGGATGGCTGCTAGCACAGGTTCTTTGATCTGCTTTTCTAAAGGAAAGCAACTAACTCAAAAAGGGTTAACACCCACTTTAACTAAATATATATATCACTTACATCATTAGAATAGAAGTTACAAGCAGACAAAAAATACAGACAAAGAAAATAACAGTTCAACAAACCAGTAGACAGGGCTTTAAGGGGTCTGACCATTATACCTGGTTCTCTTGTTTTTCACTCTTTCCAAAAAAGGAGATTTAGGAACACCAGCCTGAAAGTGTTCGCTCTTCTTGATTTTACATCCTTCCCATAGTCAATCGCAGAGTGGGAAATACTTATTTTGAATTCTGTCATTGGCTAATGCTTTCCCAGTTTGTATTTGTTTAACTTTCTCTCATCTCTGATTTTGGCTACAGTGGTGCTTAATAGACATTCATCTGAGTTCCTTAGAGGCATAGACTTTATGTAACTCTAATCATACAAATCTGCTTGGGATAAATTGTCCATTAAACTTTATCACTGTCATTTCTGGCTAAAAAAAGAAAAACCCTTTCAATTTTTTATTGAAATTTTCCTTGTGACAAAGAGGCACAATGAAAGAATATTTGATATATTAATTATATCTGACATTGTCAGTGTGGTACCCTCTCTAGGCTACTACCCCAATTCAGCACTCATAACTTGACATACTAGTCCCTGGAGGTGGGGGGAAGACTACTTACACTAGATTTGCTAAAAGCAAAAACATTTAGGAAATAACTGCATTACTAGTGCCCCGTGATTTGATAGTGTGCCATTTTAACAAATGTAATCTCTTTGAAAAGTGGGCATAAACTTAGAGTTTATTGGTGATATGGAACATACAGTGAGAACATTTGTGACAAAGGCAATTTGCTGAAGGGTGTTTATAGCTCTCATAGCATACAAATACTTCTCTTCCTTGTTGTAGCTTCTCTACTAGAAAGTCACTCAGCCTAATTCTTCAACTCTCCCCTCAACAACTCAACTCGACTACGAAAGGTAGTTCTCTCCTGAATCAATAATTGACTCTCTTTTCTGCTGCCAAAGATCATATTCTTAGAAGCTACTGCTTGTCTTCACCCTTCTGTTTGCTGGTAAATGTGTTTTTCTTATGGCATGAGCAACTTTGTTGCAAGATACCATAGCCAATACAGAGTGGTGAGCAGGGAGAGGAGAAAGAGGAAAATCCCTTCTTCTCTCATTGCTTTGTAGTAGAGACAAACTCCCCAAATCTACTCTTTGTCTTGAAAGGCATCTTTGAATTGTTAGTATTAGCTTTTTAAAGTCTGTCAGTCAACATGTTTTTATAAAATGTTGACTATATGAAAGATGATATGCTAAGCACTAAAGGCTACCAAGGAGGTAGTCAATCTTCAGACAAGATTGCCCTTTTAATTCTACCAGGGAGAACTTCTTTATGTTTCACAGGGTCATACCAAGGTATAGATATGTCTTCGAATTTCATTTTAAAGTATTCTGTTATATGCCTTACTTCCTGTGATTCATCAAATGGGTTGGGTGTGGAGAACTAATTATTCCCCCAATATAATCTCCATTCTATTAAAGATTTGCTATTCCTTGAAAATCAGCTGGGGTGCTTTTGGGCTCTTTGTCCTCAGTCCTAATTCTGAATAACTCTGTAGTGATTTGGGGAGTGTTAAGCATTATCTTTCTGAATGCCTTCACTAATGCCTTGTTCTAACAAATCTTTTTTTTTTTTAAATTTTTAAATTTTATTTTATTTTTTGTCTTTTTGGAGGGGGTAAGGAAGGGCAATTGAGGTTAAGTGACTTGCCCAAGGTCACACAGTTAGTGAGTGTTAAGTGTCTGAGGCTGGATTCGAACTCAGGTCCACCTGAGTTCAGGGCCAGTGCTCTATTCACTGTGCCACCTAGCTGCCTCCAACAAATCTTAATAAAGTCCATATAGCACAATTCTTAAACAATTTGAAAAATATCAGTCTTCAGGGAAGGTCTAGGCTTGTCATAGCTGATAGGCTCGTATATTACATCACTTCAAAATTTAAGGTGGTATAGTTTAATAATCGTAATTTCGCAAATTTTTCAAAGGTTACTGCATATCATTGTACTTGCAAAGACTTACTCTAATCCAGAGACAACAAAGGAAAAGAGGGGGTGGGGAATCAAAAAGTCTCTGGTTCTAGTAGGGTTTGCAATAGAGATAAGGGACTTAGGACTGAAGCCTCTGATGTAAGAAACAAATTGCCCTTTGTCAAAATTCTTCTGGGTCACAGCAGTACACACTGATAGCATTTTTTTTTTTTGCCAGATATGGAGAAGGAAATGGCAAAGTACTCAACTATTTTTACCAAGAAAACCCTATGGACAAAAGTCCATGAGGTCACATAAAATCAGACCTGGCTGAGTGACTGAATGAGTTGTTCATCTCATTGTGATTAAGAAAGTGTCTTTTATTATATATTATTTTGGGCCTTTACTGACTTTTTGCTTTGAGTTCAAAGTCAGGAGCTCCTGGGTTTATGTCCCATTACTGACACATACTATATTTGAGACCCTTACTTAACCTCTCAGTGCTCAAGGCAACTATATGTATTGAATAGAAGGGATTGACTTGCATTAATAGAGGGATTTCCCTCACCTTGGATTCCTAGATATCACAGGTCCATTTCCTACTCCCTATCCTGATCATTGTATTCAGAGTTTCCCCATATCTCTCTGAATTCCTAATTTTTGTAATTCTTTCTGTACAGTAATATAACTTATGGCCTCTATGTTTTCTTCTGATTATTTAGTTAAGAATTGTCCTTTATGACATAGTTGTGAAAGGGACCTGCTTTTATTCTGTTAAAAATTTTTTCCCATGTGATCTTTAATATTCAGGCTATGCATTAAGTTTATTGTTTATGGTATAAAATGTCAGTCTAAACCAGGTTTCTGTCAAACTACTTTTTAGGTTTTTTTTTTCTTCAGTAGTTTTTTTAAGGGTGCACTTCACCAGTAATGGATGTTCTTGAGTTTATCAGACACTTTGTCCTATTTTCATATGCTTATATTTTTTGATTATCTACTCTGTTTCACTGACCTACTTTTCTGTCCTTTTAATTGTATCAAATACCTTTAATGACCACTGCTTTATAGCATAGTGTGACATCTGGTAATTCTGTGCCCTATTCATTTATATTTTTCTCATTATTTCTTTCATTTGTAGAACTCTTGTTCTTTCAGATGAATTTTCCAATTGCGTTGTCTAGTTCACTAACATATTTCCTAAATACTTTTATTGGTATAATATTTCACTTGTTAATTTAGTGTTATCATGTTATTATGTTGTCCTACTTTAATCATGAATAATGAATCGCTCCAATTTTTAAATATCTCATTGTTTCTAGAGTGTTTTGTAATTGTATTTATATGAATCTTGTTTATAGTTTGGTAAATTAATTCTCATATTATTTTTGAATGTTGCAGTTATTTCAAATGTAATTTCTCTTATTATTTCTTTTTTCAGCACCATAGAAAAATGCTGCTGACTTTTTTTTTGTGGATTTATTTTGCATCTTATTTGCCACTTTCCTGAAGCTATCATTAACATCATTCATTTTCTTTGCTAATTCTCTGGGGTTTTCTAAATGCATTTTGTGTCATCTGTAAACAGGGATATTTCTGTCTCCTTTTTGCCAATACCTTTAATTTGGTTCTCCTGTCTTATTATAATAGTCAGAATTTCCAAAATTATGTCAGATACAATTAGACATTTATTCAAGAAATGAGTAAATCAGTTTAGATAAAGATGAATGTAAGACTGTAATTATCCAGTCTATATCATGTTTAATAGCTTCAAATAGCACCTTACACTTTAAGCTTAAAATCAATAGCATTTTTAAAAAGGTTTTTATAGTATGTAAATTATACTTGACTTTAAGATAGGCACTTGCATTCATTCTTTCAGACTACTCACCTGAGACTGGACTACTACAGAGTGCGAGTTGAATATATGTCTAGAGTTCTATGAAATCAATAACCTTGTTTATTTGTTTATTTCATATTTTTCAAGAATCTGGGAAATTTCTACTAACTCAGGTGTGTGTGTGTGTGTGGGTAGAGAATCTGACCTTGGGCAGACACTCTCTGGTCTTCATGTTCCGTATCTGTAAAATGGGGATGATAATATTAACAGCATTATTATAAGGATCAAAAGTGATAATATGTAAAATTTTCTGTAATCATAAAGTATTCTACAAATAGTTGTACATGTATGTATATAATTTCCTCTTAAGCCACTTAACAGCATGACATAGGTTTTATTTCTAGTTCAATTAGTAGTCATGTGACCTGAGCAAGTTAGCTACTTTGACCAAGTTTTAACTTTTTCATCTTCTAAATGAAGAAACTAGTTCTTGGTCTTAGTGCCATCATGTTCATCTTCCCCTGACCATAAAAATCAAGTTAGGGAAGAAGCAAAAGGGCAGGCTAAAATGCAAAATGATAAAGATGAGATTGAGGTCCAAGTGGGTTAATTGGCTCACCCAGTGGCCATAGGAAAAGTGCTGTGGAGAATACCAGATCCTTGGATGTGCCTAGGGTGTCACCCAATCTAGGACCATGCCATCTTTCCCCTTTGGCTTTACCTTGACTATCTCATATAGGAGTCTTATCACCTCTGCTTTTGAATTCTCCTTGATAAAAGATAAAAGAGTATTTCATCTTTTAATGCCAAGATCTAAATAGCTGAGACCAATAACCATTTAAATCACTAAAAGTCACTACTATGTGCCAGACAATATACTAAATACTGGGCATACAAAGAAAGGAAAAAGCTGGGCTTTGCTCCCAAGGAGTTAACAGTCTAATTGGGGAGAGAACATGAAAACACTATGTACCAAAAAGATTTATAGAGGGAAAATGGAAAAGAATCAACAGGGGGAGGTACTAGTATGAAAGGAGATGGAGCAGTCAGTCCTATAGAAGATGGGATTTTAGCTAATATTTGAAGGGTAACTTATAGTTCTGTACTGGGAGCTCTTCACATTACAAATGTATGTAACATATGTATGATAAATTATCTCTTATATTAATAAAATAAAATGAGGGAATTGTACCTCACTTGTATATAGAGATACTGATTTTACTTACATTGAAAGACACCTATACTTTTTTAAATTAATAAGTACAAATCATGAGGTGAGTTTAGAATGTTAAGGATACAAACATTAAGTTTACCATGTAAATGGCAGAATTATAGTATTCTACTTTAGTTGATTGAGTAAAATACCAAGGAAGAAAAGATTCCTAGAAATCCCTTCAACAACTGGGTTCTAGTACCTCATGATCTCCTGCCTGAAATCAGCTGACACCTGACACCTGATTAAAGGGTGCTTCAATCCAGCTAAAGACTAGGCTCTGTCTGAAGTGCTCTCACCCACCCTGCCAGGAACAAGATGATGCAGCTTTTTCAAAGATGAACTGCCAAGCCCACAAAACAAAGTGAAATGTAAGAAGCCCCAAGATAATTTTACTCAAAGGTCAGTATGACCTAAGGTAGGCAGCTGTATTCAGTTTCTCCCACTTAAATAAGAGGATGCCTTCTTTGACTTTAGCATTCTCTCATTCAGGATTAGAGTGGACAAAAGCAAGAGAAAAGGGAGGGTAGATGTCATGATATAACATATGGGTAGTAAAGTAGCTGGAAAAAAAATGTTTATTTAAGTGCAGTGTCTCTCACCCCCTCACTTGAAATAGGAATAGATAAGGGATTAGTTAATTCATCAGGAAAATTAGGGAAGGTCTTTCTGAACCTGTACCAACATTTTAATATATTTTATCTTTCTCCCAATTACATGTTAAAACAATTTTAAACTTTTTTTGAGTTTTTAGTTCCAAATTATATCATTCCCTTCCTTCCTCCCTTTGCCTCTTCCCTGACATGGT
Organism: Pseudochirops corinnae; assembly: GCA_028646515.1. Classification (NCBI taxonomy): domain Eukaryota; kingdom Metazoa; phylum Chordata; class Mammalia; order Diprotodontia; family Pseudocheiridae; genus Pseudochirops; species Pseudochirops corinnae. Next base: position 156,409,643 of record CM053587.1, on the reverse strand, counting down.
AAGCAATCCAATATAGATTATGTGCAGTTATGAAAAATGTTTTCATGTTGGTCATTTTGTACAAGAAGCCTTGAATTAAAAAAAGAAGGAAAGAAAGTAATAAAGAAAGAGAAAAATAGCATGCTTCAGTATGTATTCAGGCAGTATCAGTTCTTTCTCTGAAGGCGGATAGCCTGCTTCATCATGAATCCTTTGGAATTTGTACTGCTGAGAACTGGTAAGTCACTCACAGTTGATCTTCATAAAATATGGCTGTTACTGGGTACAATGTTCTCCTGAGTCTGCTCATTTCTCTTTGCATCAGTTCATTTAAGTCTTTCTAGGTTTTTCTGAAATCATCTTGCTTATCATTTCTTATAGCACAATAAAATATCATAACAATCATATACCACAGCTTGTTTAGCCATTCCCCAACTGATGGACATCTTCTCAGTTTCCAGTTCTTAGCCACCAAAAAAAAAAGAGCTGCTATAAATATTTTTGTCCAAATGATTCCTCCCCCACTTTTTCTGATGTTTTTGAGATATAGACCTAGCAGCAGTGGTATTGCTGAATCAAAGGGTATGTACAATTTTACAGCCCTTTGAGCATAGTTCCAAATTGCTCTCTAGAAAGATTAGATCAGAATATAACTCCACCAACAGTGTATTAGTGATCCTATACAGTATTAGTGAACATTAACAATAATTAACCCTTATTGTAGACATAAAATGTGCTTCAGGATAGGTATGGGAACTGACCTGTGATTTGATTGGTATGGAGAGGATCTAGAGAAGGGAATTCTTTTTGCTAAAGCACATCAACACCTTCAATGCAATGAGAGTTACCTGGAACACTGAAAGTTTGGGTGACTGGTTTAGCATCATTTAGCCAGATCTTAAAACAGGTCTTCCTAGTTTGAGGCCATGTCTCTATCCACTAGTTCAATTCATATTAATAACAAAAATTTAGAGCACTTATACTAAAGTATGTCAATGGTGATGTGATTTTATCTATGTGTGTTTCTTCCCAAAATGCAGATGTCTACCCATTAATTCCTGCCCACGCTATGTAACTCTTGTTTATATCTTCTGATAAATTTGCCACCAGGGTTGACCCAATGCATTTGGTGATTTTTTCCTAATTTCTTGACATTACATGGATACAAGTGGAACATGTTTTATTAAGCACTTACGTTATAGACATTCTACATTTCTCTGATAGCCTTTATTTACTCTGCTTCTCTTGAGCATTTTTCCCATTTTCAATAAATTCATGGAGAATTTTTATGAGAAAATACTGTGCCAGGTACTGGATGTACAAAGAGGAAACTCAACAGTTCCTATGATTAAGGAGTTTAGGATCTATTAGAATTAAGATGTACACACATATTTATAATACATGTTAGAGCATGGCTTAACCATATAGGAAAAGTCCAAAATAATACTATCTGAGATTTGAGCAGGAATAGATCACTTCCATATTGAAGATAGGATAGGGAGAAGAGTTGTCAGAGAAAGTCCATTGACAAAATGAGTCTTATAGAAAGAGAAGGATTTGTATAGATCTTGATATAGCAAATGTCCATTCCAGGTATAGGAGCAAAGCAGCAAAAGTTAGGAATGGCAAATAACCAAGGTTGGCTGAAACATGAAGGGTATGGAAGAGAGAAGAGTGCTATATAAGTTCAGAGACATATATTAGAGGCAAATTGTAGAAAGCCTGGAATGTCAGAATAAGGAGTTTGTATTTCATCCTGGGGGCCCAAACCAGACATATGCATAGGAAGGAGTATTCTAGTAGCTATTTGAAGGATGGATTAGGAAGGAATCAGATTATTCCTATAGCTATTCTTACCATAGTCATGTGGGAGGAAGTTATGGCCTGACCTAAGGTGGTTGAAGCAGTTTAAAAGGAAAGGAGAGATATGAGAAATACTGCAAAATTCGAATTGACAGGACTTGACAACTAGCAACTAGTTATATCTGTAGAAGTCAAGAAGAGAGAAGAATCAAAGATGAGCCTGAGACTTCAAACCTGGGTTGTTGGGGTACAGTGCTATTTACTAAAAAAGCAGGAAAGTTTGAGGAGCAAGGAGGTTATGATTTTATTTTGGACATATTGAGATTAAGGAACTAATAGCTTGTGAATGTCTTTAGCTTTGCATTCTGAAACAAAAAAAAATGAATGAATGAAAAAAATTACTCAATGCTCACCATATAAAGCAATGTGCTAAGCATTAAGGATATAAATTGAAAAGCAAGAAAGCTCCAATCTCAAGGAGTTCACCTAATGTAAAATGGAAAGCTCAAATAGGGTAAAGTAGAAAAGCAGATGACAGTGTGTCATTGTTAATGTAATTTGCAGAGATAAAACCACATCCATTTGTGATATTGAACCATTTGACGGTATCAAATTCTTTAGTTGAAAGGACTTTTTTTTTTGTGAGGGATGGGGTAGAGATCTTCATTAGCTATGGTGGCTGAGGAGGCATGGTCTGAAACACTTGAAAAGGCATTTTTCAGGTTAATTTTCACGAGGATTGCTCCTCTGGATGATGGTTTCAGATGACAAGCTGTAAGCAGTGTGTGTGATCTGGAAGACTCTGCTTTTTCTGAGGCTCTTGGACTTGCCTTGTCAGTTGGTCAGTGATTGGTCCAGATGATGGCAAGGTGTTGGTTCCCTTTTTTATAAAGGGTACTTCCCTTTATGATGGCAAAATGTGGGGTAGGTTCAAAGTAAGGCTGATGGTATGAATAATATTGCCATTCCTGGGACTCTTGGGCTTACCTGTTCACTGGTGGTTTGTGTTGGTAGGTACGAAGATAAGTGACATTTTTCTTTATAAGAGTTGCTTCTCTTGATGATGACTGCTAGAGTCAAACAGAATGTAGGAATCTTGTTCCTACCTAATTTTCAAGAATTTTCTCATAGTAATGACCTTAAAATACTGTATAGTACAGTTCCTTGTATTAGCTAAGTTCCAGTATTCTGTCTCCCATCACCATGCCTTTTCATGAGTTGTCCTCCATACCTGGAAGGTACTCTCTTCACACCTCACTTTTAAAATCCCTTTTTAGTTATCTTAAAGGCTCAGTCCAGGTGCTGTCTCCCCCATGAAGCCTTTTCTGACTTTTCCTCCTAAGAATCTCATCCTTTTAAAATTACTGTATTGCTACTCTATAGATTCCTTCTAGTCTCCCACTAGAACATAAGCTCTTTGAGGGCAAGGAATGTTTTTTTTTTCTTTTCCTCCTTTGTATACTCATGGGATTGCACATAATAGGTATTTAATAAATAATTGCAAGAGAATATATCTTAGTGGCAATGTTCCAAGTTAGAAAGTGGACCTCTAGCTCGGGTGAGACATCCATGTTGAATATGTGATCAGCATAGAGGTAGTTATTAAAACTGAATGAATGAAAGAGATCATGAAGGGACACTAGAGATTGTCCACAGGAAATGGTCTCAGTCTTCTATTAAATAACATTTGATAAGCCCCATTTCAGTCTCTTTTCTGATTTGCTTTTCTTTGCCTGTTAGCTCTGACAGGTGTACCAGGGTACACCTGCTGAAAAGGAATGCACTCTTGAGCAATGGTTTCTCTAAGAACGTTCCTCAGGAGATGAATTTTGAGATGGGCAAAGGTGAGGAAAGATTCGTGTTCTACAGTTCTAACTGAAACATTTGAAGCTAAAATTTTGGCTTTTTCTTGTTTTTTCACTTGTGCTTCCTGGCCTGGAACAACACTTGCTAAAATATTGCACAGAAGGCTTCTCTTGTGGAGTTTCCAATAGGGACCAGAAGTGAAAGTGTCAAAACTCTCACCAGAAAGCCTGTAGTAAGATCTCCTCCCAATTTGGCAACTGCAGGTGGTTGGAGAAGTACAAATAGGCTTCCAAAAGTTATGAGAATGTTTTACTCAATGTACCATTTCTAATGGGCAACCATCATTCCAAGCAGAGATTATCATTCTTGTAACACTTTAAAAGTTTAACTTGTAACTTTCTTTATCATTTTACTTTAAGTGCAGGCCAAATTGCCAAGGAAATGAGGATTAGAATGAATGAGGAGGAATATGAGACTTGTTTGCCTTTAAAATAAAAAATACATATATATTGATTGAGTAGTTCAGTGTGTAAGAAACAGGGAGTAATAAATGTCTTATAATAATACTTTTTGAGGTGAAAGTAAATGTTTATTTTTTAACTCAGGAGAATCAAATATTTTTCATTGTATCACATGTTGGTGTCAAACTTCAATTTTAACGTCACCAGGAGTTGTATGCCTACTCATTAGAGTAGGTTTTAAAAGTCATAGAATATTAAGTCTAGAAGGCAATTGGGAGGTCATCAAATATCTCTTCTTAATTTTCCCAAATAAAAGAGAATGTCTCTTATTTTTTAAAGATCTACAGTGAAATAGAATAGATAACTTAGTGTCATAACTCAGTTCAATTTTAATAACATTTTAAATGTTAATCTTAAGATTCCCAACTAGATAAGAGAGGACTAATGAATTTTTGGTATGTGTCTATGTTTTACTCATTGCTTTATGTCCCCCACTGTCTTGCACAAGATTGCGTTCAGCAGCTACTTATAATGTATTGATTTGGAATATTGAGTTTGGGGCATATAGTGGTATAATTTGGATGGAACATGGAATGAAGACAATTATCAATGTAAAATAGCTGGGATGATTTATGTGAAGAGTCTTTAAAAAGGTTAAGGAGCTTATATTTTATCTTCTATACTGGAAGGGTCTACTGGTACTTTTTGAACAGAGAAGTAACATGATCAACCCCCAAGTCCCCTATGATACAATTTAATCATAACTTCATCTATTCTGTCTGTATTTAGAATATGCCTATTTGTTTACTTCTTGTCTTCCACATTAGAATGTAAGCTCCTTGAGGACAGTGGTAGGTTTTGCTGATTAAGAGTTCTTAGAATTGAAGATATTTATTTAATTGACCCTTAACTCAGAAAACATTGAAGAATGCCTGACATGCACATAGAACTTTAAAATTTGCAAAGAGGTTTACATTCATTATTCCATTTGATTCTGCCAGTAACCTTGTGAGATAAATGCTATTATTATCTGTATTTATACATGGGGAAACAGAAGTTCAGAGAGTGTCTTGCCTCATATTACACAGTAAGTACTTTTTAAAAACAATATTTTTGAATATTTTAAAATAATATTTCATTTGTTCCCAATTACAATTTTTCACATTCTTAAAAAAAAGAGTTTGAGTTCCAAATTCTCTCCTTCCCATTCTCCCTTCTCTTCTTCCTAAAATGGTAAGCAATTTGATACAGTTTATACATATGCAGCCGTGCAAAACATATTTCCATATTAGTCGTGTAAAAGAAAACACAGACAAACCCTGCCCCACACAACAAAAAATAAAGTGAAAAATAGTATGCTTTGATTTGCATTCAGACTCTGTCAGTTCTTTCTCTGGAGACAGATAGCATTTTTCATCGTGAATCTTTTGGAATTGTTCTTGGGCCATTGTATTGCTAAGAATCACCAAGTCCTTCACAGGTGATCGTCATACAATATTGATGGTACCACACAGTAAGATTTAGGTTGGGATTTGAGCCTAGGTCCTCCTGACTCTAAGTATATTTCTCTACCCTTTCCTTACTATATTTGCCTGTCAAATGTCTATTGGATTCAAAACATTATTTATTATTAAGTGCTGGAGTGGAGAAGGGTTAGCATTAACACAAAACAAAGGTTCTTTTGGAAAACCAACCAGCCTCTTATTCTGTGGACTGAAAAATCCTACTAATGAGAAACCTATTTTTATAATGTTTTAGCAACCTTGGTGTCTATCATAACTTAATAAGCATTTAATGATCTGTGTATATATAACCTACTCTGTATCCAACACTGAAACAAGCCCTTTATGAGATATAAAATAGGACCCTATTATTGAGGAGGTTCTCCATACTTTCTCTAAAAGAGTCAGAATGGAACACTGTGGAAAACTAACCAGTGTTAAGCAGAAAGAGAGGATTAACTTTGTGATTCTACTTGCTATATCCCAGAAGGAATCTCATATTTACTTTTTGAATAATATGTGTGTTCAATCATACAACATATGGGCATCTATTATGTGCCAGGAACTGTGCTAAGATACTAATACAAAAAAAAAAAAATGTGAGACAGTCTCTGCCTCCAAGTAGCTTATATTCTATTGAATGTAATCTGGTCTAATCATTATACCAAGACATTCTTCCCTGTTCCCTCCCCATCCACTAAAATAAATTAGTTTAAATGCTCACAGTTTACTCCATTTCTCAGTTCTGTCCAGGTGTAGTGGCTGGTAGAGTGTATAGTTGGGGACAATGAAACAGTCATCTATTAAACTGACCCACAAGGGGATCAGACTATATAACCTTGGCCTCGTTAGGACAAATGGCTGACTTACTGCCAATTTGTAATATATTTTAATAGCTTGTTAAATGTTTAACATGAGCCTGTAGGGTTTTTTCTGCTTTACATTTACATAGCCAATACTCTCTTCCCAGATATAGTCTTCTCCCTCCCCTACCCCAACTTAATTACATATTTGATCTCTGTTTTAAGTGATTCAGGTCACTGGGAATTCTGTTTGTATCTTTCAAAATTCTAGTTCATGGTCCTTCCTCTAATATAGCCCTACCCTCCTATCCAACAATCCAACCCTGACATTAGCTCCAGAATGGTTAATGCTCTGACATTTTAGTAAGTGAAAATTTTTTCCATTCAACCATCCAGGTCACTGAGGAAGCTGGTTGCAGGATCAAACTCTGCAGTTAAGCTTCTTTTACCATTTTCTCAGACTGACATGGATCTACTTGATAAAAACCTTTCTGCTAAATACTATGGCACACATATGTAGTTCCTGCTCCTTATATGTAGACCAAGGCTCATGGATCTCTTGAGTTCAGAAGTTCAGAGATTCTGTGGGCTGGGAGACTGGCTATCTTCACCAAATTGCCTACCAGTTTGGTGAGCCTCTTGGTGGAGATGAGAGGGATAGGACCAAGATGACTTTATCCAGTCATTTTCAATCATGCCTGACTCTTTGTGATCCCATGTGGCAAAGATACTGGAATGGTTAGCCATTTCATTCTCCAGCTCATTTTACAGATGAGGAAACTGAGGCAAACAGGGTTAAGTGACTCACCCAAGAACATACAATTAGTGTCTGAAGCTGGATTTGAATTCAGGTCTTCTTAACTCAAGACCCAGCACTCTAACCACTGTGCCACCTAGCTGCCTCTAGCCTCTTCATAGGGATTGGGGAATAGGACCAGGATGACTGGGGGGTGGGGGGAGAAGATAAATTGGTCTTATGTTGGAAATAAGAAAGTCAAATCCTTGCGTTTATCAGCAGTGGGATCAAGCCTATAAATAACCACTATACTTCTAGCTTGGGTGAGGTAGGGGAGACTAAGAAGTAAAAAATAAAAAAAAAAGCCAAACAAAAAGTAAAAAAAAAGAAATAAAGAAAAAACCCTAAGTATGACCTAAGAAAAGTTGTTCCTCTGCCTCAATATACCATACCTGGAATTTCTAGCTCTTGGAACTACTAGGAAATCATGATATAGTAGGGAAGATGGTAAGAATCTGATTCATTATCATTTGAAACAGAGAGAATTATTGTTACCTGTTAACATCCTTAATTTTTCATTAGAGTGAAAGAATTCATTCAGGCTCCGAAGGTGCATAGTCATCCACCTCCCTTATATATTTGTTTCTCACTGTTGTAAAATGCTTTGTCTTGGTACTTATATGTTTTTCTTATTGTCAGAATGTTTGAAGAAAATCACTCTGAATAGGAAGAAAATATTATATCATCGATTAAATCGTTCTATGACCAGCCTCCTCCCCATTTTAAAACTGAGTTATTAAGCCTGTTTTTCAAAAAAGAAATGATCTAATGAATCCCTAAATTTGTAGTATTTCACTAGCCGAAGGAGCTGTCAAGGGTACTAAAAGAGTAGTAGGGCATATTGTTCAAGTGTTTTGGTTAATTTTTAGAAAAGTCCTTGTGTTACAAACCTGGAGAAAATTTTGTGATGTCAATTTCTGTGCATCTGCTAAACAGGATAAGGGCATTGGGATAATCCAGACACAGACTGCTGGTTAGGAAAGGCAGAATGGAATGTCATTAATGCAACAATAATAGCTGAAATCATTCTTGTTAATGTGGAAGAGAAGACAGGAATCATGTGAAGGGATACAAGCATGTCTATATAATGTCTTGAACCACTGAAATGAAGTGTATATGAATATTTAAAGTGACTTCCAACTTTATCTCCCAAGAATGGCCTGGTTGAGGTAATCAATGGACCACAGCAATCAGTATTTACAAATTATAAGGTTTATCCACATCCCAATGTTTAGTAACTTAATCCATCTTTGCTTCTTGCCAGGAGTTAAAACCTTGTTCTTTTTTATGAGCAAATTAAAACCATTTTGTTACCTAAACTATTAAAGACTTTAAATAGAGGGACTATATAAAAAAGAATAATTAAATTATATATAATGATTTGTCATTTCAATTTAGGGGATGAGGCTATTAAATGGGTGAGGTGGGTGATAAAAGGAGTTAGTATCTCTTTCTAACAATTTTAGAATTATTATTATAAACTATATTATTAAATATTATATAATATCATATGTCTATGTACATATACACATTAAAAAATAAAAAAGCCAAACAAACAAAAAGTCAAAAAAGAAATAAAGAAAAAGATATACACATATACCACCAGTTTCAACTTTAATCTCCACTACTGGCTAAGATATTTTATTGTGGTATGAAGATGACCCTGGATTTTCCAAGGCAATATCAGTGTCTGGTTCTACCAATCTGGAAAGGCTAAGATGAGGCATGGATATCAGACTATTAGTTATCTAAGAACTTTTCTAGCCAAGTTTGGAGAGGCTCAATACCAAAATAGATGCTAAGTGATGGATTTTTTAACCATCACAACTCTCAAAGAATTTTTACTAAGTCATAGAAAAGTTGACACCCTTTTCTTCAAAGGGGAGAGCCACATTGATGAGAAACCCTTAAAGAATAAAATTTTAAAAGACATGTTACATATTTACAAGTGTACTTGTTTAACATTCTCTCCTTCCTGCTAAACATACATTTCCTAAAATGTGATATTAAAAACTCCAACATGCTACCTACTGGATTTGGAATCACAGGACTAGGGACTGAATTCTTATTGTTGAGTCATTTCAGTTGTGTCTAACTCTTTGTAATCCTATTGGGGGTTATGGAGATACTGGAGATGTGAAGATACTTTGAGATATTGGAGTGGTTTGCCAGTTCTTTCTCCATCTCATTTTACAGGTGATGAAGTTGAGGGAAGTAAGATTAAGTGACTTGCCTAGGGTCATGCAGCTAGTAAAGGTCTGAACCAGATTTGAACTCAGGAAGATGAGTCTTCCTAACTCCAGATCTGGTACCACCCAGCTGTCGCTTACAATTTTTGTGCTCTCAGACACAAGGTTTTAAGGTTTCAAGGTTTCTGTACCCGTGTTCTTCACAAATAAAATGAGAGTTAAATTAGTTGATTTCTAAGGTTACTCTCACCTCTAAATCCTATGAATTCTGAACCAATCAATCACAAAACATAGGATTACAGAACTTTTTAACTTAGTGAGATTGAGTACTGGACTTGGAGTCGGGAAGACCTGAGTTCAAATTTGGCTCCAGACCCTTACTAGCTATGTGACTCTGCACAAGTCCCTTGACCTTTCTCAACCTCAGTTTTTTCATTTTTAAAATGAGAGAAGACATCCAAGAAGGGGACATAATCAATATTTGTTCAATATCCATTCATTAAACATTTATTAAATTCTCATCCATCCTCATTCCTCCTTTGGCTTCCATTTCCCTCAATCTCTCAACTTTCATCTCTTTTCCTCATATTTTACAGAAAAAAATGAGGCCATTTGCCATAAACTCCCATTTCTCCCCAATTCCTTGTCTCTTATCACTCATACATTTTCCCACTCTTTCCTCCTTCACCCCTATTACACATGATGGAATGGCTTTACTCCTTACCAAGACTAACCTTTCTACTTGTTCAAATGATCTCATTCCGTCCTGTCTGCCAATATATTGTCCCCTCTGTCATCCCTGGTCTCTCCACTTATTTTTAATCTCTTCCTTTTTACTGGCATTCTCTACTGCCTACAAACATGCCATATCTCCCTCATCCTGAAAAAAAAACAAACCCTCCCTTGAACCTTCAGTCCCCACTATTATCCTATATATCTTCAGCCTTTGTAGCTAAACTCCTCAAAAAGGCCATCTATACTGGGTGCCTCAGATTTCTCTCATTTCCTTCTTAAGGATTTACTGTCTAGCTTCCAAACTGCTCATTCCATTGAAACTGCTTGATCTCTTAGTTGACAAATCCATTGGTCTTTTCTCATTCCTCATTCTCCTTGACTTCTTCAATGTCTTTGACTCTGCTGGTCATTCTCTTCTCCTTGATACTCTCTCCTCTATAGTTTTTTTTGGGACACCATTTTCTCCTGACTCTCTTTGTACATATCTGCTCTCTCCTTCTCTATGTCTTTTGCTAAATCCTCTTCCAGGTCATACCTTCTAACTATAGGTTTCCCTTGGTATTCTGTCATGGTCCCTCTTCTCCTTCTATACACCTTACTTGGTGATCTCATTAGTTCCAATAGATATAAGTATCTTCTCTATGTTGATGATTCTCAAATCAACCTATCGCAAATTCTTAGTTGACCTCCAAAGGCACATCTCCAACTTCCTTGGACTGGATGCTCAGGAAACATCTTAAATGTAGTATGTCTCAAACAAAAGTCCTTGCCTCTGACTTTCCTCCCATCTGCCCTCCCCCTCCCTATTTGTATAAGGAATGACATTATATTAATCCCCAAGGCTCACAAACAAGGAGTCATTCTGGACTCCTCACTCTATTACCCCCCCCCCCATATCCAATATGTCTATCAATTTTACTTTTGCAACATCTCTCAAATACACCCCTCTTTTTCCCTCTAACATTGCCACTACTCTACTGCAGTTCCTCATAACTTCATGACCATCCTTCATTCAATCACTAAAGTGATTTTTCTGGAGGGAATTTCTGATCATCTCACCCTCCCACACACAATACTCATATTCAATAAATTCCATTGGCTTCCTATATCTATCCTTCCTATATCCTATTCTTATATCCTTCATCCATCCAGGATGAACTATGAAATGCTCTTTTACTACCTGGCCCCTTTCTACCTTTCTAGTCTTCTTATGCTTTACTCCCTACCATGTGCACTTCCATCTAATGCCACTGACCTCCTGGTTATTTACAGATTCTCCATCTCTTGACTTCAGCCATTTTCTCCAATTGTCTCCCATGCCTGGAATGATCTCCCTTCTCATCTCTATCTACTGCCATCCCTGACTTCTTTTTTTTTCATTTTTTTATGCATTTATTTTCTTGTTTGCATCATTCATTCCCATGAGATTTTGAGTTACAAATTTTCTCCCCATCTTTCACCCATCCACCACCCCAAAACAGCCTTATAACCCCTCCCCTCTGCTCCCTCCTATGTCCTCCCCCATCGCCCCTCTGACTTTCCGGTAGGGCAAGATGAATCTCCCTGCCCCGGTGCCTGTATATCTTAATTCCCAGTTGCATGTAGTTAATAATAATAATAATAATATTATGTATATACATATATATTAACATTTGATTATAGAACTTTAAATTCTAGATTCTTTTGCTTCCTCCCCCATCACCCACCCCCATTGGAAAGACAAGCAATTCAATACAGGCTGTCCATGTGTAGTTACGCAGAACATCTCCACAATGGACATATTGTGAGAGACTGATTATATGCCCCTCCTTCCTATCCTGCCCCCCCATTCTATTTTCATCCCTGTCCCTTTCCCTTTACAGAAGTGTGTGCTTCCAGCAACCCTCCCCCCAGTGTGCCCTCCCCTCCATCATCCCACCTCTCATCCCCAACCCCCCTACTCTCCTATGTGGC
>CM053587.1:156370594-156391136 GCA_028646515.1 Pseudochirops corinnae | reverse complement strand
ACTATTTACATGCCAACATGGAAAATTGATAATTATAACTTATGAAACTTTTCTCAGTATGAGGATAGGTGAAGGGAATACAAATGTATATATACATATACATACACATATATCTATATAGGAGGGTTTATATATGCATACAAATACATATCTGAGTATGTTTAGATATGAATACATAGAGGGCACAAGATCAATTGAATAGGAAGGTACAATACTCTAAAAGGTGAAATCCTGAGGTGGGAGCGGATTAGAATGAGAGACAGGGAGAGACAGAATGGGGTTAATCATCTCACAGAAGAGGCAAAGCATAATTATTATAATGTAGGGAAAGAACAGGAAGGCAAAAGGGAAAGGGTCCACCTTACTCTCATTGAACTTGGCTTAGGGAAGGAATGACATAAACTCTAAACTGGATATCATGCCACACAGGAGAGTAGGGGGGATGGGGATGAGAGGTGGGATGATGGAGGGGAGGGCAGGGTAGGGAGGAGGGTTGATGGAAGTACACACTCCTGTAAAGGGACAGGGAGAGGGACAGGGTAGAGAATAGAACAAGAAGGGGAGGGATAGGGAGGAGGGACATATAATCTGTCTCTAACAATATGCCCACTGTGGAGAGGTTCTGCGTAAATACACATGTACAGCCTGTCTTTAATTGCTTGTCCTTCCAGTGGGGGTGGGTGATGAGGGAGGAACGGAAAGAATCTAGAATTTAAATTTCTATTATCAAATATTACAAATATATATGTGCATGTGTGTATATATATACATATATATATATATATAATCATTATTATTATTATTAACTACATCCAACTGGGACTTAAGATACACAGGCACTGTGGTATGGAGATCCATCCTGCCCTACCAGAAAGTCAGAGGGGTGATGGGGGAGGACATAGGAGAGAGCAGATTGGGGGAGGGTTTATACAGTGGGATGGCTGTTTTGAGGTGTTGGGTACGGAAAAGATGGGGAGAAAATTTGTAAGTCAAAATCTCGTGGAAATTAATGATGTAAACATGAAAATAAATTAATTTAGAAAAATAAAAAATAAAGTGTAGCCGTAAGAATGTAGCGAGTAAGTGAATGAAAGTGAACAAAACTCCTCTAACCTCGTCCATCGATCTCCTCCACCCTCCACCTCCACCAGGTTCTTCTGTTAGCTCAAGTCATCTGATATCCAAGGTAAATATACACTTTATAAAACCAGTTTACATTCTCTTTTATTATGTTTTATACAATATTGGTTATTTATAAATACTTTTTCTTTTGAAAAACAGGCAACAAAAAATACTGGGGTGGCATTTTGGGGGCTGGAATGATTTAATGGCATTACAATTAATTTCAGTGGGGAAAATTGATTTGATATACAAGCAAATTGAGTTACGAGCTCAGGAACCGAACGAATCAAACTCGTGAGTCAAGGTGCCATTGTAATGTGTGAGGAGCAGAAAGACCATTGTAGCTGGGATTAGAATATATGGAGAGAAGTAATGAATCACAAGGCTAGAAAATACTGAAGCAACCCAGTGACACGGTGGCTTGAATATTGGATCTGGAGTCAGGGAGAGATGAGTTCAGGTCCCCCCTCAGACATTTACTAGCTATGTGATCCTATAAAAGTCATTGAAAGTCTCTTAGTCTATTTTCTCATTTGTAAAATAGAATAATAATAACACCTGTAGCTCAAGGGTTTTTGTGAGGACCAGATATGGTAATTTGTAAGACATTTTGCAAAGCTTAAAGGTCTATGCAAATGCTAGTACCACCATTCTCCTTCTCCTCACCCCACCCTTCCCCACCAAAAAAAAGTAGGCTGTGAAAAATTTTAATTGCCAAATAAAAGTTTATTTTTTATCACAGACCTAATATGGAGTCAGTGGAAATTTTTTGAGTAGGAGAGTGACCTGATTAGACCAACTACCCGGCAAAAAAAGTTATCAAGTGACTTTGCAAGGGTCACACAGCTAGTAAGTGTCTGAGGCCACATTTCAATTCAGATCTTTTTGACTCCAACTTGGACTGGAACTCCATCTACTGTCCCACCTAACTTCCCAGTTACTGCACAATAGCTACCCAACAGTTACAACAGTAAAAATGGAAAGATGAGCAGCAAAGCCCTTAAACTCAACTCTAACTATAATGATAACATTTGGCCCAGAAGAAAAGAAGTAAATATACCTCCCTTCTTTATTTGCAAAGGTAGGGGAACATGGGTTCATCACATATAACAAGTCATTGCATATAATAATATCAGACTTTGTTGTTGTTTTGGTTAGTTTTGCTGAATTGTTTTTCTTTTTCTCTTTTATTCCTTGTAACAAAGGATGATTCAAAAGGAAGAGTAGTTGTATATTCAGAAAAAAAGTTAATGGAAAACATGTATGTATATATATATTTATATATTCAAAATTTAAAAATATCAACAAAAATGACAACTTGATTTTCATATTCTACTAGTTATTTGTTTATTGTCTTTGTTTTTTTAAATTGCTGAGTCCCAGGGTGTGATTTTGAAAGAATGGACATCAAGTAATCTTTCTTTCTGAGTACCAATTATAAAGTAGTTTGGCACTTTCATCAGGTTCCTACTCAAGGAAATGGGGTCTAGGCCCTCTGCCTTAGTAAAAGCATGAAACAATTTGACATAGTTCCAGGGGCTCTCAGAGAAAAGCTTAAATAAACATCTGTCCACCTAAAACTGGCCAAATTTGGACATCTGGTCACAAAGCCTGCCCTAGGTTCAATTGGGCCAGTAGAGTATATAGTTAAATCATTCAACACATAGTTATTAACTGCTCACTTTGTGAAAGTATGGGGAGTGCTGGACACTTGCTGTACTGTGTTTTTTTTTTCTTCAGTTTGATGCTTAATTTTTCCTCTTTGAGACTTTTCAGTCTTTACAATTCCTCCTTAATTCTTAGCTAAACCAGTTCTCAAAAGAGTATGTGAAATCTATTCATTCTAAGAATAATTGATTCATGTTTTAGTTTTCCTACTCCTAAGTGTTTTTGCATGTTATTAGCAATACAGATGGGATGTAAGCTTCTTGAGGACAAGGCTTATTTAATTTATTTCTGTATTCCCAGAGCCACCCACAACATCTGATATCTTTTAGGGTCTTAATAAATGCTTCTCTGTTTATCTTTTTATTTGTTTGATTGACTGATGAAGGTGAAGCACACATGACAAATAATTTTTCCACTGCTTCTGAGTCCTTTATGTAGGCAATTATTATTGTGCCCACTTGTAAGGGTTGCCTTTTCTAATCAACTTAATTTCACAACAAACACCTTTCAAAGGAAATGTGAATAAGGATAGTTAAATGCTGTGTGTATTTGGAAATACAGATTTTTTTTTTTTAATATACTGGGTGTTCACAGTTCTTGGGGCAACTCTACCGTCTGTGAAAGAATGACAAGAGAAGACAAAACCAAAGATGGAATATAATCTCTAGGATGTTTGTATCAATTCAAGCAAGAATTCGATTTAGTTTGGCAAACACTTATTCAGTGCCTGTTGTATACAGAGCTCTGTGCCAGGTAGTCAATGAAAGTACAATATTTATTTATGATCCAGAAAATAAGAGAGGAAACTGAATAGAATTCAGGCTGCCCAATAAGGTAACTCTGTAGTAGTTTCAAAGGTGGATGTTCTCCAATTCCACAGAAAAATCAGTCTGAGACCTTTGCATATTCCAGAGGCTCAGATAGATTCTGAAGGTTACATAAGATTTTTCACAAGCCAGCAATCATTTTTCTGAGGTAATCTGTATATCCATTTAGAAGAGAAGAAGAGAGAAAAACCAAATATTTTATGGTGATTTTCATAATCCATTGGATATAGGGTACATATTCTCATGGGACCAACAGCTAATATATATGATCTTTGTGATATAATATGAAGAAAATACCAAGGAAAATTAAAGCATCCTTTCTCTGATGGGTAAGATGTTGGGAATGCTGGCAGGGGAAACATCATGAAATGCTGTGAAACTTTACTTGGATTATTTGAGCAAGTATAAAATGAAGGCCAGACATAATGACCAACTAGACTTCTTTGGTGTCTACTATAGATTATTTGGCACTTTGAATATAAAGACACCCTCTGTGGCCTTGAAGAATATCCTTACAGCAGGGTGACAACCTTTTTTTCTTTTAGAAGAAATGTAAACCACTTGATTAATATATGTTTCAATATATTCCTTTGACAATTTCAGGACCAATAAGTTGAAGGATTTTAGCTGGATTACTTTCAATGTTTAGTGTGTGTTTTGTTTTGTTTTCTGTAATCTCATTTTCAAGCAACTAGGGTCATCAGAAAACTAATCTGACAGTGAGAAAAAAAATAGTATATAGTTATGAAATGTGTGCCAAGTTCTAAGATCCATATTTGATTTCCAACTTTGAAGCCAACTAGCTATATGTCCAAAGTCAAGTCACTTTTGACCTCTGAGCATCATTTAAGATAGGAATAATAATGTGTACTACCTACTTTAGAGGGTGTTATAAGGATTGAATGAGATTATGGATGTCAAAGTGCTCTACAAATTGCAAAACACTATATATGTGAATCAAGAGTTCACTGAATTGAGTTTTTGTTATTAGCAATAATAATTACTGAACGGGAGAGAAAAAGCAGTTTGGGTTGTCCTTGGGCACAAGTTCTTTTCATGGCCATTCTGCATGAACTGAAAGCCCATATTTTTAGCATTAGCATTCTTTTGGTCTTGTGTGGTACCAATAATGCATGGGATACCAGTTTCTTAAGAATTAAAATTGTGATTTTCCAAAAGGCAATGGAAAGGGGGCATTGTGCACATGAACAGGACTTGCTCAGGAGATATAGTGTAAAAGATGCAATCAGAAAACTATATGACTAGAAAAAAAATTATGAGTTGATCTTTTGGTGAGAGGAAAAGATAATTAATGGTAGACTCTCTTGATAGTCAAGAAGTACCAAGAGATTGAGGGAGACCTCGAGTGTTAGGATGGACCCCCAATGGTAATTTGCCTTTTTTTAAGACACAAGACAAGAGTGAAACAGGATACGCAGACTCAGGTAATATTCAGACCACATTATTGCAAGGCATATATACATCTTTGATATCCCAAATCTATTGATGTGTCTATGTAACAATAATAACTCAAGGTAACCTTCTCTGGTGCTGCTCAGGAGATAAGAGGTTCAGAATGAGTAGCCTAGAGTTGAAAGTTATCCTTTTTAATGAATCAGAGCTAACTACCAACCTAATTAAATCTTGACTAATACATTGCTATCTGAGGAAATGAAGACCAAGAGAAATTAAGTGACTCTCAGTTTCACAATCAGCCATTAATGAGCCATGTGTCCTTTACCAAGTAATTTAACTAATCTCTCTGGGCCTCAGTTTCCTCATTTGTGAAATGAAGTTAAGTGTATGTTCTATTAGACCTTAATTATAACACATATTATTATCACTTATAAGAATATGTTGCCATATTAATTATTGTACAAGTTAATTAACATTAACACAATTAACCTGTTTTCACTAATATATGCTCGCACTAATATTCCATACAACAAAACACTAAGCAGATGAAGAATGATTATTGTCCAGATAATGATATCTTGTTGAGTGGATAGCCCATAAAGTGGTTCCTCTAGCACATACATCTTGGGTAGACATGGCATATGAATAGTGAACTGGGACCAGAAAAAATAGTTAAATGGAGCTTGAGAAATTATTCAATGTTTTTAATGACCCCAAACTTCTTGAAACAGAAAAATAAAACAAAGAACCAAAAGCACTATCTTTTAAATATCCTTTATTCTTTCATGTTTGAAAGAATTCTATATATTCTATATAAATAGTCTATACTTGTTTGAAATATGGAATTAAAAGTTATCTCTAAAGTGTAATGGGAACACATATGATAGGGATAAATATGCTACAATGTATTGTCATAAAAAAAGGTCTGAAGAAGTGCCATGCAGGTACCAACAGATATATGACTAGAAAAAGTGAGATGGTTATGTAATGACATTGATAAGCAGTCCATGTGTTCTACAGATGTCCATGTAATCTAGTGAAGGGTCACCAAGGTATTAGGTTGGTCCTTTGGGAAGGATTTACACAGGATGAGAAGATGTAGCTGTGTTATATGCTGGACTGTTTGAGGGTGTAGGTAAATTAATGACATCATAGATTTATAAAAATATCACAAAATTGTTCATCTTTAGAAAACTTATAATATGAAATGTCTTTGCTGAGGAAACAATATTTAATTTGATAGGACATTGAAAAGGAATATTTCTGAGAAATAACTATAATACACGTAGAAGGCATGAGGGGGAGGGAAGGTTGTGGTGATAAAATTGTTTTATGTATCATTGTAACCTCAGGGTGTCCTTTTGTTCTTAAGAAAGAAAGTCTTGCAGAAGATCATAGAAATATGAGGTTCCTTAACCCAAACTCCTCTCTCTCTGTCTCTCTCTGCTTCTCTCTCTCTCTCTCTTTCTCACTCTCTCTCCCTTTCCCTCTCTTTTTTTTTCTCTCTCTCTCTCTGTATGTATGTATATATACACATACATATGCATGTACATATAAGACATGTACAGATACACACATACACTTATACATACACTGTGTGTGTGTGTGTGTATGGAAAATAAGGAACAGGAAAATTAAATGATTAGGTAGAGATTCTATTCTTGCTTTTCTTACTGATCAAGATAAGAGCATCTTGGCAGATTTTCTATTTGAAATTTGACAGTCTTGTCTCATCTCCAGACTGTTATATTATACTTTGGCTCAAAGAAGGGTAGCTAATAAGTCTATGTGGTATAGTTGGAAGGGCACAGGTTTTAGAATCAAATGTCCTGGTTTCAAATCCTGATTCTATTCCCTACAACTTCCATCTATAAAATGAAGGGATTGGACTAGAATAGGGGTGGGGAATCTATCCCTTCAAGGTCCCATGCCTGATTGATAAAAAACCATGGTAAAATAAAGAAATTTTTTTTTTTTGTGATAGAAATTCTTTTCCCCATTAATGCCTCCCCTCACCCAAAGAAAAAAATAATAAAATAAATAAAATTACAATAACGTATTTGTTGTTTTTCAGTCGTTTTTAGTCACATCTGACTCTTTGGGGTTTTCTTGGCAAAGATACTGGAGGGTTTTGCCATTTCCTTCTCGAGCTCATTTTAAAGATGAGGAAACTGAGGCAAACAGGGTTAACCACCTCCCCAAGGTCACATTGCTAGTGCGTTTCTTAGGCTAGATTTGAACTCAGGAAGATGAAAGTCTTCCTGACTCCAGTTTCAGCATTCCATCCATTGTATCATCTAACTGCCCTCACAAAAAAAATACAGAGAGAATTAATATGTGGTTTTCTAAGTTAATATGCAGTCTGCAGAGATCTTTGAGTATAGTGTAGAGGTCCCCATTTTTATTTGAGTTTGATACCACTGGATTAAAGGATCTCTAGGGTCCCTTCTAACTCTAAATTTATGATTCTATATATAAGTAATAAAATAAGTCTAACTTGGTTAAACTTTTTAATAGGTACCATTGCTTTAAAAGGGATAGAAGTGAATTGTCTAAGGGAAAGAGTATGAAATGCTAAATTGGTCTGTATGAGGGTAAATGACTTCTCAATTTTTATATTTAAGAAGGTTTTCCCTTATACATTAGTAGTTATAACGATTTGCCAGTCAAATATTGGAGTGGGTGTTAATATAGGCATATGCATGCATTTAAGTGTTTCACTTATAAAAAGAGGGTTGTGGTAGACCGGATGCATATTTTACATAAACTGAACTGGTTTCCTCTTAATGGGCTATTTTAAAAAAATTTTTTTAAATTCTTTATTTTTTAATTTTTTTGGTTTACATCATTGATTTCCAGAAGACTTTGAGTTACAAATTTTCTCCCCGTCCCTCCCCCACCCACCACCCCAAAATAGCGATCTCACTGTATACCCCGTCCCCCAATCTACTTTCTCCCATATCCTCCTCTGACTTTCTGGTAGGGTAAGATGGATCTCCCTGTCTCAGTGCCTTTATATCTTATTTCCCAGCTGCATATAAATAATAATAATAATAATTATACATATATATGTATGTGTATATATACATATATATATATATATATACATATATCTATGTAATTTGATTTTAGAACTTTTACATTCTAAATTCTTTCCATTCCTCCTTTGTCACCCACCCCCATTGGAAAGTCAGGTAATTTAATCCTGGCCATACATGTGTGATTTCTAGGTTCTTTTTTTGGTCATGGCTTTCAGGTACTCTAATAATTGTTAAATTGTCTCTCCTGGATCTATTTTCCAGGTCCATGGTTTTTTCAATAAGATATTTCACATTGCCTTCTATTTTTTCATTTGTTTGGACCTGTTTAATAGTATCTTCATTTCTCATAAAGTCATTTGCTTCCATTTACTCCACTATAATTCTGAAGGAATTATTCTCTTAAGCTAGCTTTTGAGATTCTTTTTCCATCTGCCAAATTTGACTTTTTAAGGCATTCTTCTCCTCATTGGCTTTTTGGGCTTCTTTTGCCATTTGAGTTAATTTATTTTTTAAGGTGTTGTTTTCTTCAGTCAGGTTGTTGATTCTTTTATCATGATTTTCTTGCATCATTCTCATTTCTCTCCCCTAGAAAGCATCCTTCAAGAAATTCTCAAGGAAAATTTCCCTGATATTTTAGAAGCAGAGGGCAAAATAGAACTTGAAAGAATTCACCAATCACCTCTTGAAAAAGATCCTAAAAAGAAAACTCCTAGGAATGTTATAGCCAGGTTCTGGAGTTCCCAGATCAAGGAGAAAATATTACAAGCTGCCAAGAAGAAACAATTTGAATACTGTGGAAACACAATCAGGATAACCAAGGATCTAGCAGCTTCTACATTAAGGGACCAAAGGGCCTATAATATGATATTCTGGAGATCAAGGGAGCTAGGATTAAAACCAAGAATCACCTACCCAGCAAAACCAAGTATAACGTTTCAGGATAAAATATGGTCATTCAATGAGGTGGAGGACTTCCAAGCATTCTTGAGGAAAAAACTTGAACTGAACAGAAAATTTGACATTCAAACACAAGAAGCATGAGAAGGTAAACATAGAAAAGAAATCATAAGGAACTTATCAAAGTTGAACTATTTATATGCCAACATGGAAAAATGATAATTGTGACTTATGAAACTTTTCTCAGTATGAGGATAGGTGAAGGGAATATATATGTGTGTCTGTGTGTGTATACACATACACATGTCTATATAGGAGAGTATGTACATGCATATGAATACATATATGAGTGTGTGTATATATGTGTACATAGACAGAGGGCATATGATAAATTTAATAGGAAGTGATGATATTTTAAAAGGTGAAATTGAGAGGTGGAAAAGAAATAGAATGAGAGGAGACAGGGAGAGACAGAATGGGGTTAATCATCTCATATAGAAGAGGCAAGGAATAGCTGTTACAATGGAGGGGAAGAACAGGAAGGTGAAAGGGAATGGGACACCCTTACTCTCATTGAATTTGGCTTAGGGAAGGAATGACATACACTCTAAATTGGGTATTTGCCCTACTGGAGAGTAGGGGACTGGGGAGGAGAGGGGGGAGGATGGAGGGGAGGTCAGGGTGGGAGGGAGGGTTTTTAAAAGCACACACTTCTGTAAAGGAACAGGGACAAAGTAGAGAACAGAACAAGGGGAGGGCAGGATAGGATGGAGGGAAATATAGTCAGTCTTTCACAATATGTCCATTGTGGTGATGTTCTGCATAACTACATATGTACAGCCTGTATTGAATTGCTTGCCTTTCCAGTGGGGGTGGGTGACGAGGGAGGAAGGGAAAGAATCTAGAATTAAAAGTTTTATAATCAAATGTTAAATATATATGTATATTATTATTATTATTATCATTATTATTTACATGCAACTGGGAATTAAGATATGCAGGCACTGGGGTAAGGAGATCCATCTCACCCTACTGGAAAGTCAGTGGGGTGATGGGGGAGGATATAGGAGACAGCAGATTGGGGTAGGCTGTTTATATATACAGTGGGATGGCTGTTTTGGGGTGGTGGGTAGGAGGAAGATGGGGAGAAAATTTGTAACTCAAAATCTTAGGGAAATGAATGATATAAACTAAGAATAAACAAAAGTTAATGTACTATCGCCTTATAGTTAACTTATGGAGACCCTTTCTTCCTTTAAGGCTCAGATAATTAATCATCTTCTATCTGAAACCTTTGCAAATCTCCCCAACTTCCAGTTCCCTCCTTTCCAAACTACTTTTTTGTTAACTACTTTGCATTCACTTTTATTTATGCACCTTATATTTAAGCTAAGCATGCTTTTATGTGTCTATTATCTTCCCTATTAAAATGTAAGGCCCTGGTAAATAAGGTGCTGGGCGTAGAGTCAGGAAGACTCATCTTCCCAAGTTCAAATCTGACCTCAGACACTTAATAGCTCTGTGATCCTGGGCAAGTCACTTAGCCCTGTTTTCCTCAGTTTCCTCATCTGGAATCAAAGATGGCTGAAAAAAGAGTGAACAAAAACAGCCTCATCACTATCATAAAAGTAAGGATTCATTGATTTACTCTTGTTCTCTAGAAAAAAATAGTTAATAGACCAAATAAAGCACATCTTTATTAAAAGTCTTAAAATTTTGTTCACCAAAAAGAAAATAAGAGATGACTCATATATAAGGCTAAGCTGGCTTGAAACATACAGTATATGAAGGAGCATATTATGAAATGACAGTAACAAAGTAGGTTGGATATAGGTTTTGTAGAAGGCCTTGAACGCCACCGTTTAGAACTCATGGCTGATGCTATAGGTAAATGGTTGCCACTAATGGGGATTGCTTCTGTTTGTTGTTTGTGGTTTTTTAAGTACAGCCTGATCAAAAGAATGTGTTAGGATGATTACTTGAATAGAAGCAGGAGGAATGAATTATAGAGGGAGCAAACTTGGGGGAAGAAGACTAAATAGGAGACTTCTTTTAGTCTGGAGAATAATAGACAGGACTTTAACAAGAGTGAATGCAGTGGGAATTCAGAAGAAGGTGTCAATGGCAGAGATATTTCAAAGGGAGAAGTGAAAGGAGAGGGGCAAGTGAATGTGTATGGAGTGAGGCAAAGGGAGCAGTCAAAGACAGCTATGAGGTTACAATAAGCAATCACAGGATCATACGTTCAGAGCTGTAAAGAACTTTAGATATCCTAAGCCAAATCCCTCATTTTATATATGAGTAAATTGTGGCCTAAAAAAGTTAAGCAACTTGCCCAAGGCCACAGAGGGAATAAGTAGTAGACCTGAGATTTGATGAGGTTTGAACTCAGGTCCTCTGTCTTCAAATCCATTTATTATTTTATTTATACCATGTTACTTACTCTGGTTTTTAATATTATCAATAGGAATATAGAATGCAGAAATTCTAGAAATATATAGAAATTAGGAGATGGGCTAGTTTTGGGATAACATATTGGGTTCATGGTGATCCATGATCCATGCCAAATTTTAAGTTCTTGTGTGGCAGGTAGAGACATCTAACAAACAGTTCTATAGAAGGTATAAATATCGATTTGGGAATCATTTGTATAGAAGTGATAATGGAAGACAAGGGAGCGAATAAGCACAGTAAGAAAGAGTGTGTAAGGAGAAAAGAAAAAAGGGCCAAGGACAGAATCTTGAGTGATAACCACACTAAGGTGTCAGAAGAAGATGATAAGCCAACAGTGTAGACGTAGCAAGTGTGATTGGTTAAAAAGTAGGTTGACAACTATGAGAAGGGTATGTTATGGAAACCAAGGAAAAAGAAGGGTTCAAAAAGGAAGACTGGTGTACAGCATCAAAAATCAGGTCAAATATTATTTTTCAAGAAGATGTAGACAGAAAAGACACCATTGGATTTAATGGAAGTGACCTTGGAGAGAGCTGTTTTAGCAAAGTGATGAGAAGAGAAACTAGACTACAGTTTGTTGAAGAGTGAATGAATGAGAGGTGGGGAAATGGAAGCAACAAGTGAAGACTCTCCTTCTAAAATTTCACCATGACGAGGAGTGAACAGCATGGGGAAGCAGAGATTTACTTAGGATAAAGAGGGCTGAGTACTGTACTATGTAGGCAGAGGGAAAGGAGCCAGCTGAGAGGGAGATTAAAGCTGTATGAAAGGGCAAGGGATGATTGATGCAACAGGACCAGGGAAGACATGGTGAAAATAGAATTGAGGGTACTGGGAGAGAGGTGAACGTTGGCTAGATGTAGGAGTAACTCCCTCTCTTCCCCCAAAGGAAGCAAAGCATAGTGGAATGTCTTTGGATGAAGATAAATGAAGGGAAAAACAAAAGTGATTTTGTCATCAGAATATTCTACAGACCACTATGACAAAAAGGGAAAATTAAATTTGGGAAACAGATCACAGATATGGCACAGAATCATATTGTGGTAGTGATTGGGGACTTTAATTATCCAAGACATCTGCTGGAGCTTTCTCTCTGCCAAAAATGGAGACATTAATAACAGCTCCACTGTCCTTGATTATAATTTAATCCTTTGAAAGATAGAGGAATCAATAAGAGGAAATCTATTCTGGAACAGATTCTCATTTACATATAAGCATTGGTTGAGGCATGGAAATGATGGAAACCTTAGCGGGGAAGTGACCATTCCTTCCTAAACTTTTTGATAAAGAAAGCCAGAGATAGTCTGTCATATACCCTACATTTGAGGAGAACAAATTTTAAGGGATTCCTTCAGCAAAAAAAGAAAGATAATGTCTCATGGACCAGGATTCTATAGGGAAGTCAGCCCAGTGAGATGGAAGATGCTCAAGGATGAAATTTTAAAACCATAAAAGGAAATGACGCTGACAAAAAGTGACTAAAGACCAACTTAGATTTTTTTAAATGTGTGTGGAGATTGAAACAAAGGGAATTAACAAAGAATGAGTTGAAGTATTAATATAGCATGGTCCTATAAAATTGCATTGCACAATCTACTGTTCAGAATGAGCTGATGTCATAAGGTTAGTTAAGGACAGCAAAGATAACCACAACAACAATGTTAGAACTGTTTTGCAGGATTGCAGAGGCTCAAAAAAAGGGTTAGAATTACTGCTTGGAATGGACCAACAATAGAAAGAAATAACATGAGATGGCTACAGCTGACAATACATCTGTTTAATTCTAAATTTCTTCTGTTTTCTCAACTAAGAAGCATGAACTTTGTGCTGAAAATAATAGAAGAAAAGTGACTAACAGGGAAGTTATGTCCAAGAAAAGTAACATCAGTAAAAACAATTAGAAAGTAGCTACTGTGTCTTAATGCAGTCACTTGGCTCAGGTGAACTGCATTCTCAGATACTAAAAGGACTTCCGGATGTGATGGTTGCAAGTTTGTCACTGATAACTGAAAAACAATGGGGAATAAAGATAAGGGGGAATGTCTTGGTTTTCCAAAAAAAGAAAGGAAGGAAGAAAGGAAAGGAAAAGAGAGGAGGGGAGAGAAGAGGAGAAAAGGGGAGAGCAGGGGAAAGAGGAGAGGGAAGGAGAGAGAGAGAGAGGAAAGGACAGGAAAAGACAGGAAAGCACAGGGAAGGGAAGGGAAGAAAAGGAAAGGAAAGGACATGGAGGTAAAGGACAGGGAAGGAAAGAAAAGGGAAGGAAAGGACAGGAAAGGACAGGAAAGGAAAGGAAAGGACAGGACAGGACAGGGAACGGAAGGAAAGGAAAGGGAAGGGAAAGGGAAAGGGAAGTGAAGGGAAATGGAAAGGGAAAAGGAAAGAGAAAGAGGAAGGGGAAGGGAAAGGGAAGGAAAAGGCAAGGGAAGGGAAGAATATGGTGGAGAGAACAGATCCTGCAAACTATAGGTCAGTAAACTTGCCTTCTATTCCTGGAAAAATTCTAGAATGGCTCATTGTTAATGAACATCTAGAAAAGGCATCAGTCTAATCATAAAGAACCAAAATGGTGTCACCACAATCAATTACAGTGACAACCTATTGCCTCGAGGATCAAAGACAAAATTTTCTGTTAAAATCCTTCCCAAACCCTCCATCACTTGACCCCTTCCTACTGTCATGTACTCTGTGACCAAGTGACACTGGCCTCATTGTTCCATGAACATGCTCCTCCATCTCTCAAATGTCCCCCATGCTTCTAACTTCCTCCTTCTTTATCTCTACCTACTAGTATCCTTGGCCTCCTTCAAATCTCAGCTAAAGTCTTA
This sequence comes from Pseudochirops corinnae, assembly GCA_028646515.1. Taxonomy (NCBI): domain Eukaryota; kingdom Metazoa; phylum Chordata; class Mammalia; order Diprotodontia; family Pseudocheiridae; genus Pseudochirops; species Pseudochirops corinnae. Next base: position 156,376,886 of record CM053587.1, on the reverse strand, counting down.
ACTTCTTCAAGAAGTTTTTCTTAGTCCTTTATCTTAATACATTCCTTCTGAAATCATCTCCAATTAATCCTGCCTGTATCTTGTTTGAGCAAAGCTGCTTGTCCTTATTGAATGTCTCCCCGTTGGACTATACTCACCTTGACAAGGGCCTGTTTTTTAACCTTTCTTTGCATCCTTAGTACTTATCACAGCTAAGTATACGCAGAATATAGTAGCTGCTTAATAAAGGCTAGCTGACTGACTGGCAATCAGGTAATGCCACACTCACCTTATGTTCATTTTTAACTAGGTTATTGAAATCCCATTTTCTACAAGAAGTCTTTCCTGATCCCCTTACTGCCTAGTGCCTTCCCCCTACTGCTTAAATCCAATTAATCTTGTATATATTTACATAGTTGTTTGCATGGTGTCTCTTCCATTAGACTGTGAGCATCTTGAGGACCTGGGCGATCTTTTATCTTTCTTTGGGCCCCAAGCACTTACCATAGTGCCTGATATGTAGTAGGTACTTAATAAGTGTTTGTTGAGTGAGAAAAACCTGCCCTGGTCAGAACTTATCTGCAGTCTTATGATCAGTTCTTGGTGCTGGGACAGTGAAGGGCTCTGAATTGATGTTCTATGAGGATTAGAAGAAGGAACTGGGGATTCTTGGCCTTGAGAAGACTTGGGAAGGTGGACATGATCAATGTTTTCGACTATTTGAAGGGCTGTCATGTGTAAACTTATATGGTTTGGTTTGGTTGCATTAGGCAGAACCAGAAGCAGTGAGTGTAACTTGTAAAGCTGCAAATTTAAGCTTGATGGCTGGGGGGAAATTTCCTAACAGAGTTTTCCAAAAATGGAAAGAATATCCTTTGGAAATTAATATTTTCTATCTCATTAAAGACGTTTAGGCAAAAGGTAGATAACTAATTATTGGATATCTTATAATAAAATTTTTGAATCTACAGGTTGTAAAGGATGACCATAGAATTATACTCTGCCTCTAAAACCCAGTGATTCTTTGATTCATGAAAAGAGAATGGGAGGCTCTCTGATGCAGTAAAACCACTACCAGGCTTATACCCCAAAGAGATGGAAGAAAAGGACAAGATTAGAGAAGCCTTTTTGTAATGGCAAAGAATGAGAAACTAATGGGGGTTTCATCAGTTAGTGAATGACTCAACAAATTATGTAAATAAATGTGATAGAATACCATTATGCTGAAATGATGAAAAGGAAGGTTTCATAGAAATCTAGGAAGATGGTATGAATTTAATGCAGAGTAAAGAGATAGGAACAAAGAGAACAATTTGTATAATCAAAACATTGTAAAAGCAAACAACTATGAAACAATTAAGAAGTCTTATCAATGCAAGTTAAAGGCCATGATTACAGAGTGTTGAAGATGAAGTATGCTACTTACCTCTAGAAAAACAAAAGACAGACTCAGGGTCCAGAATGTGAATGTATTTTTAGATATGGCCAATGTGGGAATTTGTTTTACTTGAATCTGTATATTTGTTACAAAGGGATTTTTTAATTTTTCCCCAATGGGGGGCATGAAGATATAAGGGAGATAATATAAATGTTTGTTTATTTAAAAAAATAGAATAAAAATTTTTAAGTGAAATAAAAAACAATATGAGTAGTAGAGCAGTAGAGGTGAGGAAGTTCACATTTTCTCAGTCAAGAGGAGACTAAGTCATCTATTGAACAGTAGGGGGGATCGGGTAGTTGGTGCCTTGAAAAGAGTAGGGCTTGAAGAGTCATTGTGGGGAATTTTATCGAGAATCAATGAAAGATAATGAAAAAGATTACTGGTAGCAAGGAAGCCTTGAATCTTCTCACCATCCTGAGCCTCCAATTTTGAACTTGCTCCAGCTTGTTAATGCCCTTCTTGCATCCCTATGGTTCCAGATGCTTATTGAAAGACTCCATCCTGCTCATCAGTCACTCAGGGCTTATCCCTATCACGTGTCATTTTTTTCTTTCCTCTCCTACTTACATGGAAGACTACTTATTTTTCATAAAAATTTTTCAAGACCAAACTCTATTCCTTTTAAGGGAAAAGGAGGAGGTTGGATTAGGTAGATTCTGAGATCCCTTCTAGATCTGAACCTATAACCCCTAGGGCCGTTCTTTCCCCCTTTCTTAACACAAATCCTTTAGCAATGACCTTTTAGAGACTTCTCTGTTATTTGTCTCAAAGATTTATCAAGTGATAAGAATTTTGAGATGAGAATACATTGTCGTATAGATACAGTCTGAGACGTGAGGGTAGACTAGTAGTGAATCTACATATGGTTGACAGTATTGGAACATCATACAGAGTTCACTTGAAGCTTGTTTGTGTTACTGCAACTTATTGTATAGATGAGGCATCATTTGCTGTTTATTCCAACTAGTACCAATGCCTACGGAGAGAGGCGGTGGAATTTCCTTCCCTGGAAATCTTTTCAAAACAGGATGCTGAACTTTTTCCAAGGGATAATTTGACTAGGCCCACTCAATTTAAGCTGAATAACTCAGCCCTACGTTGGCCTGAATTACCTGGATGACTGAGGCCAAAATTAACTTTTGCCCCTTGGATAATGCAAAGTTGACTGCTAAAATTCAACAGGAAATTACAACTGCCAGTCTCCTTCACCTCACAGAGGATTGTATAAACTTGGCTTGGAGCTGTAATTCTGCCTAGAAGCAAAGGGTTATACTGAGTAGTTTCTGGAGAAGCCACCCTATTCACACTCCTTAGGTTTTAGAGTAAGTACAACTCACCTCTGACATTATTGTTGCTGCTGGGACCTCATCATTATAGCTGGCAACTCTAATGAGACCTCAATGAACTTTACAACGTAACTAAATATAGGCAAACCCTGGTCTCTTCTGGCCTTGAAATTAGTGAGTTTGTGGGAAATCTGCCAAAGCCTCCTGGCTAAGTATTTGGGTTTTATAAAACTTCCCAGAACAACCTCCTCACCCCCAGAAATGTCCATTTTCAAAGAATTTAAATAGTCTCCTGGGTATCTTAGTTGAGCATAATTTTTGACGACATAAAAACACTCTTTTATGCTGCATAAAGAAAATGTGTTTAATTAAGGGAAAGGAGAGAGGGGGAATGCCACAGGTAGCTTTTCTTTATGGCTGTCCAGGGATGGTAGCAAATGGATGGAACACATGACATAGGCAGTCATGGTGCTTGGACAAGACAATAGGCAAAAGGCAATTCAGGCACTGAACCAATACATAACTGGTTCAGTGTTTCACTTATGAACAAGCAATGGGACAAGTGTCTTTTGTGCTATGGAGGGAAAGAACCACTTGTGGGAGTTGTGCAGTAATTTCTTGATTTATTGAAACAAACATTTACTGAGCACGAGGTCTTTAGAGAGATTAAAAGATGATTGAGATAAAAGATGATTATAGAAAAAATAGAGTATTAGATTTGAAAGGACATAGAGTGTGACGATCTAGTTCAACCCAGAATAATATCTCCAACAAAGGGTCAGCCTCAGAGGGAACTGACCCAGAGAGGTTGAATAAGGGGTCTAATGACACATACACAGACAGTAAGAGAGATTGGAATTTGTTGGGGGCCAGTAGACAACACCTGGTCAATGTTTTACAATATCTTATCAGAACATTTTATGGCTGGTCAACTTCCTTGCATACCATTCTCTGGAATGCTTTATCTCCCTGAAGCATCCTGTGACTTATTTACCTACTTCCATATATACTCATGCCCTTGCATTCAATAAATGAGACTTGATCAGAAAGCCTGTCTTGTCTCCATTCTTCGTGTTTCTTGTCCCCCGTCCCTCTTTCTTTTCTAGGGTCCACGTTGTGCCCCGCAGGCCGGGGCAGGAATTCAGGTCTTCTGACTCCAAATCCACTGCTCTATTCCACTGCGTTATTGTTAGATTTCCCTATATTAAAATGAAATTTGCGCCTCTAGAAAAAATATCTTCCCTCTCTACATGATTTGTTGTTATTGTTCAGTTCTGTCCTACTGTGACCACATTTGGAGTTTTCTTGTCAAAAAATACTAGAGTGATTTGCCATTGCCTTCTCTAGTTCATTTTATGGATGAGGAAACTGAGACAAACAAGGCTGCGTGTTTTACCCAGGGTCACACAGCTAGTAAATGTATGAGGCTGAATTTGAACTCAATTCTTCCTGGCTCCTGGTCTGGTACTCTCCACTATGCCACCCAGCTGCCCCTCCTACATAAAATTAAGGACAATAATTGCTCTTCCAATAATTGAATATCTTCCATATACCTTCTCTTCTCCAACTGAACATGCCTAGTTTCTTCATAGTGTCCTGATGTGTCATAGTTTCGAGTTCTTATTTCCTGCCTTTAGATGTGATATAAACTTGTCATTGTGTCTCCTTAGAGGTAGCACTCAGAACTTAAAGCAGGATATCATCCCAGAATCACAAAACTTTGGAGCTCACTTGGTTCCTGAGGAAAACGAAGCTCTTTCCCCCACCCAATTCTGGCTCCCAATTCTTCTCGTCCTGACTCTTCTAACACTCTTCTAACACCTTCTACCTGGTTCCTTCTCTATCCTTTTCTCATCCCATTTCGCACAATGGTCAAATAGTCTTCCTCCTAGAGTTCTAACTATAGTATGTATCCTATCCCTCTTCTCTGAAACCTTCAGGGTCTCCTTTTGTACAACAATGAAATGAAAACCAGGGACTTAAATTTCTCCACATTCTGATGCCTCGTTTTTCAGTTCCTTTTTCATCTAATTCTTCATCGCAGGGTCATAGATCTAGAGGCAAAGGGGAGCTCAGAGGCCATCCATTCCAACCCCTTCATTTTACCGATGAATAAACTGAGGCCCAGAGAGGTTACGTGATTTGCCCAATATCACATATCTGACATCATAAATATCTAAAATAAGATTTCAAACCTCTGTCTTCATAATAGTTGGATTTTTTGTTCCATTTTGCTCCATTCTCTGTTAATGTACTCTACATTCTTGGGTGTTCAGGGAAGATTAGCATCTCTGGGGTGAGGGCTTCTTGAGTCCTTTTCAGGGCTGCTCATTCACCTTTGGTGCCCACCTGTCACACAATCAAATTTTCAGTTGTTGTTGAGTTGTGTCTAACTCTTTATGACCCCATTTAGGGTTTTCTTGGCAAAGACATTGGAGTGGTTTGCCATTTTCTTTTCCAGCTTATTTTAGAGATAAGGAAACTGAGGGAAACAGGGTTAAATGACATGCCTAGGGTCACACAGCTAGTGTCTGAGACTGGATTTGAAGTCATGAAGATGAATCTTTTCGACTTCCTGACACTCTGTTCACTGAGCCATCCAGCACAGTAGCCATGCTTTGGTAAAACTGTCTTGGACAAGTTCAAGGTAACTGACTGGCTCAAAACTATTAGTGAATTAAGGAGATTATCTATCCCAAAGATATGAAGACTTCCCCAGATCAGAAGAGCAGATGAAAACAATTTGTTCCAAAGGCCATGAAGGCAGCTTAACATGCACTGTGGGGTGCTTGGAGCTTGGTCAGACATCAAAGAAACTGAGGTCATCCTCTGCATCCTGGGCCATTACCAGTCATTCTGACTTTTGTCTTGTTAGTGGACTTTGGTGACTCTGGAAGAGAAAATGAGGCTGACAACTTGGCACAACTTGGCCTCACTTAAATCTGATTCATATGCAAGTTAAGACAGCACCCTGTGATGTCACTGGTCCTCTTCAAAAATAAAGGGCAAACAGCAACTCTGCATTCTGGCCAAGTGAGTACTTCTCAGTCCTGAAACTCAACATATTATTATTTTTTTTCGTCCCAGTGCATTCACAAAAGCCTGGAATTCATTCCTTCTTTATTCATTTCTCCCTTTCAGAATCCTTCTTAGCTTAGTTTAACTCATGCATCACCTCACCTATGAAGCCTTTCCTGAGATCCTACAGCTGACAATGTTATCTCCTTTCACATGAAGCTTTTTTCTATTTTCCCCAGCTACTAGTATCTCCTTTACTGCTCACTCAAAAGCAACGACAAAAAAATTCAATCAGTGTGATAGAGTGGAGAGGGTGCTAAAATTGGGGTTGTCCAACTAGTGTTCAAATCCCAACTTTATCTGTATTACCTTTGGCTAGTTGCAAAGCTGTGCAAAGTAACTACATAATTTTGTTTTAAAGAGAGGGATATTTAGTGAGGATTGCTAACATACAGACTGCAGGAGAATTCATAATCATTTAACAATCCAGTCCAAACTGGAGTACCAAGCACAGGACCATCAGGGAATCATTAACTCAGTGGCATACAAACCAATCAATGGTAACTTT
>CM053587.1:156355448-156370494 GCA_028646515.1 Pseudochirops corinnae | reverse complement strand
GAAGAAGAAGAAGAAGAAGAAGAGGAAGAAGAAAAAGAAGAAGAGGAAAAAGAAGAAGAAGAGGAAGAAGAAGTAGAAGAAGAGGAAGAAGAAGAAAAAGAAGAAGAAGAAGAAGAAAAAGAAGAAGAAAAAGAAGAAGGGGAAGAAGAAGAAGAAGAAGAAGAGGAGGAGGATGAGGAGGATGAGGACGAGGATGAGGAGGATGAGCAGGACCAGGACAAGGACCTAGACGAGGACAAGGACGAGGATGAGGACAAGGAGGATGACGAGGAGAACGAGGAGGAGGAGGATAACAGCAGAGTAGGACCAGGCCTAGGTTTTCCTGATCAGTATGAAAGAAGAGTAGGAGTAAAGGTGCCTGGCAGAGATGGCCCTTAAGAAATGTTTATTTGAATCAAATTGTTTTTTTGGTTGAAGGGTCAGTCAGTCAACAAACACTTACTACATGTCTCAGGCACTGTATAAGTTCTGGAGAATACAAATAAAGGTATATATAAAGAATACAATATAATACAAATAAAGGTAAATGCAGAGACATTGTCACTGTTTTCCAAAAGCTCACATTTTCATGTGAGAAACAACATTAAAGTCACACATACAACGTAGAGACAGTGCAAATCTGAGATGACACTGGAAAGAAAAACACCCTGAAGGCAGCCTAGAGACTACTCTTACCCCTTGATCATCAGTATCTCTTATCGCTTTGGAAGGGAGTTAGGGTCCCCGGCCAGACTACAGAATTCTTTCCTCCTGTTCCTCATCAGAGCATGCCACATGCTACAAGTCACTCTGTCTCCACCATTTCATCTGAAAGGAGAAAGAGATGCTTATCTGCATTGAAAATTGCCTGTATTTCCTTAATCTGAAAGGAAGGGAGATTGACATCCATTAAGTTATTTTTTTTTATTTTTATGAGGCAATCAGGGTAAGTCACTTGCTCAGGGTCACACAAATAATAAATGTCAAACATTTGAGGCTAGATTTGAACTCAGGTCTTCCTTATTCTGGAGCTGGCACTGTATGACTGTGCTATCTAGCTGCTCCTACACACATTAAGTTATCTGAATTCTGCCCTCCTCACTCTTAGGACAAACAACAAAAAGAAGAAGTTCATTTGAGTCTTTGGGGACCACGTTTCTTGAGTAAGTGACCAAGTTCATTTGACAATGGAATGCTGCCCTCCAAAGTCCTGTTCCCTATTCCCATTGGCTGGAGCTTATGTTGGTGAAAGTCTGGCTATTCTTCTTCTCTCTCCCCATTAAAAACCAAAAATCAGATAAAAAATTTCTATCCATCAATTAAATTTCAACTTGAATGCCTCTTCTTTCAGTATCATGGGATCATAGATTTTGAGTTGCAAGATCAGATGTTAACCATGTTAATCTATCATAGCAATTATAATTCTGGCTTCAAAGTCAGTAAAAACTGGATTCAATTCCTTCCTCTGACATGTAGTGGCCAGATGACTCTAGGCAAGTCACTTAATTTTTCAGGCAACTCTCTAAAACAGATCTCAAAGTGTGGTCCTCAAGACCCATTCAAGAGGTTCCCAAGGTCAAATGCTTTTGTATTCATACTGAGATGTTATCTGCCATTTAAAAAACTTCTTCCTTTTCCAACTACAAGGTCAGATTTTCTTTGTATACTTTGAACAAACCAACATATCACAACACAAAACATGTAGAAACAGATATGAGAACCCAGCTCTTTTCTATTAAGCCAAATATTAAAGAGGTTTGTACAAACATATAAAATAATGCTATACTTCTATTGATTTTTTATTTTAGAAAAATATAGTTACATTTTCATAAAAATATTTGTTAACATGTTTACTACTGTTATTTAAAATAAATATTTTAATTGATCAGTTTTAGCTTTTAATGTGGTAAATATCACCAGATATAACCTATCTTTCATGGTAAAATATTTTCAACAAAGTCTTATAATTCACAGAAATAGCAAAGAGGCTTTAGGACATATAGTCATAGATTTAGAGTTGGAGGGGTACCCTCTGAGGCCATTTAGTTAAACTACTTTGGTTTACAGATAAGGAAACTAATGCCCTGGGAGGCTGATAACCAGTTAAAATACTGCTCTCCCTTTCAATCACTGCAAAGAAATAACACCTCATACACTCTATCAAAACCAATTGTTTCCCCCATTTATTCCATTTATGTGGGATTCTTTTCTCAGGGACCCCTTTCATCATTTCTGAAGAGAAATACAAACCCAAAAATGAAACTGACTTACTTTAAGACAAAAAGAAAATCCAGAAACATTTGTGATTCTTGGAGTTGGGTGGGCAGATGGGAGACAGGATTAGTTGGCAGAAGAAAAAAGGTGAGAGGTTCTATCTCACAAGTCTCCTTCCACACTCAATCTCCCAGGGTTATCATGAAAGAGGCATCTGAAAGCAATATTGCATATGCCCCCTGGCTTTGTCTCTCTTGCTCCCGTCAGCTCTTCCTAGATCAGCTTCCAGTACTGAGTGGAATCTTTGAGGTGTGCCGCAAAACAAGCAAGGGAGTCAACCAAAGCACCCTGCAGGGCTTCACCTACTGCCCCCCGAAGTGGATCGCACAGAGACTTCAGAACAAGGGCTTCATCAAAGGATAAAAAAAATCCCTTTGTCAGACTTGGTGACTAACCTACCGCAGGCCTTAGTTTTAGAGATTACTTTTCATTTTCTGAAGCCAGCAGCTCCAACTGAGACAACATTATTTTTTTTTTTGACCGTACCTACTTTGAATCTGTAAAAATCACTGAACTCAATGCATCATGAAAATCATCAGGTCAAAATGATCAAACTCACAACATGCTTAAAATGTCTGACATTTTCTCTTTGGTCCTCCTTCCTCCTCTCTTAGATAAGGAAGTTGTATAAATGATTTCTTTCTTTCTTTCTTTCTTTTTTTTTTTTTTGCATTTTTTGGAGAGGGGAAGGTAGGGCAATTGAGGTTAAGTGACTTGCCCAAGGTCACATGGCTAGTTTGTGTGTGTGTGTGTGTGTGCGCGCACGCGTGTGTGTGTGTGTGTGTGTGTGTGTGTGTGTGTGTGTGTGTTTTAAGTATCTGAGGCTGGATTTGAACTCAAGTCCTCCTGACTCTGGGCCATTGCTCTATTCACTATGCCACCTAGCCATCCCTATAAATGATTTCTAAGGTCCTTTTTAGTTCTGAAAATCTCATTCTCTTGTAGGAACTCAACAAGGCCTTACCTCACATAGGAGGGGAAAAATAGAAAAATCCTTTCTTAAATAAAGAAAACAAAATCTCTATGTATATTTTGAGATTTCTCTTTGAAGTATGTCATGTAATTTTGAGTGGAATATCTATGAGACTTTAAAAAAAACATGCTAATTAGCATATACAATGATTTTTATTTCTGTACCATCTGGGAATAATTTTACTGCAGAAGCAATTTAGATTGCAATAGTTGGTAATTTACCAGAACAGATTTTTCTGAGAAATCAGTAGAAGGAGAGTTTCAATTTTATCAATTGGTTTCTTAGTATTCATATTACTGGTGAATTCAAAGTAATTTAAGCAAAGCAGAGAGAATAGATTCTGCTCAATATTAGTAGTTCAGTTAGGTGGCATGTTATAAACAGTGCAATGGATTTAGTTTGCTTTCAAGTAAATAATGATTTACCAGTGAAGCCCACCAGGGACATTACAGGGCTGACATTAGGAACAAATGAACCGAACAGAGTAACTTTTGGTTAATGATCTCATTTTCTTCCAACTCTTCATGACTCCATTTTGAGTTTTCTTGGCAAAGATACTGGAATGGTTTATCATTTCGTTCTCCAGCTTTTACAGATGAGGAAACTGAGGCAAGCAGGGTTAAGTGGTTTGCCCAGGGTCACACAGCTAGTAAATGTCTGAGGCCAGATTTGAATTCAGAAAGATGAGTATTCCTGACTCCAGGGCTGGCATTCTATCCACTGCACTGCCTGTGGGAAAGTAAATAATGACAGGATGGGAACTCTTTCCCAAGTCACGGGCCTTCTCCCTATTCTAGCAGCATCCTTGAAACAGTGCCCTAGGGCTGAGCTGACCACATAAGCAATGAGAGTCCTGATCTGTCTCTTTGGTTAGCTGTTTTGGGGAGCAGACTCCATGCTTGATGAGTGTGGAGCTGAAGTCAAAGAGTGCTGTTGGAACAGTCTGGAAATAAGTACTAAGTTTTACCCAGAACTTTAGCATAGCCTGGAGTACAAGAAAGTAAAGACCCAGAATCAGACCCTGATTTTGCCATCACATAACTGTGTGACTTTGGACACTTCCTTTACTTCACCATTCTTTGCTCTATCTCCTCATTGGTAAAGTAAAGGAATGGGTTCCTTCCAGTTCTAGAAATTTCTATCTAGATATGTAACATGCTAAATCAATGACTTCGTTCACTCTTCACAACAACCCCGCCAGGTTGGTTAGGGCCAGGAGGTTATGTGACACACGTATCATAGTTCATACTCAGCAGAGGGAGAATTCAAGCCCAGGTCTTCTGATTCAAGTGCCCATGGTTTTTTTCACTATACTACCCTCCTGCTATTCATGAAATTTTCCAAGGATAGAGTAAGATCAAGGAAGAAGGTAAATGATAAAGCTTAGGTCTGTATGGATAGCTGTTTCATTTGCTTTCACTGAACAGTCCAGTTAATTCAGTCAATATGGGTCATCTAATAACTCCAAGCAGACAGCTAGCTGTTCCCCAAACTGGGGGTGACCTTTGAAAACTAATAGCTATTAGTTATTATTATTATTAACAGTTATAATAATATATTATATTATATATTATAATATATTATAATATAATATATTTATATTTATATATTATATATTTATATAATTTATATAATTATATAATTTATATAATTATATAATATAATTATAATATAATATAATATATTATAAACAGTTATAAGTTAATAATAACTATTAACAGTTTTTGGACCAAAACTGAAAATATAAAAGTCTAAACTTGGAACCTTCTTTTTAATTTGTAGAATATTTGAAATTCATTTACATTCAGTGTCAAACTGTTTCCCAGGATTTGTACTTAAAAACTCCATTAGAAGGGATGTCAGTGGAATCCCTCATAGTGAAGCCAATTGGTGAAGCAACAATGAGATTTGTCATAAAGTTATGATAAGTCATCTGTTTATCTGACTCCAATCCTTTCTCTATACTAGAGTTGTTATTAATAGACTGAGAATTTTTGGTTTGTAGGGTGTTTGTTAGAAGTGACTTAAAAAAACAAACAAACCATACTGTGTGCCAGGCAGGATCTCTCACATTGCAAAAATAAACTTTTTGTCAAATTGTCTGCTTCCTGGAAGTAGAGTATATTTCAAAACGAAACTGTAGAATCTTGATCAACAGAAGTGTGCAGCAAGGATAAGCCTATGCTTCAGATCTGGAGGCTGCTGCCATGAGAACCTTGGTCATTAATGCACTCCAGTCTTTTCAGACCAGAGTGTGTTCTGTTTGGCAATAACTTTATTGAAGACTAAGTTTGACTGTGATCCAATTAGAGTTTAATATGATCTTTTTGGCAAATTGGAATTTCATTTTTTGAAAATAAAAATAGAAATATTTCTCTTTTTTGGGGGGGAGAGGGGTAGATAAAGACTTGGCCAATAAAGCCTGACGTAGTTTCTTTTGTCTGGTTGTAAGAATCAAGACAGCCTTTATTAAGTATTTTAATATTACAAAACCCAAAGAAATTATAAAAGTATTTTAGTGTTACAAAAACCAGAGAGATTACAAAAATCTCTCTGATTTGAGAGTCTGAAGATCCTTTGTCTCAATTCAATCCAAATAGATTAAACTCAACAAACACTTGCTTATGTAGATGTAAGGACCCTGAAGGCATAAATATGAAAAATTATGAAGTTCCTGCCATCAAGGAGCTTACATTTTCTATGGGAGATGGAAAATAGCTCACATTTGTAAAACACATTACTATTTTCAAAGTATCTTGTCATGCATTTTCTTATTGGATCCTCTCAACAATCCTTGGAGTAGGCATTATCACTTTTCCTATTTTACATATAAGGGAACTGGCTAAACTGGCTACCTCAGGGTCACACATCTAGGCAGGATTGAAACCCAGATGTCTCTGACATCAGATCTAGCACTCTAATTATTTCACCACTCTGCTTTTCTGACAACCTTGCCATGGCATAGAGATCATTTCAATAAAAGGTAAAGTGTGAAAAGTTCAAAATACTATAGGAAAAATTTAAAGAGTAAAAATGCTTCAACTGAGAGGATCAGGGGAATTTTATGGAGATAGCATCTGAGCTGAACTTTGAAGGAAGCATTAGGGCAGACCTTTAGTTCTTTTTCTTCACACTCACTTATTAATGCTAACAGAGCTATACACCAATAACAATTGCATAGAGCACATTGTTTCTAGGCACTGCCCGATTAACATAATGCAATACTTCCTCTCTGTCTCTTTCTGTCTCCCTCTCCCTCTCTCCCCCTCCCTCTTCCTCTCTCCCTCCACCTTCCCCTTCTCACTTGCTCTCCTTCTTTCTCTTTCCTCCTCTCTTCTTTCCCTCTCTTTCCCCTTCCAAGTATTTCTCCCTTGCTTTTAACCAAGGGAATTGATGTTTCAACTAGTGTTCTGAATGAATTAAAAAATAATAGGACATTTTCAAGTTTGAGGCAGAGCATCCTTAGACTCTCAAGTCAGAAGCCTGGTTGTTATAATATCGAAATACTTAACTAAGGCCTGTAACAATATGGACACAACTTAAATACACCTTGGTGGTCAACAAATTTTGAGGGGCAGAGCCTTAGTTCTATGTTTAATCAGTGGCTTTTTGTGACTGTAATTTAGCCTCTATTATCAACATCAGTACCCAATTTATAAGCATTCAGAAATCCTGGATTCCACATTTATGCCACTTTCCAGTTTCTGCTATGCCATAGAGATTAGTGGAGCTTGAATTGTAAATTTGTAAAATCCTCTTAGAATAAATCTGGAATTGTAAATCCAGCCAAATGTGTTTCTTCTAGAGGCCAAGGTAAGTTATTTTGGTAGCAGTCGTTTCGACCAAGCTTTCCAAAGACACAAGTAGGAAACTGGTGCAGTGGGTGAACATAAATGATTCTTTTTTCATTTTAGTCTCACACAATGACACAATTTGATACAGCCACATTACTGTGCAGTTATGATTTGGAGTAGAAAAAATTCTGGAATGGAAGTGGTCATGTAATGCACTAGATTGGGAGACACAACAAGTTAATCTACTGGCAAAATGCTTGTCATGGCTTGTTCACAACAGTGAGTACCAGCTCTTTTGGCCAGACGGACCCTTTAGGTTCTCCTCACTGGAAGCCTTTAAATGGAGATTGGATGATCACTTGTTGAAGATACTGTTGGAGTAAATTCCTGTGGAGGTGATGCAGGGCCTCAATACTAAGCCATATGGGATGGTTTGAAGGAACATGGGTTGTTCAGCCCAAACAAACACTGGTGAGGGGTGTAAGGATGGGGAGGCATGATGGCTATCTTCAAGTATTTGAAGGGATATCACATGGGGAATAGATTCAGCTGTTTCTGCTAATTCTCAGAAGCAAGAATTAGGAATAATTGAAGAAAGTTGCAGAAAAGCAGATTTAGACCCTATGTAAAGAAAAACTTCCTAATATTTAATGCTGCCCAAAAATGGATTCGATTTCATCCTTTACTGTGTAGAGGTCTTCAAGTGAATAAGCTTGGATTACTACTTATTAGATATATTTTAAAGAGGATTACTGTTCATGCATGAACTAGACTAGTTGACCTCTGAGGTCCCTTGTGATTCTTAGACTTTCTGATTCAATGACCTCTAAGGTCTTTTATAGTTCTGAGATTCTAGGCTTTTGAAAGCTCAATATGCCTGTAACATTGTGCAATGGCTCAGCAAATATCTGTGAGAAAACCCTTTCTTCAAACTCCTTGCAACAGTGATTCTTCTTTTAATATTTTCCTCTGGTCCTGGTATCTTCTGTTATTTTTTTTCTTCTCTCTTCAACATCTGGCTTCCTGGCTCCTGAAATTACTTTTGTTTCAACTGGTTTTGGTCTTGTGCTTGCTAGAAATGCCCTACTGATTCACCCTATCTTTCTATGCCTGCTGGTGTTCAGTTGTTTTAGTTCTGTGTAACTCTTCATGACCCCATTTGGGGTTTTCTTGGCAAAGATACTGGAGTGGTTTGCCTTTTCCTTCTCCAGATCATTTTACAGATGAAGAAACTGAGGCAAGTAGGGTTAAGTGACTTGCCCAAGGTCACATAGCTAGTATGTATCTAAGGCTGGATTTGAACTCAGTTCTTCCTGAGTTATATTCCAGGAAACATGAGCTACCAATTCAATCCAATTAATGCTGAAGTGTTAATTAACCATGACCTATTTAAGGAGAGGTTTTAATGGTAGTAGCCACTGGTGTCTTCTGGATTGACAATATCATTTTGCAGTGATGGAGTGAAGAGCAGGGCATCAGAAGGGGTTTCCAATGCAAGTGAACAGTTGATAATAACTAATATTTTTATAGCAATTACTATGTCCTAGGCCCAGTGTGAAGTGTTTTATAGTTATCTTATTTGATCCTCACAATGACCCTGGGAGGTAAGTACTGTTATTATCCCCATTTTACAAATGAGGAAACTGAGGCAAGTAGGCTCACACAGTGAGTGTTTGAGCCTAGCCTCTTGTCATCTGCCTGATTCCAGGCCCAGAGTTCTATACATTGTGCCATCTAATTTACCCTTTGCTTTAATCTAAGTTTTCTATGATTTCTTTCCTTTAAAGAGTTTAATGCAAAATCCCACATTCTGCAAAATGTCTCTCCAGGTTTCTAATTGACCCCCCTTTCCCAACAATCCACCCAATTCATCTTTCCTCTGGAATTATCTTCCATTTACATTGTGTGTATCTTAGATGTATAGCTACTTGCCTGTTGTCTCTCTCATTAGACTGTGAGCTCCTTGAGAGTAAGGACTATTTTTTCTTTCTTTTCTTTGTAGCCCTAGCATTTAGTACAGTGCCTAACACATAGGAAGCTCTTAAGAAATGCTTGTTGTCTGACCGACTGATCTATTATACATAGAAGAAAATCAAAATTCCATAGCTTGACAGGCCCTCCATTACTAAATACAGTATACCTTTCTAGCTTTATCACATACTTTTCCATTTCCAGCATTAAACTGTTGCCGATAAATCAAATTCCACGCTCTCTCCCTTCTTACCACATTTTCTCAGACCCCAAAACAGAAAATCCTCTCCTCCCAACTCCCTGTTCCTGTTCTCTGCAGCTTTAAGCAGAAATGCCCTTTCTACTTCTCTTCCTCTAGATTGTAAGCTTCTTGAGGGCAAGGACTGTTTTTCACTTTTCTTTGTATTCCCAGCACTTAGCACAGACTGACACAGCAAGCACTTAATAAATGCATATTGACTGACTAAGTTTAGACTCAGGTACTCCCTAGGGCAGTGGTTCTCAACCTTCCTAATGCTGTGACCCTTTAATACTGGCATGTGGACATATTTGCATGTGGGTGGACTTGCCTGGAGACGGATAGAGGAGCAGTGTCTAGCTTCCTAAGACCATCGGAAATATGTGTTTTCCGATGGTCTTAGGCGACCCCTGTGACCCCTGTGAAAGGGTCGTTAGATCCCATCAACCCACAGGTTGAGAACCGCTGGCCTAGGGCATGTGCTCATTTGGGCTTGTTTGGATCAGGAGACCACTTGCCTTGTCTTGTGAGGGCTACAGGGAAGCGACTTGGAGAGAACAGGTACTATAGAAATTGGTGAAAATCAGACTCAATTATCTGTTAGTACTGGAACTGCCTTCTGAGGCCTGTTTCCTCATACCATCAGGGGTTATTTGGGGTTATTCCTTATTAATATTGTTAGTTCTCTCACCATTTAGGAGGAGCTGGGAGGCTCTTTTCTTCAGATCATTCATCCTTAATATTTAAGACAGTTTGTAGCTAAATTTACAAATCCATTATTATGATGCAAGTAATTCAGGCAAAAACAAAACAAAAACAAAAACAAAAGCATACTTTGCTCGAGTTACATAAACATGGGTTGCATTTTTTTTTTTAAATTCCTGAATTATCCAAGTAAATGTGTCAGTTTTCTGCTTCTTTAGTATATACTAATCATGGCAATGTTTTTTTTTTTCCCCAGAATTATTTGGCTTACTATACAGCCTACTTAAATAGAAAAAAAAAAACCTGACATTTATGTAAAACTTTACGGTTTGCAAAGCATTTTACACAAATTATCTTAATTTGATTCTTATATCAATCCCCTGGAAAGTAGGTAGTAAGGTATTACTGCCATTTTGCTCTTAAGAAGATGAAGCCTCAGAGAAAACGAACTTTAGTTTTTGTGCTTCTTTGATCTTTATTTCAGTCTATTTCAAATATCTTTTTTTTTGCACTTATAAGCAATAGCTTAGAAACGAACCCCTGTATTTACAAGGATTGAGTCCTATCATGGGGGCATCCTAAAATAATCTCTTGCACTCATGTCCCAACCCAATTTTTTCTACAATTCTGGGGTTCAGATGTAAGTCTTTTTGTGTTTTGCATGTTTTGTTCATTTAAAATTAAGTACACCTTATATTTGGCTGTAGAAGGGAAGGGGGAGGGAATAATCATTTATATGGCAAATCAATCTAGTCTCTTTGACAAAAAAGCCCCAAATGGTTGGACAAAATCACAGAGTTGGATGTGATTGAAACACTCAACAACAATAACCTATTACGTGCTAAGGCTGCAAGGTCGGTGCTAATATTATGCCTATTTTAGAGTTGAGGAAATTGACATTAATAGATTTTCCCAGGGTCACATAGCTACTAAGTGTCTGAGGCCATATTTGAATTCAGTTCATCGGGATCCAGCCCTGGAATTCCATCCATTAAGCCACCTAGATTGTTAGCCTGAGAGTTTGTGTGGCTGCTGGGGGCCCTTTACTTTTTCTGTTGATTCTGTGAAGGGCCCTCTGTTCCTATGCAAGCACTCTGGCTAACAATCCATCAATTATAGGGTCAGTTTTATTTGAATGGATAAAGTACACAAACTACAAAAGACTTGTACCTGAACTCTAAATCATCAGTATAATGCATCCTAGATCTGTAGTGACCCCTTTCTACCTCCCGTGGCCCTATATAGTCTTCCAGGCATATGGTACTACCTTTGAGTTGAGGGGTGCTATGGGAAAACAGGGTCACAAGAGATTTAGTCTCTTTCCCTACACAGTGCCCAGAGCTGGCAGTACAAACAGAGAGTATCTTTTGGGTTTACTCCTCCATGTTGTAGTGCTATTCCACTTGAATTTATGACTGTCCTCTTTGCTGACTCTAGGAACTCAGTACAGGTCATCTGATTCATTCCTCTACTGATCTGCAATATGGTGTAGGAAATCCTCTGCTGGTCCAGTAACTCCTCCTATAAATCCAGGAAACTTTGGTCTAGCAAGTTTTCCACTTGTTTTGATACTGTTGATTTACTGCTATCTCCATCCATTGCTTTCTCTGGGACATGTAGTACTCTTGAGCTGCCCCTGCAATGTGCACAAATCAAGGTGTAGGTTCCGTGTAGTTCCTCCCCTCTCTACATCACTTGGTCTCCAAACTGAGGGTCTGCATCCCCCTCTGTTTCCTATCTATCTATCTTTGATCTTCTTTATAAAAGTCACATTCATTAGTATATACAAGTACACAAATAGGTCATGAATATACTTCAGTGGCAATGTCAAAGATAAGCAAGTTTATCTATGTGGGAATTCTCCCCCCTAATATAAATTAAAACTTGTATATAATTAGGAGATAAGTCTATGAGGGACCTGTTATTGTTCAGTTGTGTCTGACTCTTTTTAATTCTATTTGGGGTTTTCTTGACAAAGATGCTAGATCAGTTTGCCATTTCCTTCTCTAGCTTATTTTATACATGAGGAACTGAGGCAAACAGTTTTAAATGACTTGCCCAGGTTCACACCGCTAGTAAGTGGCTGAGGCCAGATTAGGACTCAGGAAGACAAGTCTTCCTGATTGCAGGCCCAACACTCGTATCCACTGTGCTATCTAGCTGCCCATGAGAGAGACCAGAGGCTGAACTAACAAGAGTCTGAGGTGCCATTTGAATTTAGGTCTACTGACTTCAAGTCCAATGCTTTGTTCACTTTGCCCCGAGGCCTCTCCATTCATGCTTCCTGTGGTGAGGGTCTCTTGCTTAGTCATTCTGGCAAGATTCTTTCCAGAGTCCTCTTTAATAGGCTGATCCTTCACTTGGAAAATGGTCATCTCCCTGAGAGCCAGGGTAGCTTCAGAAAGGGCTAAGGAGCAGTTGATAAGATTTTTACTGTTCAATAACTCAAGGAGAAATCTCAGGAGGTCTGTACACAATGTTTGTTGATCTAACCAAAGCCTTTGATCCTGTCAGTCATGAGGGCTTGTGGGAAATAATGGCAAAATTTGGTTGCCTGGAGAAGTTCACTAATATTGTATGACAGTTTCATGAAGGCATGCTTGCTCAGGTTCTAGATAATAAATGATGTTCTTCTGCTTTCCCAGTCACCAATGGAGCAAAGCTATGTACTTGCTCTCATGCTTTTTACCATGTTTTCAGCAATGTTGTCAGGCACCTTCAATGAGGACAAAAATGACATCAAAGTCAGCTATTGCATTGACAGTAAATTATTTAACTTGAAAAGGCTACAAATCAAGACTAAAGTGGGAGGAGAGTTGGTGTGTGACTCTGTTTGCAGATGACTATGCCTGCAATGTTTCTGAGGCTAAGATAAAACAGAGTATGAATCAATTCTCTGCTGCTTGTACTCATTTTGGCCTAACAATTAACACCAAGAAAACACAGGATCTCTACCAACTAGCACCATACTATCCATATGTAAAATTCCAAGTAATTGCAAATGGAGATGTTTTGAATGCTGTGAATAAATTCACTTACCTTGGAAGTATATTTTCCAGGGATGTCCAGTTAGACGATGAGGTTGATATATACATTGCCAGAGTTTATTTAGTGTTTGGGAGTATCTAAAGTAAAATGTGGGAGAAAAGAGGTATTTTTAGATTGCCTACCAAACCAAAGGTCTACAGCACCATTATGCTGACCTCATTATTATATGACTGTGAAATTTGAACAGTATACCAGCACCATGCCAGGAAATTGAATTGCTTCCATATCAGAGGGAAAGATGGCAGCAGCCGTGGAGTCTAGGGAAGGCCTCCTATGTGAGGTAGACTGAACTAAATCCTAAATGGAGTCAGGGAAACAAAGAGATGGTACTAAACATTTGAATTTCATTTAAATTGTCATAGAAAGATTCTGAAGATCACCTGACAAGATGAGGTATCAAATGCTGAGGTCTTTTCATAAGCTTAACTACTAAGCATCCAAACTCTACTCCAGATAGAGCCAGCCAATAAGCTGGCTAACTCCAATGAGCTAGCCACACTAATTCAAATGCCAAAAGTATATTTGCCTAAAACACTATTTTATGAAGAATTCACACAAGGCAAGTACTCACATGGAGCTCAGAAGAAGTAATACAAGGACACTCTCAAGGTCTCTTTGAAGAACTTTGGAATTGATTGTGAGATGTGAGAGACACTAGCATAGGTCCACTCAGCATGGTATGTCTACATCCAAGAAGGAATTATGCCCTAAGAGCAGAGCAGAATTGCAGCTCAATTGTAGCTGAAAAGAAATGTGTGATGTGTAAATTTAGTGACATCTCCACTGCAAAGATTCATATAGACTATCAGTGTATGACTAGTGGCTAAAGCCTTACAAGCTCATATCGGTCTGGTAATCACAGTCCAACAGCATAGTGATATCTCACAACAACTGTGATGTTAAAAGTGCATGGGTGAATTCATACCTTCTGGAAGTATTAACCTTATGGAGGGAAGAATGATGATATTACTTCATTAAGGGAACAGATAAGGAATACACAAAGACTTGGTTAGGTTCTTCCTAGACACACTCTCTCCATATCTATTACTCCTAAATATTACAAAAAAGCCTTTGACTCAAAGAATTAGCATTTCTAATCTGATTTCAATTCCTCCATAAATCTATGATTTCACTATTATGTAAATATTCCTTCCAAAGGTGCATGTCATAACCCATCCATAACTTCTCATTTTGTGTGACTCATATATATGTGCTCCTGTAAATCCTTCATAAGGATTGCACCTAACATCTGTTGGGACAACACTCAGACTGGCTTCCTTTTATTCTTGCCTCTTGCTATAGGAACACTCTCCCTGTTTAGTACCATCTCTTTGTTTCCATGACTTCATTTAGGATTGAGCTCAAAGTCTACCTTACATAGGAGGCCTTCCCTAGACTCCATGGCTGCTGCCATCTTCTCCTCTGATATTACCTTGCATTTATACTGCATATACCTTTTGTGAGCCTAGTTATCTTCTGTACCCTTCATTAGAATATACGTTCCTGAAGGCATGAGCCATATTCTTACCTTTCTTCGCATAGCCCATGCTTAGCAGACTGTCTACAATATAGTAAACACTTAATAAATTCTTTCATTGATTAATTGATTGTTTGATGACCCATCCAACCCCTTCTTCAGTCATGTATCTCTTCTAAGTTACTATTTATTTCTCATGCATAATTCAGATTTGGTAACATACTCTAGTCTATTTATGCGTTCTATACATTGCTCCATCACATTTTGGATAATAAACCATTTTGATTTTTTAGAGATGGTGGCATTATGTGAGTGGTGGTCATATAACACCTCTAGAAGAATGTTAGTATTGAAAAAATGGGTTTTTATTTTATGAAGAAGATTGGGAATGTTAAATGTATTGCACAATTTCACAAATGCAATTTAAGTCACTCTCTTCTTCAATTTATTTCTGTATCAGCAATGCAGTATTCACAATGCCTACAGTAACTATAAATATGCTGATATAGTTATTAATCACAAAATGGAACAGGCTCTCTACATAAGAAATATAGATAGTGCATTCATTTAAATACCAGAAGACTGAG
>CM053587.1:156336403-156354948 GCA_028646515.1 Pseudochirops corinnae | reverse complement strand
TTCCTCAGCAACATTCTTATGGGGCAGTGTCTTCATCTCTAAAATGAGGCGACCAATAAGTTCCCTAGCTTTAAATTTATGATTCTATGATTTCTGCATCGTGTGGTGTTACCTTAAATGATAAGTAATAGTATTTCTCAAAATTGTACCAAATTACAAAGAAAAGTTATAGCATAATACAAAAATCATAATTGTATAGATATGAATTTTAGCACATTATGTACCTTTATCTCATTTCATCATTCTGGCACATTATTAAGTCCACCTTCTCATTTTAGCACATTCATGTGCTTTTTAATCTACTCTTAGCTTTTTAAATGTTCCAGTTAATTGCCTAATTATACAATTCAATTCAACAAACATTTATTCCTACCCAATCCAGTACATAAATACTTCCTTTCCTCTTTCTAGGTCATTTTTGGATTAGAATGAGTTGGATTTGTCAGTTTCCCCACACTCAGCTAAATTAAATGCTTCACCAACATTTTGCCTAACCTCCAGTTTGTTTTTCTATGTATTTGTAGATTTTTCCCTCAGCTCAACTGATGCGAAATTTCAGACCAATATAAGACAGGGTCTTACTATTGTTATAAGAATCTGAAAATCTTCCCTGCCCCTAGGCCCTTTGCTAAAATGGCTACGTGACTCTGAGAACCTTGCCAGATTTGAAAGTATACTCGGCCCCCTGATAGGCTGGATGTGGTCACATGGAGCCTGTGATGGGAGGCTTGTTTTTTTGGGAATGCTCGTGCCTTGTTACTTTGTGATTGGGCAATTGGTCAAGAGGGCTGTGACATCCTCGGACCCTGGAGAAAGTGATATATATGCCCTGATGTGAGGTTTTGCTTTGGGGCTCACTTTGAGAAGAGTTGTGTGATTTGGCCAGACGAGACTCTGGGAAGCCGTTGAGCCCCCTGGCTTTGAAAACCCAGATGTTGGTGCTTCCCTCTCTGGTTACTGAATAGGTAACTGATGTAATGGTCAGATGGTTTGGAAGCCGTCTGCTGATCTGTTTCTCTGTCTGCTTGTAACTTCTCCTTGTTAACTTATGTTTGTAACTTCTGTTTTTATTCTCTGAAGTTCAGGGTGCCGACTTTTCCCCCTGAACTAGGTAAATGATGTATGTTTGATTGATTAAAGTAAGATTGTTAACCCATTTTGAGTTGCTTTCCTTTAGAAAAGCAGATCTAAGAACCTGTGCTAGCAGTCATCCTGGGTATACTAGGGTAGGGTGCTTGCTGATGCAACTATCTAGCGTACTTTGGGTAGTTGGGCATTTGCTTAGTTCAGTCTGAAGAGGACAGAGTAGAAAGATGACAGAATAGAAAAGGAGGTAAAAAAGGGAGAAAAAGAAGAGGAGGAAGAGAAGGAAAATCAGAAGTATAGCATGATTTGGGGGCAGGGGGAGAAGAAACTCATTGTTAGAGTACATATATGTATGTGCATAAAATTAACATGCATATACATGAATGTATAGATACATACATACACATATGATGTGCATGATTGTATACATGCAAGCATGTAGCACATACCTACCTGTATACACATTTATACATATATACACATATATGTATATTATGTGTGTATACAAACATACATATATGTAAGGAAACTTCCTCTGCCATTAGAAATGGTATTATTTTACAGTTTATAGTCTTAGACAATTGCCTGAAGATCTGAGAGGCTAAATGACTTGCCAAGATTTTCCTAGCCCCTGAAGAAGATTCTCTATTCACTAGGTCTCTGATATTTTTTGTCTCAGGATGTCTGTACATTCTAAAAAAATATTGAGGATTCCTAAAGAACTTTTGTTTATGTGAGTTATATCTATGGATATTTACTGTACTAGAAATGAAAACATCTTTGTATTATTATAAAAAATAGTTTTGGCTTCATGGATGCTCTGAAAATACCACCAAGGATTTCAGGACACACTTTAAGAACCACTACACTAGGCCATGCTGCCTCTTTCAGACCTTCTATGAAGAACACTAACTCAGTATTATGATGAAATCTTTTAAAACCAGGAGATTTCAGCTTACAAGTACTTTTTGGTGCTGTTAATATAATACAAACATGCAAATACATTCTATAGAGATCGGTATCATCAAGAAGTAATCAAATCATTAAACACCAGCATGCCCACAGTACATCACACTATTTGAGAGAAACTTTTGCATCCCAATCTAAGATTTTATGAACAAGATATAAATAAGAAAAAATTAAAATTACATCTTTTTCCCAATAAGATAATATTATATATAATAAACATATTATATGACTATAATTTTTGTATTTCTAAAATAATAAAACAAAAGTAGTCATAATAACTCATCAATTATGGAGGGGCTACATCCTCAAACACTGAACAAAAATTTTACCTTGTGCTAAAGGTTTTTTTATGGTGTGTCATTTAATCTAATCCTTTCCTAAGTTCCACCTGTGCTATTGTCTATACCACACAATTTATTGCTTAATTATATGGCGTTTAGTGTTGTTTGCTATCAGAATCTTAGAGACTTTAAAGATTTTCTAATCTGGTTTCCTCTACCACTCCCCACCCCCAACCCAGAGCAAGGGGATAGCTGAGTCAGGCATGTAGTATGGTGGATAAAACTCGGTGCCTGGAGTCAGGGAGACCTGGCTTCACATCTGGCCTTAGATACTAGCTGTATGCTTCTGGGCAAGTCACATTTCTCTCTTGGTTTGCTCGATTATAAAATGGGAATAATAATAGCACCAACTTCCTGGGGTTGTTCTGAGGATCAATTTGAGATAATATCTGCAAAGTGCAAATACTTAGCACAGTGTCTCATACACAGTAGGTGCTTAATAAATGTTTGTTTCTCTTCCTCCATTATACAAGTGAATAAACTGAAACCTTAAAGAGATTAAGTGACTTGCCCAAGGTAGCATAGCATAGCTAGTTAGTAGAAGAATCAAGAGTAAAAACCAGTCTTCGTGACTCTCTGTTAAGTCCTCTATATACTGCTTTTTGTTTCATGGATACTGTCTTGTCTAATCTAATGATTTTAAACTTGAGGTCCGGGAATATGCCTAATGTTCTAGTAACATTCTTCTGATCTCTTACCCTATGCTATTAAATCCTTGTTCATTAATAAAACTTATTACACTTAGGTTCAGAACCATAGCTGTAAGCTCACATGGACCTGAGATCTTCTTAGGAAGAATGCTCTTTGGCTCTTGCCAGAATACAGGATTTTCCCTGGGAAAATAAGAATTTGGCTTGTATTTTTTTTAGGTCAAAAAAAAAAAAAAGAGAAAAAGGGACCTTGGGTCCCATGCAAGAACTCAGATAGAAAATTTAATACAAACCAGACTTAATTTAACCCAACAAAAATACACAGAACCATCCTTGAGCCTATAAACAATTAGTATGACTTCTTTTTCCTCTCATGTAGGCCTCTGATTTCCAGAGACCTAAATAATCGTTAAGACTCATAGTATTATCCTGAAAGGCAAAAATGCTTTGGATTCTGGAGCTGATCTGCTTCCATTAGATTTGTATAGTCTACATGACTCACAGTACCCTTGAAGAGCAAGGTCTAAGTTTCTTTGTCTGCATTGTGTCTTGTCCTTTGCTACTTACTCAGCTATGACTCCCATTTAGTTCAGGAATTCCTATTCTTGCTCTAGAACTTGGCATGGTCCATGAACTCATTTCCTTGGCCCTCTTCATCTTGTGCCAATTGTACAATGCACATGATTTCCTGAAGGGTTCTCTAGATGAGTGTTGGTTCCCTGAAAGGCCTCACATCATCCTAATTCACCTATCTGAGTAACCCCTCTCCTCTGCATTTCTCTTCAACTCCATCCTTCAATTTCCTCTCTCTCTCTCTCTCTCTCTTTCTCTCTTTCTCTCTCTCTCTTTCTCTCTCCCTCTTTCTCTTTCTCTGTCTCCCTCTTTCCCTACCTCTTTCAAAACTTAAGCTCATAGCTCAGCTCAACCTCAGCTCAATCAACAAACATTATTAAGCACCTATTACCAAAATGAAAGTATCCTTGCTCTTGAGTTTTCATCTATCAGAGAAACAATATATAAAGATATAAATATAAACAAAATAAAGTCAATTTGAGTGAATAGGGGAAGGAGCTAGGGGGAATAAAGAGAAGTTTCATGTATACGGTGGTATTTAAGTCAACTTTTGAATGAAACAAGAGATTTCAAAATGCTTAAGTGAGGAGGAAATGCAATCCAGACATGGGGAGCAGCCATTATAAAGAAATGGAAGTAAGAGATGATGTGTTACATTTGAATAGCAAGAAGGCCAATTTGGCTGGGCCATAGGATACAAGAAGAAGATTAATGTATAATAAGGCTGCAAAGATAAGTTAGAGCCAGGTTATGAGGGTTTTAATAGACAGAAAGTTTATATTTTATCCTAGTGTCAATAAGAAATTATTTTAATTTATTGAGTAGGGGAATGACATTGTTAGACCTGGGCTTTAGTAAAAGCCCTTTAGTAACTGTGTGGTAGATGTATTAGAGAGGGGAGAGACTGAGGTAGGGAAGCCTATAAGGAGGTCATTGAGATAGCCCATGCCACAGGAAATGAGCGTCTGAACTAGGGTGGTGGCTATGTGAGGAGAGAGAAGGATATGAATGTAAAGACTGTTTTATAAGTAGAAAAAATTTCTATGCTTACAATTGCTCAGTGGTTTACAACTGATTTGATATGTGAGATGAGGGAGAATAAGGAGTCAAGAATAAGGTTAATGTTTTAATCTTAGGTGACTGGAAGAAAGGTGGTGCCCTCAAAGGCAGCTAAGTGGTCCAGTGGATAGAACACCAACCCTGGAGTCAGGAGGACCTCAGTTCAAATCTGGCCTCAGACTTTTGACTCTTACTAGCCATGCGACCCTGACCAAGTCACTAAACCTTGATTGCCTCCCTTCCCTCCCTCTCCCCCCAAAAAGAAAGAATGATTTGTGCCCTTTACAGAAATGGGGAAGTTTGGAAGAAGGCTAGGTTTTTGGGGGGAGAGACATTAAGTTCTATTTTTAATTTTTTAGGAGGCCTTGAATCAATACTAATCAATCATCAGTCACCATCTGTGTAGTGTCAATGGGATAATTGCCACATAGGACAAGGGGAGGAAAAGAACAGGGATAAGCATTTGTATGGTGCCTACTATGTGCCAATAAGCACTTTTTACAAATATTATCTCACTTAATCCTCACGGCAACAGTGCTATTATTATCCTCATTTCATACCTGAGGAAACTAAAGATTAAATGACTGTTCCAGAGTCACCCAGCTAATGAATGTCCAAGGCCATGTTTTAACTTGGGTCCTCCTGGCTCTGGGCCTAGTTCTTTTTCACTGTGTCATCTAGCCTCCTCATTGTGAGAACAAAAGCTAAGCCCTCACTGTAATTCTGCTAAGATGTATGTCTAATGCTACAGAGTTTACATAGTGGGGCATTTGGGATGTTCCGCAATTTAGTTTCTTCCTTTTCCTATTGCCTTTAATGAATATTATATTAATTGGCATGATTATTAATGTTTTTTAAATGTCACAAATACTAGAATGACCTCATTCAAGTAGCAGATATGTTTGAATTCTTGATCTTTTCTTCCTGAATTCACGACAGTGAGGTGAATTTATATATTTTTTTTAAATGGCAGGCAACATTTTGAAATTTGCCAACAAAAATAGAAAAGGGCAGCTGAGTGGCACAGTGGATGGAGTACCAGGCCTGGAGTCAGAAAGACTGATCCTTCTGAGCTCAAATCCAGTCTCAGACACTTACTAGCTGTGACCCTGGGTGAGTCATTTTAAACTCAATTTACCTCAGTTTCCTCATCTACAGAATGATCTGGAGAAGGAAATGGCAAGCCATTCTGCCAAGAAAACCCTAAATAGGGTCACAAAGAGTCAGACATGACTGAAAATGATTCACCAGCAACAACAACAAAAAAAGACAAAAAAAACCTGGAAAGAGCTATCCAGTAGAGTATCCCAGGGATCTGTACTTGACCTTGTGCTGCTTGACACTTTTACCAGTGGCTTGGATAAAGGGACAGATGGCATAATCATCAGATTTTTAGATGACACAAAACTAGGAAGGAAAAGTAACACAAGGAATGACAGAGGCAGGATCCCAAAAGATTTTGGCAGACTAGAACACTGGTCCAAATTTAATAACATGAGATTCAGTAGGATAAATGTAAAGTCTTATGTCTGACATTAAAAATTAAATTTAAGTGTACAAGATTTTTGGATAGGCAAATTTTTGGTTAGATGATACAGTTAGTTTGTCTAAAAAAGGGCTTGGGGTTTAAATGGATTCCCAAATTGATGTTAGTCAATAGTGAGTTATGGTAATAAAGAAAATTAATGCATTATTAGGCTGCATTTACAAAGGCACAACTCAGACCTACCTTCTCCTACTTTGGCTGGTTGCCTGTTCTTTCCAGCTCAGCTCTGGATGTCTCCACTCCTTCCTCTTCCCTGCCAGAAGCCTAGAATCTTTCTGCTTCTGAGATAACTTTTCATTTTTTGTGGAAATATCTCACCTTTGACTGATTCAAGTAGGTGAAAAGGCCCATTCCTCATCTAAATCCAATTGACTCAATCAAAAACATATATATATATATATATGTATATGTGTATATATATGTGTGTGTGTATATATGTATATATGTGTATATATATGTGTGTGTGTGTATATATATATATATATGTATATATATGTTGTTTCCCCTATTTATATGTAAGCTCCCTTAGGAGCTTCATTTCTATCTTTGTATACCCAGCTTTTAACACTGTGTCTGGCACATGGAAAGCACTTAATGCTTCCTAATTGATTGATTGGTTTTTAGGCAGCACATTTTAGGGTGGACCTTTATAAGCAGGAAGGCATTCAGTGGGGGATAATCACAATGCTAGTGGGCCTTGAATTCGTGTCAAATGAGAAAACATAGAAGGAACTGGGAACTTTTAGCCACAAGAGAAGACTCATAAGGAAAGAAACTGAAGGGCTGTAAGAACAGGATTAGATTTAATCTGTTTGGCCGTAGAAAGTAGAAGTAGGAGCAGTGGGTGGAGGTTAAAAGAGGTAAATATAGGCCTGATGTAAGTTGAAAAAAAAATAACAAACTTTCCTTGCAATTAAAGCCAAAGGAGAATGGTCTGCCCCAGGGCATAGTGGGTCCTCCTGCATTAGAGATCTTTGAGCAAAGACTTGATGATTGCTTGTTGGCTGTGTAGAAGAGCAAAATTTTGTTCAAGTATGATTTCTCAGTAAGATCTCTTTCAATTCTGAAATTCTAAGATTCAGTGGAAAAAAAAAAAAGAAATCCAAATAAGATGGCCTTAGTCATGGTGTATGGTCTTGAATGAAGATGCAAAAATAAACCTTCCCTCTCACCCCATCCTCAAGGTATGAAGATGAAACCACTCTATTAATATCCTGTGCTCTATAGCCCTTTAAAAAAACACTTGAGTATATATAGTGGAAAGAAAACAGGCTTTGGAGTCAGGAGAGCTGGATTTGAGTTATAGATCTACTAACTGTATGACCCTAGGCAGATAATTTCACATCTCTCGTGGTGATGATGGGGATGGTAGTGATGGTGGTAGCCAGTCACCACAGCTTACAATTCTAAACAAACTTAATTTACCACAATCCTGTGAAGCAGTCAATTCCGTAATTTTTACCCCTACATAGTGCTTTAGAAAAGTTACCCACGATTTAAAATGTCATTTCCTTCCAATTGCAGGAAAGAATGAAGATGACAGCGAAGAAGATTAATTTTTTCTCCTAAGCCAGGAGCTTTCATGAGGCAATGAGTTTGGTCATGCCACTTGCATGATCTAATGCTGGTATGCAGTTAATTCTTTAAGAATGCTCTACTCAGTCTCTAAGAAGCATAGTGTAATAAATGGAGATGTCATTCTTGAATATTTACCAGCATATATACAATGTTTTATATGCACATATTAAAATTATCCTGTTAATTGCACTTAAGTAAATAATATTCTGGTAAAATGCATAGCACTTTGCTTTTTCAAATATTTCTGTGTTGTACCATCCTGTTTCCAATTATGAAAAATTTCAGGGCACACTATCTAAAAGATAAAACTTCCAAAATAGTTATTTTCCCCTTCTCATATCATTCATATGTCTTCTGCCACCATCTTCTCTCTTATCCCTGTTTCACATGATTAAGTAGATTTACTCTTTACCAAGACAAACCTCTCTACCTGCTCAAGGGATCCTGTTTTCTCCAAGAGATGGGCCCCTCTGTCAGCCCCACTCTTTCACTTATTTTCAATCTCTCCCTATCTACTGGGTCATTCCTTATTGACTATAAACATGCCTATATCTTCTACATCCTAAAAATACTAAAGCAAACCAAAAGAAAAAAAAAAAACCCAAACCCAACCCTCATTTGACCCTTCTGTCCATATGTTAACTCTCTATATCTTTTTCCCTTTGTGACTATATCCCTTGAAAAGTCTGTCTACAATAGGTGCCTCCATTTTCTTTCCTCTTATTTGCTTCTTAAACTTTTACAATCTAGTTGCTGACCCCATCACCACATCATTTCACCAAATTTGCTCATTTTAAACTTGCCAGTGATCTCTTAGTTTCTAAATTCAATTCCCTTTTTTTATCCTTTTTTCTTTGACCTCTCTGCAGCCTTTGACACTGTTGTTCAGTTTCTTCTCCTTGATTCTTCTTTCTAGGTTTTCAGGACACCATTCTCTTCTGGTTCTCCTATGTATTGGACCAATACTTCTCAGTCTCCTTTGCTGAATCTTCATCCAGATCAAACCCTCTAATTGAAGGTGTCCCACAAAATTCTGTCCTGGGCCATCTTTTCTTCTCCTTCTATACTACTTCACTTGGTGATCACATCAACTCCTATAGGTTTCATTACAGGAAGCCTTTCCCAGATTCTCTTATTTCTAGTTCCTTCTCCTTTCTTAATCCTTTCCTATTTATCCCAGAGACAGCTTGTTTTTATGTATTTGTTTGCTTGTTTTTTTCCCTCATTATATTGGGAGCTTCTTGAAGATATAGACTGTCTTTTGCTTCTTTTTTGTATCCCCCATGCTTAGCACAGGGTCTGGCACATAGTAGGTGCTTAACAAATATTTATCGACTGATTGAGTTCTTTGTATTTTTTGTGTGTCATTGACTCTTTTGGCTGCCTGGTGAAACCTATGGACTATGGGCTCCTGCTCAGAATAATATTTTTAATGCTTAAGATAAAATACATAGAATTACAAAAGCAATCAAGTATATAGGAATAAAGGTACAATTTTTTTCACATCTAGGTTCATGGACCTCTTGACATTTATCCAAGGATCAGACCCCAGCATAAGAACCTCTTAGAATCTAAAAATAATTTAGGATTTTGGGAGACATCTCACAGTAGATAAGTAATGCCTACTTGTAATAGCTTAGACTTATTAATTTCTCGAATCATACATTTATTTCTATAATTGCCTAAATTGTAATTTATTTCACCCAGATAGTAGTCCAGCAGGCTTTTATATAGAAACAGTAATATTATTAAAGATGCCTTTTTTCTCATCCTAGGATATATAGCCATGCAAGTTTTATAAATTCTTATAATGGAATTAAATAACATACAGACTATAAAGCAGTAGCAAAAAGCTGAGAAGTTCATTGTATTTTGTCCTTTAAATTATTTTGAAGTGTGCTCCAAGTGCTGTAATACTTGTGCAGTAAATTTTCCCTTTTACATTGTTGTGACCTGTTTGTATTTGCTGTAGTATGTTATAGAAACATGTATTTTATTTACAAGTTTTTTTTTTCTATTGCAGTTTAACTCTATTTTCTTCTGAATTATCTATGATTTCTGTAGTATCTGTTGTGATTTTCTCAATGTGAGGAACACCTAGTTTGGGACCTCTTTTTACCAATGAATATGCAACCTTTCTATAATTTAGCAGACAAATTCTGGACACA
The DNA here is from genome assembly GCA_028646515.1 of Pseudochirops corinnae. Classification (NCBI taxonomy): domain Eukaryota; kingdom Metazoa; phylum Chordata; class Mammalia; order Diprotodontia; family Pseudocheiridae; genus Pseudochirops; species Pseudochirops corinnae. The sequence continues at coordinate 156,344,978 of CM053587.1, read as the reverse complement.
TAGAGTTTAAGTGCTTTACCCAGAGACACCCAACTGTGAAGTGTCAGAGTGAGGATTTGTACCCATCTTCCTGACTTCAGTTCTATAACTCTATCCAATGCATCATATGCCTCAGTTTTCTTCTAAACTTTTTTTCTAAACAAAATCTTCTTAGTCTGTTATCCCAACTGATGCCAACATTTCAAAACATAGATAAAGATAATATTAAAACTCTCTAGCTGAAAAGGGGTACTAGAATTTTAAAAGTGATAAAATGCCACAACATATTGTGCTTGATCTATACTGAAGAGTTTTCTTCTCATGGTTTTTCGTTTTTTTTTTTTTCAGACTTGAATTTTTTCATTAGTAACCATGGGAACAATAATGTAACTACACATGTGGTATAAATCAATTTAGGTAATCATTTGGTTTTATAGTATAGTATCTGAAATGAATTGTGATGTTTATAAACTTCTGTGTGTTTGTGAATGCATTTATTCTGATGCCTACATGTTTAGGAGAAATATCTTCTGGCATTTGTAAGGAAAAGGAAAAGCTTGCTTAAGAATAGTAGGTCTTGGGGGCAGAGCCAAGATGGCGGAGTGAAAGCAAAAACTTGGCATTGGCTCTGGCCACTTCTAATACCTGTAAAAAAATGACTCTAAACAAATTTTAATGCTACAAAACTTTCACAAAGAGACAGAGAGAAACAAATCTCCTGCTGAAGTTAGCCTGGCTGATCTACAGGAAAGGTCTATTGCAGCATGCTGGGAGCCTAGTGCAGTCCCCCATGAGCCACAGTTACAGCCCCAGGGAAGCCCTGAGCAGCAGCAGCTAGAACAGACTGCCAGGAGAGTGAATAACTAGCAACTATGGCAGTTTCCAGACATCTCAACCCATAAATGCCAAAGACAAAGTAAAAGGTTAGTGGGGAACTCTGTTGGAAAACAAAGGGCCAGAAGAGCAAGGTTTGTCCCCTGCTCCCAGGGCAAGAAGTGACCAAGGCGTGGCAGCTGCAGCCACTGACTCATGGCTGCTTCCAGAGCTCCTGGCCCGCAGATTGTAGGGGGACCAAGTGACCATTCAGAGGGTAATCAATCTTGCTTTAACCTGCTTGGATATGGATAGTGGTCTTGGGTGGTGGTCCTGGGTGTGTGGCTAGTGTGCCAGAGCTTATGGGGGCTGCAGAGAGGGCACCCAATTAATAGCTCCAGCAGCTGTGAAGACCCCAGTAATTTGGGACAAAGCTCTGTCCATTCTAGAAGCAGAGTTCTCCTGTGGCAAAGAGCTCAAAAGTCAAGTAAGTGTCTGGCAATATGAGCAATCAGAGGAAGCGCAATCAGACCATACAATCCTATTTTGGGGACAAAAAGGATCAAGGCATGGAGCAGGATGAAGACATAAAAGTCAGAACTCCTGCATCAAAAGCCTCCAAGAAAAAATATGAATTGGTTACAGGCCATGAGGAGCTCAAGAATTTTGAAAATCAAGTAAAAGAAGTGGAGGAAAAACTGGGAAGAGAAATGAGAATGATGCAACAAAATCATGAAAAGTGAGTCAACAGCCTGCTAAAGGAGACTCAAAAAAATACTGAAGAAAATAACACCTTAAAAAGTAAACTAACTCAAATGGCAAAAGAGACCCAAAAAGCCAATGAGGAGAAGAATGCCTTAAAAAGCTGAATGTGCCAGATGGAAAAGGAATATCAAAAACTCACTGAAGAGACTAATTCCTTCAAAATTAGATTGAAGAAAGGGGCAGATAGGTGGTGCAGTGAATAGAGCACTGGCCCTGGAGTCAGGAGGACCTAAGTTCAAATCTGGCCTCAGACACTTAACACAAATCTAGCTGTGTGACCTTGCGCAAGTCACTTAATCCCAATTGCCCCTACAAAAAGCAAAAAAAAGAAAAGAAAAGAAAAGAAATAAAGAAAGAAATGAAAATTAGATTGGAGCAAATGGAAGCTAATAACTTTATGAGAAATCAAGATACTATAAAATAAATCCAAACAAATGAAAAGAATAGAAGGCAATGTGAAATATCTCATTGGAAAAACCACTGAACTGGAAAATAGATCCAGGAGAGAACATATAAAAATTATTGGACTACCTGAAAGCCATGATCAAAAAAAGAGCCTAGACTCCATCTTTCAAGAAATTCTCAAGGAAAATTGCCTTGATATTCTAGAACCAGAGGGCAAAGTAGAAATTGAAAGAATTCACAAATTGCCTCTTGGAAAAGATCCCAAAAAGAAAACTCCTAGGAATATTATAGCCAAATTCCAGAGTTCCCAGGTTAAGTAGAAAATATTATAAGCTGTCAAGAAGAAACAATTCGAGTATTGTGGAAACATAATCAGGATAACACAAGATCTAGCAGCTTCTACCCTAAGGGGTTGAAGGGCTTGGAATATGATATTCCAGAGGTCAAAGGAGCTAGGATTAAAAGCCAAGAATCAACTACCCAGCAAAACTGAGTATAATGCTTCAGGGGAAAATATGGTTATTCAGTGAAATAGAGAATTTTCAAGCATTCAGAGCTGAACAGAAAATTTGACTTTCAAATACAAGAAGCAAGAGAAGCATGGGAAGGTAAACAGGAAAAAGAAATCATAAGAAACTTATTAAAGTTGAACTATTTACATTCCTATATGGAAAAATTATAACTGTAACTCATGAGACTTTTCTCAGTATGAGGATAGTTGAAGGGAATATATATGTGTATATATGTGTACATACATATATATGTATGTATAGGAGGGTGTATGTGTGTATAAGTATATATGTGAGTGTGTGCATATGTATGTACATGTATGCATAGACAGAAGACACAGGATGAGTTTAATATGAAGGGATGATATCTAAACAATAAAATTAAGAGGTGAGAGAGGAATGTATTGGGAGAAGGAGAAAGGGAGAGATAGATTAGGGTAAATTATCTCATGTAAAAGAGGCAAGAGAACACTGTTACAATGGAGGGGAAGAGCAGAAAGGTGAAAGGGAATGGTCAACCTTACTCTCATTTAATTTGGTTTAAGGAGGGAATAACATACTATTCAACTGGGTATCTTACCCTACTGGAAATCAGGGGGGAAGGGGAGAAGAGGTTGGATGATAGAAGGGAGGGCAGATTGGGGGAGAGGGTAGCTAGAAGCAAACACTTTTGAAAAGGAACAGGGTCAAAGTAGAAAATAGAATAAGTAGCAGGATAGGATGGAAGGAAATATAATTAGTGTTTCACAATATAACTACTATGGAAATGATGTGGGTAATTACACATGTACAATCTATGTTGAATTGCTTGTCCTCCCAGTGGGGGTGGGTGAGGAGGGAAGAAAGGAAAGACTCAGGAACTCAAAGTTTCAAAAACAAATGCTTAAAAAAAATTTTTGTTTTGTGTTTTTACGTGCAACTGGGAAATATAGGCACTGGGGCATAAAAATCCATTTTGCCCTATTAGAAAGTTGGGAGGGGATGGGAGGGATATAAGAGAGAACAGATTGGGGTTAGGGATATTCTGTAGGCTTGCTATTTTGGGGTGGGGAGAGGGGAAAGACCGGGAGAAAAATTTGTAACTCAAAATCTTGTGGAAATGAATGTTGAAAACTAAAACTAAATAAATAATTTGGGGAAAAAAAGAATAGTAGGTCTTTTAAATTTTAAACCATTTTATTCTGGCCTATATTACTAAATGATATTCCATAATATCATTTATGCATTTTAGTACTTGGTATTACCATACTCCATGAAGTCTTCTCTTGATTCCCTTAACTAGAAGTAATCTTTATTTTGAAATTCCTATAACATTCTTCCTTTTGTGTCTTTTTTTCAACATAATTATGAAGTTCTAGTTTATATTTAATCATGTTTTTTATCTTATCTTTGAAAAGCAGCATGCGATAGTAGATAAAAAGCCAGCTTTGGAGTCAGGAAGAAGGTGGGTTCAAGTCCCACTTCTGACACTTGGTTTTGTGACCTTGGGAAAGATTTTTAAATTTTCAGGACCCCAGCAACTCTTCAAGACTATAAATTTGCCAGTACTCTTAGAAGGAATCACTTTTTTGGATTAAGGGTTAAAGGAGAAAGATTGTTCTCCAACTCACTCCTTTTAGAAAGGAGTATTTTGTGAACTTTGGAGGGTCAGAGGATTTGAGACTTCCTACTGGTGTTTCAGTCTTAGCAGTAACCCTGGAGCAGTAGCTGATGGAGTATCTACATTGCAAGCTAAGAACAAAGTAGACACCCTGAGGAAAGACAATTTTAAGTCTACAAGAATCACAGCAGAAAAGCTCCAACATGTCTAAGGGGAACATCTTGAGGATTTTAGAAAAACGGCTTCCAGGAGTTGAGAATTAGCTCTTTTATCACAGAGATACCGAAACCTTCAGTTCTTTCCCCTGGACTCTTTGTACTTGGAATAGAATGCTTTTGTTGATCTGGTTTGAACCAAACTTTCTTATTATACCATCTAAGTACATTTTGCTTTCTAAAACCTAATTAAGTCTGATTAACTAATTGATGTTAACAATAATCATGGGGTGGGGAAATTCATCAAAGGAAGCTAGAAACCTACCTCCAGTCTCTTCGGGTTCTGGAGGTCTCTGAGGAGAGATGGCACAGTCTTACTCTAATGACTCAAGGTACCCAGGCCAGGGTGAGTTGGCAAAGTGTAAGACCAGAGCCTTTGATACACAAATCCATTTCATTGCTGGGTTGCTGTTTTTGTATTTGTTTATTTTTGTTTTGTGGTCCCTATTACTGCTTGCCCAGATGTTTGCAAATGCCTCTACTATTTCTCCCCTTCTTTCTCTTTTTCATAACATCACCAAAACAATCTTTTTTTTATCCAAATTTGGACAAGTCACTACGTGACTGTAAAATCTTAAATGTTTCCATATTATCAAGCAATTTAAAATAAGAACACCTTTTTTCCCCTAGCATTTCATGTCTTCCACAACATGATACTGTCTTACTTTTCCAGATATTTCATATTACTTACCTCCATGCACTGAGTGCTCCAGGCAAAATGAACTGTTTTTTGCTTTGTGAACAAACCCTGGGTTTTCTCACTTTCCTGTGTATACTTAATATGTTTTCGTAGGGAGGTACAATGCAAATTAGTTTAAACAGGGCTTTTGAAAATACGTTTTAAATAGGTGGTGATTATGAAGGACTCTGACAACTCAGAGAATCAGGAAAGGCCTCTTGAGGGGAGCAATAGCTTCCTAGAGACAGAGGTAGGAAGGGAAAATATTCTAGTCAAGGGAAAGAGGTTGTATCAAGGCATGGAGATGGGAAATGGAGCATCATGTATAGAGTACAATAAGTACACAAGTTGACTGGCTCTTGGAAAGCATGAAGGGGAACAATGTAAGAGCAGCTTGGAAAGTTAATTCTTGTTTCATTTCTTCCAAGAATTCTAGTTTGTCTTGTGGATAACCTGTCTTTTTCTCTGAGGTTTTGGCTTTTCTTCTGGGTCTGTGTGTTCTGGAATCTGTGACTTCATACTGTTTATTTATCATAAGTGTATTGCTTCTCTTCCTGTTCCCATATAGGCAGCCACTTGGTCCCATCTCAGTCTCTATGCTGGAAGTTATATTTGGGCCTTCTTGCTGGACCTCCACTTCAGTGCTTACAAACCTCTGGAAATCTCCTTGTGGTGACTTGGGCTGGAATAATGATACATTGTGGTTTTTCCTCCTATTTCCCCCTGACTACTTGATCTGGTGCTATTACTTGATTTTTGTTGGAGGTGTGGGAGAAAGCTGGATTATACAGTTTACTCTTATTCTACCATTTTTGTTGATTTTGTACAAGAGGAAGTTAAGGTTGGCTATGGACTCAGGAGAGATAGAGATGACATGGACAGGGTTTAGGGAGTGGAGAACAATGACTAATAAAGGAAACTTTGTTTTTAAGCAGTTTATCGTTCAGAATCAGAACCACATAGCAATAAATTGGCATACTCTTCTCAGAAACAATGGTAATGTTGATTTGTTTTGATTATTATTCCCTGAGGAAGAACTGGAAAAGGCATACATGAGGAGAAAGGGCATTTGTCAAGACACCTACAACTAGTCCCTGGTGTCCTGGCAGGGTGAAGTTTGGGATGGAGTCCACTAGATACAATGGATTAAAGTACAATTTCACTTAATCTCTAAATTCCTTCAATGTATACCTAGAACTCGGTGGATTAAAGTCATTAGGGTGGGGTAAATGTACCTGGAGGTCCAAATGGTCCTGTTCTTGGTTTTGAGGAATGTAAGAAAGATAAGACATGAACCCAAATGTCTCTAATTCCAAGAAAGATGAGATGAGAGGCACAAGTGGTACAAAGCATTGTAAATATTCAGAGGAATATAGAATATCACTGCTGAAGTGGACCCATTCCATGTGGTCTTTCACTTCTGATGGCGGTACATTACAAAAAGACAAGTTTGTTTTCCTTGAAGTCAACTTACCAAAGATATATTCTAAGAATTCTATTTTTCTTTAATTGATTTAATAATCTTTTATGGCTTTCTCCATTAATTTGATCTAAAGTTTTTACTTTTTGAGCCAATCCAATCCATTATTATTTTATAAACCTTAATAATATATCTTCTTAATCTTCATCTTCTCATGGTACAGTCCCAGGAACGTTGACTCTAAAATCAGAAGACCTGGATTCAAAAACTGCTTCAGCTACTTACTATCTGTGTTGTGTTGGACAAGGTTCCCAAGACCTCTCTGATCTAAATTTTCTCATCGTTAAAATGAAGGGGTTGGATTAACCAGCATTTGAGATTCCTTCTATCTCTAGACCTCAGACCTTATGGTTCCAAGACTGATGAGTCCTAACCCCCTTTTTCATTTGATTTAAATGCAATGGATTCCCTGTCCCCATGAAGACTAGTATACCTTCTCTAGCTCTTCAATGTCTTATTTTAGGCAACAATGAGAAATGAAAATATTAGAACAATGCCTCAATTGAACTTCCTTGTGATGATCATGATGGTATGATGATCCATGGACATAGAGAGACCATAGATAAATAAATAGATAATTATTTTCAGCTAAGTAAAATCAAGAAAAGACTTCTTGAAAGAGGTATCATTTAATCTGGGTCATAAAAATGCAAAGGATTTCAAGAGGTGAGAATTTCAACCACAGGTAATGAATTGAATGAGCAAAAATACAGAGGTGGAAACCTCAAATAGTCCATTCTTGTTGGAATATAGGTTATATGGAGAAGATAGAAGAGTACTGTTAAGTAACCCTAAAAAGGTAGGTTTAAAAGCAGATTATAAATGACCGTAAGTCCCAAAGGAGGCTGGATTTTAATTGATAATCTGTAGGGAGTTATTGAAGTTCTTTGAAGACTAGAATGGTATGGTCATGGGTATGATTTAGGAAGATTAATCCAGAAGCTCTAGATAAGGAAGGCTAGAACAATAAGAGCCTGAAAGCCAAGAAACCAGTAAGGAGTCCAGTTGACAACCACTGGTTCCATCTCAGGTAGTTTCTAAACAGCTTTTAAAAATACTAGCTACTGAAACTAAAGTCATTAGACATTTATCTTTTGCTTTAATGAAAGGTGTGATTCTATTGCACATCAATTTTGACATCTTTGTTTCTCAACAAGGTTGAATTATAAAATAAGCTACTTTTAATGTATAAATAAAGATAGGAATATCTGATATATGCAGTAATTAGAACCATAATTATGTGGTTATTTCTAACAAATTTTTTAACCAAACAGATGGTATCAAAATGTTTAGAAAACAAACAATTATGTAGTCTTTGGGGGGCAAAAATCACGTCAATCTATGTTTATGAAAGGACTTTTCAGTATTATTTTTACAGGGATTATGAGGCAATATAACAAAATAAAGAGTTATGGAGAGTGGAAAAGTAACTTTAAGTCTTCATGGGTTTTTGGTTTATTTAAAACTAAGAAAGTACATCTTTATATAAAACTAATCCAGGAACATTTTGTGTTAGAAACAGAAATTTATGATATTTTCTATGAAGCCAAATATTATAATATCTCCATCCAGAAGACTCATCAACACCTTTAAGTCAATGTGCCCCAAACGGAATTGGTCATTTCCCTCATCAAATATGCCCATCTTCTAACTTCCCTAACTCAGTTGATGGCATGCTCACAGTTCAAGCTCAAAACTATGAAGATATCTTTAACTCTTTCCCCTTCCTTTCCACACAGCTAATAAATCAATTAAAATTGCTGTTTCTGTTTTGGCAATATCTTTCATATCCGCACCTATGCAGCAAAACTGAGTATAATGTTTCAGGGGATAATATGGTCATTCAATGAGGTGGAGGACTTCCACGCATTCTTGAGAAAAAAACCAGAACTGAACAGAAAATTTGACATTCAAACACAAGAAGCATGAGAAGGTAAACATAGAAAAGAAATCATAAGGAACTTATTAAAGTTGAACTATTTACATGCCAACATGGAAAAATGAGAATTGTAACTTGTAAAACTTTTCTCAGCATGAGGATAGGTGAAGGGAATATAAATGTATATATATGTATACAGATCCAGATGTCTAGATAGGAGGAGGTATATGCATATGAATACATATGTGAGT
>CM053587.1:156319362-156335903 GCA_028646515.1 Pseudochirops corinnae | reverse complement strand
GTGAAGGGAATATAAATGTATATATATGTATACATATACATATGTCTATATAGGAGGATGTATATGCATATGAATACATATGTGAGTGCAAATATTTATATGTATATAGACAGAGGGTACAGGATCAATTGAATAGGAAGGGATGATATTTTAAAAGGTGTAATTAAGAGGTGGGAGAGGAATAGAATGAGAGGAGATAGGGAAAGACAGAATGAGGTTAATCATTTCATATTGAAGAGGCAAGGGATAACTGTTACAATGGAGGGGAAGAACAGTAAGGCAAAAAGGGAATGGATCAACCTCGCTCTCATTGAATTTGGCTTAGGGAAGGAATGACATGCACTCTAAAGTGGGTATCTTGCCCTACAGGAGAGTAGGGGGGATGGGGATGAGAGGGGGGATGATGGAGGGGAGAGCAGGTTGGGGGGGAGGGTTGTTAGAAGTACACACTTCTGTAAAGGGACAGGGACAAAGTAGAGAATAGAACAAGGCGGGGGGCAGGATATGAAGGAGGAAAATACAGTCAGTGTTATACAATATGTCCATTGTGGAGATGTTCTGCGTAACTACACATGTACAGCCTGTATTGAATTCCCTGTCTTTCCAGTGGGGGTAGGTGACAAAGGACAAATAGAAAGAATCTAGAATTTAAAGTTCTAAAATCAAATGATAAATAAATATATATGTATGTATATATAAATATAATAATTATTATTATTTACATGCAACTGGGAAATAAGATATACAGGCACTGGGATAGGGAGATCCATCTTACCCTACCAGAAAAGCAGAGGGGTGATGGGGGAGGATATAGGAGAGAGCGGATTAGGGGAGGGAGTATACAGTGAAATCGCTATTTTGGGGTGGTGGGTAGGGGAAAGATGGAGATAAAATTTGTAACTCAAAATCTTGTGGAAATCAATGATGTAAACCAAAAAATTTTAAAAAAGGAAAAAAAAATCTTTCATATCTGCCTGTTTCTTTCCTCTTCCACTGCTACCATCCCTAAACAGATACTCTTCACTACTCAACTTCCTATTATAGAAGCATTCTATTTTTGATTCCAGTCTTTTCCTCTTCTCTCCAATCCATCATTTGTGAGGTTTCCAAAACTATTTTTCTGATGTACAGTTCTGCTCAATGACCTCCCCTTATCAAAACATTTCAGTGGCTCCCCAATGCTCAAAGGAAGATACACAAATTCCTCATTTAACTTAATTCAATTCAGCAAAGCTTTACTAAGCACCTTCAACAGGCAGAATAATGTATAATGTTCTGGGGGAAATGCAAAATGTAGCCCCTATGGAGCTTATAGACCACTGTAGTGTGTTTATTCTGACATTTGAGTTCCTTCATAATGTAGCTCCAACTTATTTTTTCTGTTATATTTTACATAAATCTTTTTTGTACTGTCTGCCAAAATGGACTCTTCACTGTTCAATGACCTGGTACTTCCCTCTATTGCTTTTGTCTCTTTAGAAAAGATCTCCATTAAAGGCAAAATCACAGCCTCCCAGGATGACCCATTTCACTTTTAGATAGCTCTCATTTCTGGCAAATGTTTCCTAATAGTAAAAAAATATAAATCTGTTTCTTGAAAACTTCCACTCTTTTCTCTTAGTTTTGTCCTCTGAGGTCAAGCAGAATAAGTCTAATTTGTTTCCCGCAAGACAGCTTTCAAATATTGGAAGACAGCTCTACCATGTCCTCCAAAGGTTTCTTTTTTCCAGGTTAAATATCCTAGATTTCTTCAACCAATCTTCATAATGGCATTATCTTAAAGCTTTCCACTGGATGCTTTTCAGCTTATTCATGTCCTTCCAACAATGTGCCACAAGGTACTGGACAGGATACTCTACATATTCTCTAACTCAGCAGTTCTCAATCTGTGGGTCCCCCTTTGGGGGTCTAACAACCCTTTCGCAGGGGTCACAGGGGTCACCTAAGACCATTGGAAAACACATATTTCTGATGGTCTTAGGAACTGAGACACCGCTCCTCTATCCATCTCCAGGCAGGTCCGCTCACATGCAGATACTCCCACATATGAGTATTAAAGGGTTGTGGCATTAGGAAGGTTGAGAACCACTACTCTAACTAGACAGACCTTCAGCTTTTATCACACCAATATGATATTCACAGCACCCACAGTGGCTATGTGGCACAGTTCTGAATATGCTGGCACAGTTCTGAATTGCAAAATGTAACAGACTCTCCACATGGAAGACAGAATCAAAATATTTATTCAAACACCAGAATGCCAAATCCCAACACCAGAAAGCCAAATCCATCATAACAATCAAGAAGTTGGTATACATCACCAATGCAGTGAGCACCAACATCTCCAAGCCTTCCCTCTATTAGGACTTCAAAACAAAACAGGCTCTCTTAAGTAAAAATGCCTCTCTCTCACTTCTCACTAGTCATTCTGCCTCTGCTCTGCCTGCTCCCAGCTCTGCTCATGCTCTGCCTCTTCCTGTTCTACCCTTTCAGCAAACTCCTCCCACTGTGGACTTCATGGGATTACATTTGGCCTATTAAAGGCAGAGAAGATCTTCAAATTCCCATTACCCTCACAGCTTCCTTCTCTGGAATGCTATGCCTCTATTAACGTAGCCTACACTTACCTTGTATTTTTTGGCTATGTCAAACTACAGATTCGTTTTACTTTTGTTTAGTCATGCCTCTCCTATCTTGTTTCTTGGGAAGCTGATTTTTAAAACAAAGTGTGATACATTTGTACCTATTGCATTCATGCCTTTCAATTTGACCCAATGTTCTATGTTGTTGAGAATTTTCTGGATCCTGACTTCATTATCCAAAATGTTAGCTAACCCTCCTATTTTCACTTCATCAGCAAATTTAATGAGTGTACTATCTATCCTTCTATCAAAATCATTGATAAAAATGGAACAAGCCCAGATTCCTGGGGAACTCCATTAGAGCCTGCCTTAGTAGTTGATATTAAATTTTTAATGATTCCTTTATGTTTCCTGTGATTCAACCAGTTTAAAATCCGCAAAACTATGTTATCATCTGAAAAAAATATGCTGGCCCCCTCCCCGCCCCCAGCCATAGGCAGCAATGAGAGACTTTGTCAAGTTCTTTGCTAAAATCTAGTTAAACTGTATCTATAGATTTCTCCTGATCTAGTAACCCTGTCAAAAAAGGATATGGGTTTAGTTTGGCATGACTTGATCTTGATGAAGTTATGATGCTAGCTTTTTGTGATTGTGGCTGCTCAGTGGATAGAGCACCAGGCCTGGAGTTGGGAAGAACTGAGTTCAAACCCTACTTCATGGACTTACCAGCTCTGTGACAATGGGTAACCTTTGCTGCCTCAGTTTCCTCAACTGTAACATGGGGATAACAATAGCACCTAATTCTCAGCATTGGTGTAAGAATCAAATGAAATGATGTTTGTAAAATGTCTGGCATATAGTAGGCACTGTATCAATGTTAACTATGTTATTATTATCATTGATTATTCACTAATCATCCCTTTAATAATACTTTTAAGAATTTTGGTAAGAATAAAAATCAATTTCACTAGCCTTCTCCTTCCCCTATCCCTTCCCCTCCTCCTTCTCTTCCTCCTCCTCCTCCTCCTTCATACCCTTTTTCTTCTCTTCCTTCTCCTCCTTCTTCTCTTCTTCCTCCATCTGTCTTTCTTTCTATCTCTTTCTGTCTGTCAGCCTGTCTGTCTCTTAAGAACATTTACCTTTTCCAGTCCTGCTTCTGTAGGACACTTTCTCTTGTTTATAATCTTTCACAGGTCACTGATATGATCTTAGTAATCACATTTTCCAGTTTTTTCATATTTTGAGATATGTTTTATTTGAACCTGATGACTTGGAATTTGTCTCATCTACGAATCTGATATGTCTTCACCCAAGTCACTGATTTAAGCAACCTAACCCCCAAAGAACCTATTCTTACTTTTGAAAACTTTCCTGTTTTTATTTTAAAAAATCACTTAGTAGTACCTTCATGTAAACAGTGAAAGGGAGATTGAAGAAAGAGTCTGTTGAACATCAATATATCAAAAGTAAACACAAGAGAAAACAAAAAGTTCAGACGGGCAACTTGGAAACAAACTAAATAATTATGCCACTAACTTGTGAAATCCAATAGGCACTTCTTTTAAAAATAGACTGTAATAGAAGTACAGTCTCATATATAATCTTTTTGTTTGTTTGTTTGTTTGAAAATATCTGTCTATGACTGTTAAATCCAAAAGAAAAAGAGCATTCTGCTCTTTTGGATAGTGGCTCTCTGGTGACAATTACATTCTAGTCATTTTATAAGGATCGTTTGCAGCACCTACATCTATAACCTATTCAGGAATTTAGTCTCCATGGACTGTGAGGTCCCATATTTGGATTATACTTGAGTGAGTATGAAGCTCACAGGTATCAGCAGGAAATCAGACACCATGGCCCTCAGTGTGCCAGAATCCAGCAAACATCTTTGATGTATCAACACTTATTGCACTCAAATATCGAGAGAGTGGCAGAAGTTGGAGCTATAAAACGAATTATTGTGCTGGACCATAACTGATCCAAAACAAGATATGGTTGTTAGCAGTTGGTACTTCCCAAGTTATGCTGTTCTATAATGATGAAAGCAGAACATGGTAATTTTGGTTACTTGGACAAAAGGAGAATTGTGAAGGTGGTATGAAGTGGATTCTATTAGTCCAAGATGGAAGCAGATGTATGTAAAAAAAAAAAGTGTGAGACTTATATTCATTGTTTTCAAAAGAAAACTATATTGACATACACTGCTTTTCTGGAGGGTATGGATATCAGTGGCCCCTGGAGCTTATGCATACATGCCTTTTATCTTTGGAAGGAAACAGGAAGAACAGAAGCAATATCCTATTGGTGACAGGGCATTTCCCTTGGTATGTGCAGGCATATCCAACCTCAAATCAAAAGATTTCACCATCCAATATTACGGAAGAAGTATTTCTTGGTGTATGGCTTACCTGTGAATATCTATCCATTCTGGCAAATGCTAAGATTTTGACAGCAAGCTTCTCAATGAAATATTGGCTTCATCAGGAATCAAGCGACCTAAAACCATGCCTTGTCATCCTCAAGCATATCTGTAGTTACCATTTGAATTACACACTAATGAACATGCTGGAGATTTATGAGACCAGAACAGAATACTCTGCAAGGTCAGCACATGTTATTTCTAGTACACATATGCAAAATTATCAAGAATACTACCAAAGGTTTTACTCTGTTTATTCTGATGTTTGAGAAAAAGCCATAACCTATTCATTTGTGTTTTGTGTTTTGGATTATAGGGAAAATATGGAGAATTACAACTAGTATATATCATGGTCTAGAAACAGATTCAAGACCTTCCTATAGCCTCAGCTCGGAAAAACTCAGAGAAGAGCTTCTGATGTTCAAGTTTACTGTCAGGAGATCCAGCTAGGGAATGGAGTACTGCAAGGAAATCTTAATATCCAGAGAAATCACAGTATCATAGGGTTATAGATTGAGAGCTGAAGGGGACCTTTAAATTCATCAAGTCCAACTCTGGCATTTTGTAGATGAAAGAACTGGAATACAGAAACATCGAGAAACTTCTCCAGGCCACATAGTATCTGAAATAGGATTAAAATGTAAGATTCTTGTGAATAAGAATTTTTTATTCTTTGAACTTGTATCCCGAGTACTTAACGCAATGTTTGTTCCCAATCAGGTGCCTAATAAATACTTGTTGACTGACTGATTGACTTGAACTCAGGTTTTCCTGAGCCAAGTACATTGCTTTATCTACTATTCTACTCCCTTTCCCAGTGAACTGGTAGAGAGCCACTCCATAGAAAGTAGCTGAAAGATTAGAAAATCTGCCAATCTATTAAATAGTCCCAGAAGACTGTTAGGGCCTTGCAAAATAATCCCCTATAACTAGCTGCTGCACATTGAGAAGTTATTTGGATTCACTGACAATCTATAGAGTCATCAATACAGGATTTATAAGGGCTCATCCATTCAAAGCAGATGGAATATTGGAGCCAAATGATGGCAAATAGGGAAATGACATTAATCATCATTCACATAAAGAAGAAGAAGTTGCATGATCCTCTTGAGGTCCAATGAAGTCAGAGGCAAGACAGCCGAGGCCTGAGAGGAAGGCTGGGCATGGGGAGGTTTGAGAATAGAAATGGATCTTTTCTTGCCTAATCCTCCAGTCTAGTACAAGAGGGCCAAGCAAAGAGATGACATCTAGAGGGTCTAATTTAATGGGCACTAGGAAAAGGGATGGCCAATCTGGTGTATTAGGGGGAATGAAGAGGAGGCTGGAATCTCGAAGGAGCATGCTGCATATCTTCCCCTTTGCTAGGACTTCACTCAGGGTAGGGCTGTGAGGTATGGAGTCTGAAGAGGACCCTGGGAAGTGGGAGATATTCCTTTAGAAAAAAGGAGCTCATTTAGTTTTCTATGAAACAAGGCAAAATCTATGTTCTTTATTATATTATGAAACCTATTCCTTTTTAATATCTTGTTAGCTTGAGCGCTTGCTGGAGAGTTGATGGCTATTCTTTAGGTCAAAATGTTTCGGGAGCTGAAGTTCCCAGGATTCCCTTGGGAAGGAGCAGGTGATCCTGGGAAAAGGACGCAGTCCTCAAAGTTGCCTAGGCACTTTTTGCCTATAGAGATTTTTGTCAGTCAAAAGGATTACATATAGGGGGCTTCTCTAGAAAGATATTAAAAAAGTAATGTCTAACATTTATGTATTTCCTACTCTGTGCCAGCACTATACTAGGTTTTTTTATGATTATTGTCTCAGCTGATCCTCACAACAACCCTGGGAGATAGGTGCTATTATTATTCCCATTTTACAACTGAGCAAGCTCCAGCAAACAGATGTTAAGTGACTTTTCCAGGGATGAACAATTAGTCACTTTCTGAGGTCTGATTTGAACTCAGATCTTCCTAATTCCAGGTGTGGTCCTTTATCTACTGTGCCATCCAGATGCCTTCAAGCACAAGCCTCCTTTTACTAGCATTGACTGAGTCGAGGCAGGACCTCTATAAATTCCAAAGAAGGCGTGAGTCTAAGAGTCGTTGTATAACTTCACATTGTTGTGAATTTAGAGAAATGAAGGATCACTATAGAATCGCGGTTCTTAAAGGTTTGGGTGTGGGTGTGGACCCTCAGAAAAAACTCTTGATTTTTGGGGTACCATTGAAAGGAAGTTTTAGGCTGTTGTGAACTCTGTAGTAGTTAGAATAAAATACAGGGTGAAGAAATTTGGAAAGAAAGACAGTGAAAGTGCAGCTTTGTATGAACCATCTGAAACTGTGGACCCTTACGTTTATTTGTACACCTCTTTAAGGTTTACAAAGCACTTTTCAAATATCTAATTTTATGGTCAAAACAACCTTGAGAGGTAGATGATACTATTATCCTCAGTATCCAGAAGAGGAAACAAGAAGATAGTGATTTGTCCAGGATCACACAGTTAGTGAGTATATAAGTCAGGATTTGAACCTGGGTCTACTTGCTTCCAGCTCCAGTGCTCAGGTAAACTAATTACTAAACCCTTTACTCCTGAGAAGAAATTACTAAGCAAGATGAAATCCATGGAAAAATCAAGGATATAGACTGGAAAATTGTATAACTGGTTTCAAGTCAGCTAAGTACATAATAAATAGGAGGAGGCTCTTTGATCGGATATGGAAACATTTAAAAAGGACAAGTGACTAGAAACTTTGCTATTTAGCTATACTTCTCAAGATTTGGCTTGATTGACAGTCAAAAGGCATCCTATTCACCACATGGTTAGATGACCAGAACCAGTCACATTTTTTGTGGGCTCCAGGGTCTCTCCAAGGCATTTCCTTTACCTGTAACCACAACTCTCCTGGAAGCAGGCTCCTTAGGCTGTCCATGTGGGGAGATAGTCTCATAGTCCTTCTGTGAGTGTATCAGACTCCTCTTACAGATAGACCATGGAAATAATAATAATAGGAAAAATATGTTATTAATATTAATTAATATTAAATATTAAGGAATGTTAATAGGAAATAATAAGAAATAGTAGTAGGACCACAAGGGGCTGAGACACCATCCTTTTCAGTTCACAATCTGATCTGATTCCAGCAAAGGCATAGACTCATGCTGCAGTAAAATCCCTAAGCAAACAGTTTAGTCAGAGGCCATCCTGTAGTTATTATAGAGATTTCCACAGGGCAGTGTTCAATTACCAGGAGAGGAAACCTTTGAACAATGATTGGAATTCACTGAAAGATGTTTTTGGATTGAGAGAAACATGGTACAGAAAAATATATACACAAGAGTCTTACACTTACTTTGATATTATATTCACTTTAAAGATGCAATGCACCTATGTGAAATTAGAGAAAATGGATAGTCAATTTGATACTGAGGAGAGCACAGAAGATACATTAATTCCCCCAAGTTGTGAGGGAAAGGCTCTAGCTTTCTGCAAGGACTGGAGAGAAAACAAAGAAAGCAAATCAAAGGTATAGCAGCACCGGAGTGCATGGGCCACACTAGGCTGTCACATATTTTTAGGGCATTTTTTGATGATAATCCTAGTTTTGGGTATTTTGGCAAGTGATTTGGTTCTATTTGTTCTCAACACTTACTTTGTAACTTCTCTCACTATATTGTACCAATTTTCATTAAAACAAAACCAAAACCAAAACCACAACTAGGAATGTGTATTCTGCCTGCTGGAGTTGAGCAGATCTCCTAAAATACGAGCGTCAGTATTTACTTCTTAGCTTGTATAGCTTAATCTGGTATAGAAAGTAGCATGGGATACCTCATTCTCATCACCACTGATAGACACACTAATAAACCCAATTTAAAGCAAAAGTAGAAAAGTTGAAGTGTTTTGTGGTATTTCCTTTTTGGAGATTGAGAGTACAAAATGTGGTTATAAAGGTATTGTTGAAGTATACTTCAAGTAGAGAGTAATTTTTAAAGGAGTAATTTTCTTTAAAAGAAAATCTTATTCTAAACTTAACCATTTGCTTAAAAAAAAGACAATTTCAATAGCCTCTACAGAAAGAAAAGGGGTTCTGTGTGAAACCATGAATCTCAATTTTATCTTGTTTGCTTTTGAAAAAATAATATATAATAAATTTTATTCATTACTTTCAAAACTGTCCAATCTATCCATGCTTTTTAAAAAAAATTTATTTTTGTTTTCTTTCATATGTTAAAAAATGTTACTATCGTCCTTTTGGGTTTTGCTACTGTCAATCATTCTCCTCTACTCTCATTACACTGAGAGCACAAAAAGGAGGAAAAGTCTCTTGTAACAAGTAAGGACAGAACCAAAACCCAACAAAATATAGTGATGATGTTGACAAATTTCTATCTTTGTGTGTTGCGTACATTACCTGTGAGGAGGTGGATCTCTGGAGACGTGGTTGGTCTTTGCTTCAATCAACTTTCAGAGTTGTTTTTCTTCACAATGTTGTTGCTTTTGTATAAATCGTTCTTCTGGATCTACTCACTTCCCTTTCTTTCAGTTCATCCTATTCAGGCTTCCTTGAAATTTTCTCTTTTATCATTTCTTATGGAGAAATAATATCCATTGCAATCATATAGCATAATTTGTTCAGCCCTTCTCCAGATGTCCTAGATATAATCTAAGGTATTCCCTCAAATTCTAGTTCTGTTCCTTTTTTATTTCCTTCCTTTTCCCCTTCAGGTTTAGGAATTGTTTTGCTTGTGATCCCATTTCAAGTATTCTCCCTCCTCTTACCAGCACCCTC
This sequence comes from Pseudochirops corinnae, assembly GCA_028646515.1. Classification (NCBI taxonomy): domain Eukaryota; kingdom Metazoa; phylum Chordata; class Mammalia; order Diprotodontia; family Pseudocheiridae; genus Pseudochirops; species Pseudochirops corinnae. The sequence goes on along the minus strand of CM053587.1, from coordinate 156,326,124 downwards.
CCTATTCTAGATAGTTTCCTTCTTGATTTGATGTATTTTTGACACCACACCGTGTGTTCAACTCTCTTTTGTGATGATAAGAGTGAGGTTTATCTGATAACCACTTGCCCTACCTCTTCTTCTCTGTGTGTGCATTCTTCTCACACATTCCAATTATGTGAAACAGCAAATTCCATTCCTTTCTTCCACCTTTCTACTTTAGTATTACTTTTTTCACTTTCCCTTATCTTCCCCCTCTTAAAACTCTTAGAACTGAACCAATTCCTGCTCTCCCACCAAGCCTTACTTTTTCCTTATTAAACTCCCTCAATACCCTTTAAAGATATTAAGATTCTGTTTCTTCTCTCCTTATTACAATATTGGCACCATTTGGTTCCTATTAATTGCTCAGATAATTACTTTTCTAGGTTACTCTGGCCTCTAGTGTTTATATTTCAAAGATCTTAATCAGTTTTGGTCTTTTCATCAGAAATACTTGAAAGTCTTCTATTCCATTAAAGGTCCAATTTTTCTCACTTTCTAAAATTATACAGAGCTTTGCAGGGTTATTTATTCTTGGTTATAAGACAAACTCTTTTGTCCTCTGGACTACTATATTGCAAAATTTCTGGTTTTTAGTAAAACCTACCAGGTCTTGTGTGATCCTGACATTAGTTTGTTGGTAATTGAACTACCAATGTTTCCAAGACTTTTTTTCTTTGATGATCTTTAGATTTTGGCTATGACCTTCCCAGGACTTTTCTTTTTTTCTTTTCATTTTTTTGTAGTTGATTGTTAGATCCTTTCTAATTTTTCTTTGCCCTCTAGTTCTATAAGATTTGGGAAATTTTCATTCGTGTTTTCTTGAAATATATTGTTCAGGTTTTAAAATGTTTTTGCATCATGCCTTTCAGTAGGTTATATAATTCTTAAATTATCTCTTCTTTTTTGACCAGTTTTTCAGGTCAGCTATTTTTCATGCCAGATATCTTAGTTTATCCTATTTTTTCATTCTTTCTAATATTTCTTGCTATCTCATGAAATCCTTGATTTTAAGATTGGTCTATTCTAGTGTTTAGGGATTACATTTCTAGGGTAGGGATTCCATTTCCTTACATTTACTTATCTCTTTGTTCCTCAATTGGGGCTTTGTGCCAAGTCAGGCTGTGTTTCCTGTTGCATCTTTGGTTGAAGTGGTCAGCCCTACTTGATCTTACCCAGGATTCACTGGGTTCTCACATTAACCACCAACTAATGGCATTTCCCCTCTTCCTCTACCCAACCCCAACCATCACCTTCGAAGTTCCAAGCACCAGATCTTTAAGGTCTGCCTTTGATGTCTCAGTGCAGAACGGGAAGAAACCTGAGAGTACCTGAGCCTAAGGTTCCTGGTCTGAGAACTATAATACTACACTGGTCAATCGGTCAATGAATAAACAGTTATTTAGCACTTACTATGTACAAGGCACTGGGCTAAGCACTGAGCATATCAAAAAAAAAGGCAAAAGACAGTCCCTGCCCTCAAGGAGCTCATAATTTAGTAGGAGAGACAAATATATACAAAGCAAGCCAAATACAGAAGAAAGAGAAAACAATTAACAAAGGGAAGGCACTAAAATTAGTTAGGTTTGGGGAAGACTTATTGTAGGAGGGAGAATTTTAGTTGAAACTTAAAAGAAGCAAGCAAATTTAGAGTTGTAGTGGAGGAGGGACAGTGTTCTGGGTATGGGAGACAGAGAGACTGCCTGGATTGGAGGTAAGAGCATCTAGTTTGTGGAACAGCCAGGAGGCCAGTATCACTGGACTGAAGAACACATGGCAGGAAGTAAGGTGTAAGAAGGCTAGAAAGGCAGGAGATGGCTAGATTATGAAGGGCTTTAAATGCTAAACAGCATTTTGTATTTGCTCCTACAATAGGAAGCATTGGAGTTAGTGAGTGGTGGTGGGGGGTCAGAGGAATGACATGATCAGACCTAAATTTTAGGAAAAGCACTTTAGTAATTAGATGGAAGATGGATTAAATAAGGAGAGAATCAAGGCGGGAGACTCACTGGTAGACTTCCAATAATTCAGGCCTGCACCAGAATGGTGGCAGTGTCACAGAATAGAAGGAGGCAGATTCGAGAGATGTTCGAAAAGTGAAATCAGCAGGCCTTACCAACAGAATGGATATGGGGGGCAGGGGGTAAGAGAGTGAGGAATCCAGGGTTACTCCTAGGTTATGAGCTTGAGTGTCTGGGAGGATGATGTTGACCCTCTACAGCAGCAGTTCTCAACCTGTGGGTTGTGACCCCTTTGGGGGTCAAACGACCCTTTCACAGGGGTCACAGGGGTCGCCTAAGACCATCGGAAAACACATATTTCTGATGTTCTTAGAAACCGAGACACCACTCCTCTATCCCGCTGCTCTTCTATCCGTCTCTAGGCAGGTCCGCCCACATGCAGATATGTCCACATACAAGTATTAAAGGGTCACAGCATTTGGAAGGGTGAGAACCACTGCTCTACAGTAATAAGGCTGGTGTTGGGGTGGGGTTCAGAGGGAAAGATAATAAGTTATGCTTTTGACATATTGAGTTTAAGATGTCTGCTGGACATCCAATTTGAGATGTTTGAAAGGCAGTTGGAGATGCAAGATTGGAAGTCAGCAGAGAGATTGGGGCAGGAAAGGGAGATTTGAGAATCAGCATACACAGAGATGATAATTAAATCCATTGTTGCTGATGACATCACCAAATGAAGTGGTATAGAGGGATAAGTGAAAAGGGCTCAGGAGAGAACCCTGAGGTGTGACCTCTACAATCAGAGGGAATGATCTGGAAGAGGATCTAACAAAGAAGACAGAGAAGTTGGTTAGATAGGTAGGAGGAGAACCAGGAGAGAGTGCTATCCCAAAGACCTAAAGCAGCACTGAGCTGGTCTCTGACTGCTACTGCTTCTTGGTGCCTCCAAGGTCCCCCCCACTCTGGACACAGTCTGTCCAATCTCTGACTGAGCTGTCACTCACTTTACTTCAGGGATTCTCTTTCCTGTTGCCTGCAGCTTCTAATTGATTTTTTTCGGTTTGATTCTGGGGTAATAGATGTCACTGTAATTTCTCATTGGACTTCTTGACTGTTATTTGATATGATGTGAACTTCAGGTGTTAATGTAGGTGTTGGGCAGCTGGGCAGCTTCCCGCCAGCTCAGGCAAACATCTTCAGGAAGCATTTTCAATGTATTTTCTTGTGTGAAGTATTGTCAAAATCTGAATAAAATATACAAGTAATATGATATAGTGCAGAATGCCATGCAATAAAGCATTTACCATGATTTTCCATGAGCTTGGGTAAGTGGCATGATGTAGATGTGGTGAAATAAATATATGCCACAAATATGTTGATATAAACTCATTTTAAATTTCTTTTAATTTAATAGTATTACTTTCTATTTTTTAAAATTTAGTTGTTTTTTTACTTTTGGTTTACAAGATCCAGTTCTTATTTTCTCTTCTGTAGAATGATAAGGAAAACTTCCACTTCCCTATCTTTCATGAAAGGCAAGTTTACCCTAAAAAAAGATGTTGCTTCTGAAAAAGATATTGTGGCCACAAAGTTCCTTGGATGAGATCTGAAAATGAACTTCTCTCTTTATTTGATTAAACTTGAATAGGGCAGTAAACTAATAAAATGCCTGTGATGCTATATCAAACCAATAACAGATTTTCTTTCATTTAAGTTTCATTTATGTGTTTTGCTTTTACATTGCACTTACAAATTACTCCCACTTATGAAAGATTTCTTACAAGAAAATAAAATGATTAAGTAAAACTAATAATAGAGTGACCTCATCTAAAAGAACATGTAATATTTCACATTAGTAAAACCACCTCTACTTTTCTATTTTAAAAAAATGGACAGAAATTTATTTTCTCTCTCTCTTATACTCTACATCATTGGAAAAAGAAAAGAAAAAAATAAATTCCTTGTAATAAATGTGCATAGCTGAGTAAAGCAAATTCCCTCAGTGTCTGCAGGGTCCACAGCACTAAATTAGACACAAGCAACAGAAATCTTGTTCAATACGATTTACCTGTCTGAACAACCATGATAAAAAGGACTTTGAGGAGTCATCCTAGAATCCAACCAAAATTCTCAACATTGCTGTATCTGAAAAATGATACAAAGTGAGATGCTCAGGTTGGAATGGTGGTTATTTTACAAATGCAGAAATATTTCTACCTAAGAGTTATTTGAGCTAAGAATAAGATTTCCTATAGTTGAAGTGAAAGGCATCCATCTGTGAGTATTAGTAATGGTTGTCCAAAAAAGGAGATTTCTAGTTGAAGGTATCAAAAATAGCAAAGCACTTGCGATAATTTAGCTGACACACGTCATTTTTAGAATGCAAACTTTGAATACCAAGCCAGATAAAAGACAATTGGTGTGACCTGGGAATCTGTGATGTATGACTTCTGTGCTCTGTTTCTACAGACCTCTTTTGGTTTGGAATTGTGATTTCTTTGCTGTAGGGAGTTTCCTGGTAAGGGAACACCATCCACCTTTGGCAATTGGCAACTATCTTTCAAAATATAATCTCAGACACAAATAATTAATTAATCAAATAAATCCACATACATATATACACACACACATATAATCATTCTATATATGCTTCTATCTATCAATTCTTTCTCTGAATACAGACAGTGCCTTCCTTCCTATGTCCTTTGGGTCTAATGGTAGTCATCTCTAGGGTGGGGAGGGGGAAGGGAAGAAAAAAAGGAAAAAAAAAGAAATTTACATGATAACTATTATATTTTTAAAAGGAGTAGCAAGTTATACACAATGGATTTGCAATTTCATGTGCAATCATCTTTTTTATCCTATGTTTTAGAAATGCTTGTTTAATTTCATAAATTAAAAATAAAATAAAAATTTCAAAATAGATAATCTCAGAGAGTTGTCTGGGGGTATTCCCCTTTCCCAGAATCAGCAAAGAAACTATTTGAGGAAACTAATGATTTCAGTATAACAACAGGATGAAAATACACTTCCTCAGTCCTCCCCATAGCACACAAAAATCAACAGCTTTTTTTATATAGTAATCACAAAATCCAGGAGGAAACAAAAGAAAGGATGATCTATTAAAATTTACTTGAGAATGAATAAAATATTTGGGAGTCAATCTGCCAAGGCACATTCAAGACGTAAACACAACTACAAAATATTCTTTTAGAGTTGCCTGGGACACTGAATAGCTAAGAAATTTGGTCTGGGTTACAGAGACAGCTTGTAATAGAGGTAGGCCTTGATCTCAGGGCTTTCTAACTGAAATCAGACTGCTCTTCACAGACTCCATTTTGCTATTCAGCAGAGAAGGAAACCCTACTTGCCTACCCACATACTCAAGTCTTGCCTATCCTTAAAAAAAAAGCCCTTCAAGTGATACTGTCATTCTCTCAAACTGTTTCCCTAAATCCCTCTTGTATTTACTGTGAAACTCTTAGGAAGAATGTTGTATATACACTGGCTCCACCTTCTCCACTATCCTTTCACCTCCCTTGCACTCTGTCTCTGGATTGATGATCAATTACATCCTTTATTTCATCCTCCCAACCTTGTACATTTGTGTAATTCTTCAGAATCTGATCTCCAGTGATCTTTGAACTGCTGAATTTAAGGACTTCCCTTGATCCCCTTCCTGTATCTTCAGCTGCTCTCTGGACATTTTCAACTGGTTATTCTATGATCCCCTCAAGTGCAAAATATCCAAATCAGAAATTAACATATTCTTCTACTATTCTCCTCCCTCCAAACTTTTTATTAAGATTATCAAAGCTTGAGAATTGGGAAAGACCTCAGTGGTCATCTAGTTGAACCCATACCTGAAAAGGATCCTTTCTTATAACATATGAAAAGTGGACTCTGCTGGAAGATTTCCAAGAAGGAGGATTTCATCATCTCTTGGGGCATCCCATTCTACTTTCGAACAGCTCCAATTATTAGGGAATTTTTCCTGATATTAAGCCTACATTTGCTTCTTTTGAACTTTCACCAGTTGTTCCACCTTACACTCCTTGGACCCAACTATACCAACACTAATCCCTCTTGGACATGCTAGCTCTTCAAGTACTTTAATAAAGTTATCACATTGGGGGTGGAGCCAAGACGGTGGTGTAGGAGCAGCAACGTATCGCAGCTCTCACATAGCCACCCCAAAATACCCATAAAATATGACTGTAAACTCATCCTAGAACTCCAAAACGCACACAAATATACTTTCCACTAAAGTCAGCTCGGCTACGAGGAACCATATCAGCACTGCCAACTGAAACCAGCCTGGCCTGAAGCCCTGGCTGAGCCCTGGGGGTGGCTGGACGAGAGGAGCGGTGAGCAGATTAGTGGCAGCTGTGAGCAGTGTTCAGAACCAGGTCAGTGAGACTTGGGAAATCAGGGGAGAAAAGCGGTGTGGCTGAAAGGGCTTCAGGGCTGGAAAGTGAAAGGCAGAGGTTTTGCACCCGCCTCCGCGTTGCAGCTTCTGCGCCCGTGGCCTGCAGACAGCAGGGGGACTAAGTGATCATTCAGAGGCCAAGTGCTCTCGCATTGAGCGGCCTGGATCCGGATCGCAGTCTTGGGCCTCGGTCCTGGAGTCTTCATTATCCAGTGAGCCAGAAGTAAGTAGGAAAGGGACCCAGCACCTTCCTGAGAGCTACAGCAGGCGGGAGGACCCCAGCGATTTGGGACAGAGCTTTCCCTTGTGGAAGCAGAGCCCCACAGAGATTTAAAAAAAAAATCACGGACT
>CM053587.1:156279231-156318862 GCA_028646515.1 Pseudochirops corinnae | reverse complement strand
AAAAAAAAGTATTATAAGAGTTAAATACATGTAGTCATTTTTGAGTTGAAGCTGAGAAAAATTTTCTTCCTTTGCTACATAAGCATTTTTCAGAAAATTCAAATATAGGTATTGTCTTCCTATATGATGCAATATATTATAATACAACATCTAATACAAATGAAAAATTGTGTATTAATTGAATCATAGTTTAAACTGCAGTAGGAGAGTTTGCTATAAATAATTCCATAATATATCCTTTTTAAGTGAATAATTCTTTTGAAAATGAACAACTAGTGCTGATCTGATTTTTAATATATTTGCTTAAGGTGGGTATATTTTTAGCTAACATAATAAATGATTATGTCAGTTTAGGTTTCATATGATTAGTCCTTCTTAAAGTTCTGGTTATTACAAAATTCTGGAGGAAAATGATAACAAATATAGCAAAGAAGAACAAGAGTAATTTTGAGTGCTTCAAAAAATCTTCATTAATTTAAAAGTAGATTTGGGGGTCACATTGTAGAAACTTTGTCAATGAATCAACCAGGCGCTGGTATACTATATATTCTAGGCATTGGGGATACAAATACTAAAGTAAGGCAGTTCCTGATCTTAAGAAGCTTAGATTTTTAACCAGGGGTAACTTATATTCATCTATTTAGCGAGTTAGCTACCTCCTTTATATATAATTGGTTTCCTTTGTAATCCTATGTATATTATTTTATGCACTTAAAATGTTGTTATGAGAAAGGGTTGATAGACTTCACTAGACTGCCAAAGCGGTAGTAAATAGCACAAAAAAGGTTAAGAACTTTTGGACTAAGGGGATGTTCACAGATAAACAAATACAGGATACATACTAAATAAATACAGGCCCAAGGGCACTAATGACTGTGGGAATCCCAAAGATAGGAATCTCACCTCTTAAAGGATGTGGCACTTGACATGAGCCTTGATGGGAGGTAGGAACTCTGAGAGACTGAGGAGAAAAAGGAGACTATTCCATACGTGGGAAACAATTTATACAAAGGCACACAGATTGGGAGACAGAATACCTTGTAACAGGAAGGAGCAAGTAGGGCAGCCTGGTTTGTAGAGCACTGTATGAACAGTGTATAAAGGAGAATAATGCATAATTGGCCATAAAGATACTAGGTAGAGTCAGAACAAAGACTTTAAAATGACAAATTAAAGTTTGTATTTTATCCTCAAAATACTAGGGAACCACTGAAGCTTCCTGAGCAGAAGAGGGGCATGGCCAGAGCTGCATTTTAGGAATATTAATTAGAAAATTATGAGAATTGGTAGTATGGGGGAGAGAGACTATAACTTTTTATGATTAAAGATTTCCTATTTTTTTCTTGTTCTTAATAATTCCTTTTAAAAAATCTAGAGGGTTAAAGTACTTCAAGAAAAATTAAAACTAAAATGCGCTTTTAAAAAGGTTATATTGAGAAAATAAACTTTAGAAAATACAAAAGCTCCCCATATAACCATGGTCACCATGATGAGGACAGATGACCAAGTGTGGTGCCTAATTCTGAAGGTCTGACCATAACACCCTTCTCCCCTTCTCTTCACCCTCCCCTTCAATTAATTCCAGGGGCTTCCTATAGCAACCTTCAGGATCAAACATAACATCCATTTTGGGGTTCAAAGCCTTTCTAAACCTAACCCAAGTATACTTTCCCATTCTTATATCTTAATCCCTGCCCCCATTCCCATCCCCCTGCTCTGAGACCCAATAACACTGTCCTCCCAGCAGTTTCTCGAACAAGACATTATCTCAGGGCACGTTCATTTGCTGCCAGCTTTCCTGAAACGCTCTCTCCCTCCTCATCTATGCCTCCTGGCTTACTTCAACTCCCAGTTAAAATCCCACCTTCTACAGCAAACCTTTCCCAATCTCCAATAATATTAATGATTTCTCTCCATTGACTATTTCCAGTGTGTGTCCTGTATCTATCTTGTTTGAACACAACTGTTTGCATCTTGTCTCCCCGATTAGACTGTGAGTTCCTTGGGAGTTAGGGACTGCTTTATATCTTTCTGTATTCCCAGAGTTTAGCACAATTCGTGGCACAAATAGGTGCTTTATAAATGTTAATTTACTGTCTGGTTAATTTTATTGATTGAATCGGGGCAGGCTACCCCAGCCCTTAGAATTTTACCTTTTGTCATTTCGGTGATTTTGTGTGGTGTTTAGGGGCTTTAAACTCTGAACTCCCCAAGGTCCTGCTTTGAAATAACAATAACAATAACAATAACGCTTGACCAGAGTGTGCTAACACAAGCTCTCACACGCCACAGCCCCAACTCAAACTAAGTTCCCTCCTTCAATTGCACAGTTAAACATCCCTTAAGCCCTCCCACTTCGGTGTGGACCAAACCATTGCCTCCACAAGCTAAGGCGGCCATAAAACCAACATCGCTAGCTGTCTCGGCGGGGGCTTTGCAAGCTCGCAGATCCTGTCCAGAGCCTCGCCGGCCGTCACTTTGCTCACCGCCGGTCTCCACTGCTAGTTGAGGCACAGGGCCCAGCGGGGGCCGGTGGCAGCCCGCTACCGCGCTCCCCCGCGGGTGCGGGGGCCAGTGGGCAGGGCCCGGTTTTGCCGAGCTCTTCTTTCCTCTGCCAGCGGCGGCTCCAGCTCCAGGGAGTTTCATTCAGGGGCTAGAGGAAGCGGTTCGTGCACGGGAGGCGACGGTGGCCCCTCCGGGGACTCTGGCTCCACTTCTGCCTTCTGGGTTCGTTAGTTGGTGACTTCGGGGAGGCTACCGGGGACGTGTTTGTGGAGGCAGGAGGTGAGGCATGGCTGGGGAGCCTGGGGGGGTTGGGGATGCGCGCCGCCGACGCTGGGCTGCTCGCCGTCCGAGCGAGCGAGCTTGCGAGGCTGGAAGGTGGGGATGGCGGGGGAGCGCACAGCTGCCCAGCTGCCTCCGCCTCGGCTGCCTCGGCGTGCATTTCCAGTTGTAGCAGACCAGCTGCCTGAGATATTCGGGAAAAGCCAGAGAGATCCTGCCCCCTCCCCCCAGGTCCTCGCTCTCCGCCCCTTCCCCTCGTACCCTTTCTACGAGCTGGCCAGTACCGGCTCCAGAGTAGCATCCAGACCCAATCTGCGGGTGGCAACAATGCCGATCAGCCGCAGGTCTCTCGCTGGGATGTGGTTACTCCCCCACTTCCCTTTCTTCTTTGCACCTCTGTCGTATCTTTATTGGCTTTGCTTGATTTAGTTTTGGAGGAAGGGGTAGCGGTTATTAGGTCAGGCAGTTGAAGTTTCCAGCATTTGGTAAGGAGCAGGAGAAAACTGCTGCTATTTGATGTGTGTGTGTGTGTGTGTGTGTGTGTGTGTATCTTACATGTTTAGAAAGCCCCCCAGATCTTGAAGTTGCAGCTTCAGAAGTTAATCTGGGAGGGGGAAGGGATCACCATGTACCCAGAGCTTCAAACCTACTTTCCTAGCCCGCTTTCTGTGTTCCTTAAAGAAAATCAAATCGTTTATGCTAAATACTTCTGGGGAAACTACATCAATGATAATAAGCTTGCTTTGTCTTCTCATCCCTAGTTGGGAGGTTGAAACAACTGTAAATCCTGGGGCTCTGGAAGTTGTCCCCTTTCCTCCGCCCATTATGGTCTCAAATGTCTATGCTTTCTTTGAAAGCACACAAATTTGAAGGAGGATTAAATTATCTTTGGTTCACTAGTGCCCCAGATCGCTCTGTAGAGTTCAGTAACTAGGCAATAAAACATATCCGAGCTGTGGGAAGCCCCTGATGTTTGCTGCCTGAGCATTGGGTTTCTGTCCTATTATTGTTATTACTACAGACATGGAAAGTGCAAAGAACAGGGACGCCTTCCCTCAACCCCCCTCTACTTGCCTTAAGCAGCTTTATGGAGAAGGAAGAGATCTTTGGTGTGTTCTTTAATTCCTCAGTAAAGTGGAGAGAAAACACCTGGTACAAGGGAGAATCTGAGGACTGTGCTGTTTAACCCCTTCATGTTGTTAGGCAGATTGAGTAAGCATTATGATAAATGGGCTCATTTTCTATTCTGCTGTGATGTAGGGCTTTCTCTGGGCTTTTCCTTGGGGCCAAACTTATGTCCTATGCAAAATCTGGCACACATCTGTCACAACATTACATGAGACTAACTCTTTCAGTGGTTGACTTTGAAAGGGCTACTGACTGCTCTATTTTCAAAAGGGACTATGACAGTAAGATTAAAGAGTCTTCTATTCAAAAGAGATTTCCTTGGTTTCTCTCTGTTGATATCAAACATCTTTTGTTTAATTTTTTTCTATTCAATTCTGTTTTCTTCACTTTTATGATTCTGTTTATTGAATATAATGTTGAATAAAAAAGGCATCATGACCTGTGGTCAGCCAAATATGATATCAAACTATTAACTTTACTGACAAGCTAGATTTCTGTATTGATGATATCTCAGTATATTATTATAGATGGTAATGCCTTAAACCAAATATATGATACACCAGGATAAAATTAGAATTAAAAATGATTTGGATAGGAATAATTTTTTTTAACTTCTCAGTAATCAATGACTATCAAGTAAACTTTCGCTGGTGAATATATTTGAGCTATTTGGAAATTTGTTGTTTGTGCCAAACCCCTTTAGCTGTGCCCCCAAATATGTTTGTGGTTAACTCTGCATCAAAATTAATGATGCTGTGGGTTTCTTTTTTAGACTGAAATATTGATTTGTATATTCTTACTGCCTGGCAAAGTTGGATCAACTACCCAGTCTAAAGCTACATTACTGTAGCAGTACACTGCTCTGGTACCTAAGTGCAGCATCCTGAAAGAGTTAATAGACAAAGCCTCTCTAGGCACCTAGCAGTATAAAAGGTCCCAGAAACTGAAAAGAATCTAATTGGACAGTATTTCTCTTACCTATGCTCCTAAATCCTTTAGTGAGTTTCATTATTGCTTATTAAATTTAACCTGATCTCAGAACATTTTTTAAATGTAGGTTGATAGTAATATTCCCAGTCAAAAAAAAAATAATTACCATCAGAATGTAACATGACTTGCCTAAGGTATCACACTATATTCAAGACAATAAAAAATAAAACCATACTATCTTTATTTCTACTCTTTTGTTGAAATTGCTAGAATGTAATACCTGTGGATAATGAAGAAAAATCATTCCTTCTAATGTGCCTGATGAGAGGAAAACTATGCTAGTTTTCTCAAAGAAGTTTCATTTCAATTTTTTTTTCAAGAAAGTAAACTTTTATTTTTAGGTTCATCTTCTATTCTTGAAAAGTATAGCTTTCCAGTCCTGAATAACTTAATAGCTAAGAAAAGTACATTATTGGCTCTTGGAAGCAAAGATGCTGTGGCAGTAGATGGTGCTGTGTGGAGTAGCAGACTGTGTCATATTTATGGAGAAAGTAGGATATCACAGTTTATAATGGGAAAAGCATTGGATTGGGAATCTGGATGTGTGCCCTGCCTTTAATCAGAAGTATGACCCTAGACAAGTCATTTAACTTCTTTGGGCACTTGCCTCATTGGTAAGGAGAATGGATTGAACTATCGGCTCTCTGTTTTTAATCCACTTTGCAATAATAATAATAATAATAATAATGATAATAATAACTATTATTCATATAGCACCTTCTATATGCCAGCCACTGTGCTACACATTTATAGTTATCTCATTTGATCCTCACAATGACCCAGGGAAGGAGGTGTTATTATTATTCCCATTTTCACAGATAAGGAAACTGAGGCAAATAGAGGTCAAGTTCACCCAGCTAGTACTTGTTTAAGGCTGTATTTGAATTCAGGTCTTCATGACTCCAGGCTTAGTGTTCTAACCGCTTCCTCAACCTAGTTTCCAAAGATATAGGGAGGTAACAGCATGAAATCTTCTAAAAATTTACTTTTTTAGCCTTTCATGCTTTCGGCTTTACACTAGACCAGGTTTTCACTGGAAGAATCAAGGTGTTAGACAAATGCTTCATGTAATTATCAAGTATAATTAGATCAAAGGGCTCTTTCCTCTTTCTCTTCTCTTAGTACAGTAGAGCATTTATTAATGAAGCCCAAATAAGAGAAACCTTCAGTTAATTTGAATTTTTTTTCACTTTTAGCAGAAATACAAAAATAGCAGGAAAAAAAATTCTTAACAGGAATGTATTTTAAAAAAATCAATTTCCAGAACGCGTCCTGGGGTTAGGGTACATTCAGCCCAATTGTTCCTCTGTTCTGTCTCTCTCTCTAGCTACAGTGCCACATATTGAGAATGAATATGACTACATCATTGATGAACATAAAGCCCTCCAAGATCCTGAATCATTTAAGAAAGATATCTATATGTCTTTATCTAATTAACCTGTAAGTGGCTGGGTGGCACAGTGGATAGAGTGCTGTCCTGGAATCAGGAGGACCGGAGTTCAAATGTGGCTTCAGACACTTACTAGCTGTGTGACCCTTTGGAAGTCAACCCTGTTTGCCTCAGTTTCCTTGGCTGTAAAAATGAGCTGGAGGAGCAAATGGCACAACACTCCAATATCTTTGCCCAAAAAACCCCAAATAGGATCACTGAGAATTGGATGTGACTGAAATAACTCAACAACAAAATCAATCTGTGTGTTCAACATACCCAGTAATGTTGGAAATTGTGGTAGAGAATTTAAGAATGAATTTCAACCAAAAGAAGGGTTTCCTGATAAACTCTTTGTTAATCAGAAAGCTTTACTAAGTAAAATAACCTATAGAATAACCTGTAAAGCTTTACTAAGTGGAATAACCTAGAATAACCCCAAGCAATTCGAATAACTAAGGTTTTGCTCTATTCCTCTTTTTTTCTTTGACTCTGGAGCCAAGGTTATTCTTTTTTTTTTTTTTTTTGATAACTTGGTTTGAAGTTATTGTAGAGTGTTTGAACCCTATAGATTCTGAGGGAGAGGAATTAAAATGTTATGAACTTACTAAGGAAATAATTTAATCTTTAAGAATTAATATTGCCCTTTTTGTTATTGTTTTGTCTTTTTTCTTTTAACCCTAAAGTATTAGTGTTCTGTTTTGGAGTCAGAGGACCTGGGTTCAAATTTCACTTCTTTCCTTTACCTGTATAACCTGGGACAATTCACTTACCCTTGCTTCTGTCAGTTTCTTCATCTGTAAAATGAGAGGTTTAGAATTGATAGCTTATAAAGATTCTTCCAACTCTTAAATATATGATCTTATGAACTGTGTATGGATAAATGAAAACATGACTATCTAGAGCCTACTTTTTTGGATCCATCAATTACATGATGTAGAGAAAGCTTTGCCTTTTTTTTTATCCCTTCATTTTCCCTTAAAAAGGTTTTCCCTATAAATCCCTTGATTTATAGGTAAAGTTCTTTATATATACTTATCTTTCTGTCTCACAGAAAACTCTGAAGGTTATTGATTCAAATCCTTCCCTTATGCATCCATTGTTTTTACTTTGTAACTTACAGGACTGAATTAGTGTTAAAAGCATGTTGAAATTTTTGATTATTAAGTATATTTTGAAGCAATATTTTGGAAAAAGTTGAGAGATCGTTTTGAATTTTTTCAGATAAACTGGTAATTCATTTATCAGGAGACAAACTTTAATATCGGGCCTTTTGAAAGTGTCTGTTATGAACTGAATCTTCTCCAAAATGAGAAGAGTGGACTTTGAGCTTTTAAGGATTAATTCGAGAAGACACATTATTAACTATAGTTTAGATAGAGATAAGGATTGCTAAATCCTGTAATGTCTTCTTCCAGTCAGCCTGTAAGCTACATGGATGAGTTTCTGAAATACTATTTTGCCTATTCTTCCTTGTGATAGGAAATTAGTAGAGGCTAAATCAGAAATGATTTCTGTCTAGCACCTTATAATTTCTTCCTCCTTGTTAGGAGAAGGAATTCAAAAACACACAGGTGATTTAGCAGCACAGATTGTTAATCTGATCATTTCTTTAAAATTTGTAGAAAGTACTAGGTTTTGGTTGTTGCAAAAAAGAAAATGTGTTTCAATTTTGCTAGGAAAGTCACACAAATACTAAAATTTTCCAAGACATGATCTTTCTATTGGCAAGCCTCAATAAGTAAAACAAATTACTTCCTTTTTTCCAGAATGTTTGGTGGTAAAATAGGGAACATGTGGACAATTAAACAATTTGAAACTGGCATCAAGCTGTGATTCCAAAATTGTAAATACTTTAGAGAAAAGTTCAAAGGTGACTACCTAAGCCAGAGGAAACAGTAAGTTATTTAGACCGACAGGTTTTTGGAAGAATTATTAAGAATCCCTCAGTATGTTTTATTCATCAAGGCAAGATCAATGGGTTTTGAAATTGGGCTATTCCAGATAAGGTTTTTAAAAATACACAGGCATATGGGAACTCTCTAAAGTGGTTATGTAGTAATGCAGAGCATTTTGTTTCAGATATCACATACAGAATTTATGTTTCATGTATTTAATAGTTTTTTTTTTCAGGAAGAATTATAGCATGATTCAAGATGTCACTATTTTTAGTGACAGTTTTACTAAATTGATTGGAGATTATTATAAAGAGAGTGATGATCAAAAAGAAGACAGTTCATCTCTTATCTTTTTATTGTGATTTTTTTTTTGTATCCAAATCATAAATAGAGTTTTAGAATTAGAATCTCAAGAAGTCTATTTCATGAAATCACCTGTCTCAAAGAAGGGAATTAGAAAAACAGAAAGAGTATGCTGAATTTAGTTTAAAAATTTTTGGGGAAAAAAAAGGTCCACACATAGTATCATACATCTAGATTCATTGTTCTTGAAGAGATCTCAGAGACCATCTGATAATAGCAGCTTCACTTTATAGTTGAGGAAATTGAGACCCAGAGAATATAAGTAACTTGCCCAATGTCATCAATATAATAAGTCGAAGAGTTCTGACAAAGTCCTTTGACTCTGCAGCTTTTATTCTCCATCTTAAAACACTATTTTCCCTGGCCTGCAGAATCGATATAGATACCTCACATTGTTTCCTCTAGTAGAGCTCCACACATAGACATTTTTGTATACCCTTAACTGCATGGTACTACCCATCCATCCCAAGCCATACATGTTGTTTGTTCCTGGCCTTTCTAGGGCTAGTGGAGCTGAAGTAAAGCTTCAGTCATCCTTATTCCATTTTCCCCTGTGATTATGAGGAAGGAGATTGCTAAGGGAAGGCACTGTGCTAGTCCCAGGCCTCATAGCTCTCAGTTGGCAAGCAGAGGGTTAAGCAGGCTGCTCCTATTCTTACCATGCTCCTTGGGATTTTACAGCATCCCTAAGGGTGCCAGGAAGATAGTGGAGAAGGCCAGTGGTCATGGCCAGAGGCAGTGCTGGGTTTCTTCAACTCAAGGGTCAAACAGAACAAAAACAGATTGGAGCTATCTGTTCCTCTAAACAAAGTTCATTTACCTTGGGTCTGACAGACAAGTTGTATGGTGTTTACTATTAAGAAGATTCTGGAATAATGGGCAATTTAAGTTTCTCTAGGATATTTTAGCTTTCCTGTTGTCTTTCTCAAGTATGTCAGTTTCACTTGGAGCCTATCATACTGAAACTCTCCTATCATATATGTCCTCTCCTCTTCCTCCAGTGATTGTAAATTCCTTGAGTGAGGGTGGGGACTGTACCTCCCAGCACTTAGCCTAGAATCTTTCATTTAGAACATACCTAGATGGATCTGTGATCTCAATCATGTTGTTACTCCCTCCACAGGTGCAGACTAAAACCCCTCAAGACTTTCTGTAATTCCTCCCTAGGTGATATACCCCATTCCACTGGCTTTAATGTCCTGAATACCCTAACATTACTTAGAAGCTATCTGTTATCTCTCAGTCTTGCCACATGATCAGCCACCTTGTTTTCTAAGGATATATGACTTCTAGTTTCTTTTATAACAAAAAAGTCAACATAAATGGAATTGTTGAGTATTTCTAGATGCGTCAACCTATGGATTGTTGGAAAAAAGATCACACATGGATTCGGATTCCCAGTAGTTAAATTAGTGTTTATAGAAGACGTCAAAAGTTTGAGGTTAACATCCTCTGCCTCATTTTCTCCTACTCTGCCACTCTCCCTGCAAAAAGAGAAGGAAACAGAACAAGATCAAAGGCTTTTTTTATATGTTTGCCAGTTTCATGGTTCTATTTTTTAAAATATTTATATGGATATACCTATTGCATGTACAACAGGCTAGCTAGGTGTATCTTACAGTTTCAGTTTTGTTAGCAAGATCCAGAGCATTTTAGTTTGAAGCAGGTGGAATATAGGCTTCCTTCTCTTGGTCCTGAGTAGTATGTTGAACTTGGCTCCATCAATCTCATAGTTTCTTTACAATCTTTTGGTGTTTATTGGTCTTGATATCCACGTGGATATCAGGGTGATGTCTTCAGTCTTCTTCATCACAGACTCAATGGTAAGAGAGACCAGTGATGGCAAAGTTATCAAATTCGTTCTTCCTAGGGATGCTTTTCCTAAGCTCCTTGCTTGGCATTTGAAACCAAAGTGTGTGGGGTCTCCAGAAGCTGGGCTACATTTGTATTTTCTTCATTCTGCTCCTACATAGACCCGTGAACATGAGCTTTCCTGGTCTTTGACTTGGCTTTTGTCTTAAATGCTCCCTTTTCTGCCTTTGGTGGCATCTTGGGAGAAATGGGCCTCCAAAATTTTGTACATGCTCTATTGGTCAGTCTTTGTGATGATAAACCTCTCAGTACTTTAAGTAGACTGGTTCCTGGACAGTAGACTAAACTGTCCAGAGTTTTCTGGCTGGACTTACCGGTAGTATCTTTTAAGACCTTGAAATCATCTCTGGACATTTATGGAGCATTGCATTGGGATATTTATAGAGGTCACATAGTAAGGGTTTTAATAAATATTGTTTGTTTGAATTGAATGAATAAATATTTGTTTGTATGAGTTGAATTAATAGTGTGAGATACTGTTTGGAATTGCCCAGTCATAACCAACCTGATAACGAACACTTTGGACAATACAAGCAAGGCTCTAAAAGCAACTAATGATTTTAAGCTTTGTGCACCTCAGACGATAAAGGCAATGTTTTGCCAAATGTTGGACTGGAATATAGGACATTGCTGGCAGCCTGACAGAACTACACTGCTGGATGAAGCCTAGCTGGGCAGAGTCCTGGAAATTATTTTGGAATCTGTCTTTCTCTTTAGTTTTTACTGAACTGTATTTTCATCTACCTTCTTAAGAAGTTAAGACACTTTTGTGTATTTCCATGAATGTTCTTCAGCAGGGATCACCAGTATTATTTCAACAGCATAATGCCTTGCAGATAGTATTCATTTAAGAAATATTTGTTGAATAAGTAAATGAATACATTCATTTTTGATGAGACATTGGGTTAAAGTCTTGCCTGTTACACATACTAGCTATATATAGCACTTATCTCCCGGGCTTCTTGTGAGGATCACAAGAGATAAAAAATTGTAAAAAGCTTAGGACAGTGCCTGGCACATAGTAAGTTCTGTATGAATATTAGTTATCATTATCTTCACCATCCTCATCATCATAACTATCTGGCCATAGGCAAATTTGCTTCTTGTAATAGCATGCTAGTGGGTCTGCCCTCCTGAAGCCTCTCCCCATTCTAGTCCATTTTAAATGACCTGCCAGCCAGAGTGTATCTGAAATGATAACTTGAAGTCTGATTTTCTTGACTCCAAGGCTGTCTTTTAAACTCTACTGCTTCTCAAGCAGCAGTGTAATTGATGGTTAAAGATAAATACAGATACCCATGCATACACAGAAATGCATTAGCTCTTCTCCCTTGCCAACATGGTTTCCATAATCTCTTGGTACAAAATCAGTGAAGAGAATTAGAAAGTTTAAAATAGGAGAATAGAGGAGGGAATGGTATCTACGAGTCAAACAGTATTGTGGCAGATTATTTGGGAAGTGATGAATTAGCCTACTTTAACATGGCAAAAATGCTGGTTTTGATGATGTCAAAGGATCTAGCTTCATATCCTGACTTTTTTATTTGTTCCTGTGTCACCTTAGGCAAATCACAACCTCTCTAGGCCACTGTTTCCTCATCTGTAAAGTGAGGGAAGTGCATTAGGTGATCTACAGTGTCTTCTTCCAGCTCTGAATTTGTAAATTTTTGATTCTGTGATGTTGTACATATAACTTTTTGTTACTGTTCCTTTTAACCTACTCCCTCCTTTGTGCTCATTTGAATGTTCAGTGATTGGAATGCTGAGATGATTAAGTATCAGACATGTTTTTCTTTCCATCAAGATCTGTTCTTATTCAGTGACTATGTGGAGAGAGAAGAAATGATTTTTGGTTGTTACTCTGAAGTCACAGTTTCTCTTTGCTGCATTTTGGCCTAGGAAATTAGATTGTGAGTAGGGATGAGGCACTGACCAGAGAAATTAACCCCTTTTGAGGGATAGTTAATTATCTGATAATTAGCTGAAAAGCCAGTGTCAAATGTTGAAACTTTTTGAGTGTATGTTCCAGATAGTTTTATTGGGTCACACTCTAGGATTTTTGGATAATAGCTTTAAAATGCCTATTAAAGGAAGTCACAGTTATAATTTGTAATTATAACTATGTATGTGGTGGAAAGTTAGAATCTAATAGATGCTGTAGTCCAAACTACACTATTGGATCACACTAAGGAATACAGGAATACCTCGTTTTATTGTGTTTACAGATATTGTGATTGGGTTTTTTTTGTCGTTATTTTGTTTTACAAATTTAAGGTTTGTGGCAACCCTGTTAAGGCAGTCTATTGGTGCCATTTTTTTGATATCGTGTACTCACATCATGTCTCTGTGTCACATTTTGGTAATTCTTGTAATACTGTAGATTTTTTCATGATCATATCTGTTATGGTGATCTTCGATGTTGCTATAGTAATTGTTTTGGGGCACTATGAGCCATACCCATATAAGATAGCAGATTTAATCAGTGTATTTTTTGTGTGTTCTGACTACTTCTCTGAGTAGCCATTCCCTGTGTCTTTTACTCTTTGCAGGCCTCCTACTTCCTTAACACATAACAAGATTGAAATTATGCCAATTAATAACCCTACAATGACCTTTAAGTGTTCAAATGAAAGGAAGAGTCTATCTATGACATTGTTACCTTATTTTAACAAATTGCCACAATTGCTACAGCTACCCCAACCTTCACCAACCTTGATTAGTCAGGAGCATCAACATTGATGCAAGACCCTCCACGAGCAAAAAGATTAAGACTCGTGGTAGGCCCAGATGATGGTTAGCATTTTTTAGCAATAAATTATTTTTTAATTAAGATATGTACATTATTTGCTTTCTTGCGGTTGTGTGGAACTGAACCCCTAAGATCTGAGAGGTAAGCCTGTACTTAATGTCCAGTTATGTTGTAGAGATCAATCAGTCAATCAATAAGCACTTATTTAGTGCCTACCAGGTGCCTAGCACTCTGCAGCATATAGGATAGCCTTATATGAGAAATATTTATATTAATTTTAAATGAATTTTACTTGGAAAATATGAATAAAATGAAAAATAATGTAAATATGTAAAGTGATTTGTGTGTGTGTGTGTGTGTGTGTGTGTGTTTAGTGAAGATTCATTTTATTCAGTGTTAGTAAATAAGTATCTACATTTCCCCAGTTAGAAATGATTTTAACTGTGTACTTCTGTGAAATCGATGGCTACTTGTGTGTCCTATTTTGGGAAGACGATGCCTTGTAGCTATGTGACACCTTTTTTCTTTTTGAACTCAGCAGCCCTGAAGTGAACCGCCTGGGCTAATAATCTCTTGTTGATATTTCCAAATGACTTTTCCAGAGCCATTCTAACATGAAGAATTCTGACGGCAAAGCCTCAGTTCAAAACAGATATTGTGATGAGAAGCACATGCCTCACTCTGGTCATTTCCCACACTGCTATCAGGCCCTTCGGATTAAAGATAAAGCAGAACTTTTTGTGTTTTTTTTTAAACAGTATACTGCCCCACATCTTGTTATTTAATGCCCCAGAGACCTAAAGTACTCTTCTTGTTTTAATTTCTATTTTTCATTAATTCAGTGACATAATTTCTGTAATACAAACTATTAATAATCAGGCCAGCTGTTCTTAAGCATCATCTAAATTATTTTATAGGCACATCCTGCTTATACTTGCCCTTACCAGTATCATTTCATAATAACATCATTAACACATTAAAAACCAAACCCCATTGTAAAGCCCAGAACTCCACTTCCCTTCCCCAATCCCAGTTATATTTCATTTAACCTCTGGATGCATAATACATTTATGTTATATAATCTCAACTAGTCCTTCACTGCTGTGTGGCTATCCTTTTATTCATCTCTAAATGACAGTCTGTCACTTCCCATAGTATCTATTCCAGACCTCTGCTCAAACCTCCTACAACCAGTCCTTCGCCCTCATTCCCAACACATGACCTTCTTGCTTGATTGGCCGAGAAAATAGAGGCCATCTATCCTGAACTGCCCTTTTCTCCCATTTATACCTCTGAACTCTCCTGCATCATCATCTACTCTTTACTCCTTATTCCATTCCCCAACAAAGAGGTAGCCGTTCTCCTTGCTCGAGGACAGTTCCTGTGCATGAGGATTCCAACCCATTTCCTGAAATTGTCCCTTGGACCTTCCTTCTCATTATTTTACTTTAATCTTCAGTTTCTCCCTATTTAGTAACACCTTTTCTGTGGCTTTACAAACCTACCCAGGTCTTTTCCATCCTTAATGAATCTTCATTTGGCTCTACCATGCATCCTGTTAAGCTGTTGTTCTATATCACTTCTCCATCATCCCTCATGTCCAACGGCTTGTCAAGTCTTATTATTTTACCTTTATAATTTATGTTGTACCTGTCCCTTTCTCTGTTCACATGGCCACCACCTTAATTCTCACCCTCATTACCCCTGGGCTGCAATTTTGCAATGGCTTCCTAATTGATTGTCTTACTCTGTATTTCTCTGCTCTGATCAATCTTCCACACAGGTATCAGAATAATTTTCATATGGCACAAATCTGACCATGTCCTTCCCAGACTCAAGCTTCAGTGCTTCCATATTGCTTTCCTGATAAACTTCAAATGCTTCATCTTGGTGTACTCTTCACAGTTCTTTTCTAGCTTACCTTTCCATGCTGATTTCACTTAATGACACTTTAGGTACTCTGCATTCCATCCAAACTGGTCCTACTGCTGTTCCCTGAACTCAACATTCCATTTCCTTTGTCCTTGGCTTTTCACAGGCTGTCCCTCATGCCTGGAATGTTTGTAACCCTTGCCCCCACTTACTAAAATCCTTAACCTCATTCAAGGTTCATCCCATGGGTCACCTTTCAGGAGAAGCCCTTTTGGACTCCAGAGTAATTTGTGTTCTCTCCTTTCTCAAGTTATATATTTATCTCTGTATGTCATTTCCCTAGTAGAATCTTGGCTTCTGGAAAGTGTAGACCTTTTCTGATTTTTGTTCTCGTGTCACTAGTGCCTAGCACAGGGCCTTACTTAAATACTTATTGAATCTGATTGTTTTGGAATCCTGCCTACTTCTCTTAGTAATTGTATTACCTTGGGTAAGTCACTTAATCTGAGACTTGGTTTCCTATCTGTTAAAATGGGGACACTGATAACAATGGCACGTAACTCACAGGTGTGCTGAGAGTATTAAATGAGATGCAACTCTTGAAGAACTTAAAGCACCATATAAATGTGAGCTGTCATTATTAGTGCCTTTTGTGCTTATAAGTTGTTCCTTCCTGTGAAAAACTTAGAGCACTATATACACCAGCTGTTGTTGTTAGTGCCTTTGGTGCTGATAAGTTGTGCCTTCCTGTCCTCCTGCTCTTTCAGGGAATGACTGCTTTGTGTTTCTGACTGCAGAGCTGATGATGACAGTTTGAAGTGTGAATTTTTCAGAACATTAGAACATACCTATAATTGGAAGTAGGCATATATAAAGGCAGTCATTAATTCATTCATCATGCTTTCATTAAATACTACTCTACGACAGGCACTGTATTAAGTTCTAGGGATACAAGAAGAGGCAAAAGACAGTCAGTCCCTGACCTCAAGGAGTTTACAGTCTAATGGGGGAGACAATATACAAACAAATATATGCAGATGCCTCCCTTCAAGGAGTTTGCATTTTAATGGGGGAAGACAATAAAGGGAATCTACAAAGGGATAAGTACATATGTGGCAAGGGGGTTTCAAAAGGGTTAAGAAGTGATATAGAGGTTTGGTTCCAAGGTAAGATATGGCAAAAGGTTCACCTATTAGAACACATTATTTTGGTGGGAGGGGGAATGAAGAAGCTGAAGATGATGGCCAGAGCATAGGCTCCAATGGCTGGGAAGTTGGCTTTGTATGTCCAACCGGGCCGTAAAAAAAAAAAGGAGGGAGTTGCGTGTGGTTGAGCCCATCCCTAATGAATTGTTTTGACAGTCATTATTATAAACCATTGAACAGTTCTGGCAGGAAACTTCCTCTTGAAGTCAACCAGACTGAGCTGGAATGTCTTCCCAGAACAGCCTACTTTCCATACAGGGAAACTAGTACCCATAACTGAGTGAATTGGTCTGTTCTCCTTAGACCAAGTGCTAGGATTTTGTGTCGTTTAATAGGAATTGTGATGAGCAGCACACCATGCTCTTGCCTTCTCTTTCCTCCAGACACTGCTGCCACGTGTCTCCCTGCATGCATCCCTCCAGCTCTGTGAACAAAAGGATTAGGACTACATGCCCATGAGCCAACTCTAGCTATCCAGTGGTCCAAATTCCATTCCTCTTTTGCATGTAACACCAAGCCGCTGATGGCGTGAGTGTATCCTGAACGCTAAACTGTGGTGATTGTTCTCCGAAATGACATTTACCATGTGTAGACGTGGCCTTAAAGGGCTGTCCCCATTGTGCAAATCTCTGTGTAGCTTGTTAACGTGAAGGATGTACAACTCAGTATTGCCTATTTGAGATCAGTGGTGCAATGTTAATGTAACAGAGAATGCCTATTAAAGGGAGAAAAAAGATGATTTGCTAGCTTTTGTTTTGCTTCATGGTGGGATTTTCAGTGTCATTTTCCCTATTTTTTTCCTCTTTTCCCCTTTTTGGTTAATAAAGTAATAAAAGTTTCTTTATTTTATTTCATTTGTTGTATAAAATTATAAAACTCCTTTGGGAAAAAGCTATTCTTTGTCAGAAAGAGGCTAAATTCCAAAACTTCAAACAGCAAACCTTGTAACAGACAAGACAACTTTTATCTGTGCTAATAGGTTTTTTAAATAGATAATTTGTCACCTTATAGTATCATGAAAGAAAACTGAGAACCATGAAAATCTTACTGGCGCAGGAAAGATTATTTTTTTTTCTGCACCACCTAAGGTAAGACTAACACTTAGTTTAATCTCATTAAAAATAAATGATGCCTCAATTTTGACCGGCATTTCTTTTAAGACAGCACAGACTGGCTTATTACAGGCAGAGATGGGATTCTGTGTTCAGATGCTAACAGAGTTTGTTGAGTGACCCCCAAGTACATCACATAGGATAATGAATTCAAAAGAAAGAAGAAATTCCTCCATTTTTTTGGAGGAAAGCACTTATTAATAATATTAGACCTTCTATCTAAAGGGCATGATGAAGAATAGAGACAGATAATGGACTACCATGTAATGCCATTTCTTTTTTTTTTTTTTAATTTATTTTATTTACTTTTAGTTTACAAGATTCAATTCCACAATCCCTTGAGCTTCAAATTTTTCTCCCTCCCCCCCCCCCCATGGTGGCGTGTAATCATGTATAGGATCTGCAAATACTTTTACATTGTACAATAGTTTGGTTATATAGAAGGGCGGTAACCAATGAGTGATCACTGGGAAAAAAAACCAACCAAACATGAAAAAGAACAATAGCGTGTTTTGCTTCAGTCTCCTTTTAAACAATAGTCTTTCTAGATCTTTCTCTGAGTTTAGATATCTCCTTCCATCCTGAGGCTTTTAGATTTGTCTCTTAGCTGTGCGTTGTTGAAGATAGTCCAGTTTATCAAGGTTGGTCATCACACATACGATGTGTCCATGATTGTGTACAAGTTTTTCCTGGTTCTGCTCTTCTCACTTAGCATCAATTTGTATAAGCCTCTCCAGGTAATTATGAAGTCCATCTCCTTCCCATTTCTTATAGCACAATAGTATTCCATTCATGCAATGCCATTTCATTAGATTGTGAGCTTCTTGAGGGCAGGGACTTGTCTTTTGCCTCTTTGTTTTTATCCCTAGTGCTTTAGCATAGTGCCTGACTCATAGTAGGTACTTCATAAATGCTTATTGACGAATGCCAAAAAAATGAAAATACGAAAGTCCATTAGTTTTTGCCATGCTCCTCTCAATGCTCTCAGGTCCAGGTTACCCTCTTTTCCACGTACTTCTCACAGAATCAGTGCCCGGAAATGTCAGTTAGTAGGAATTCAGGGGCACGTTAGTCCACTCTTACCTGACCTGCCTTAGTATTTGTTTATCCAGCCTCTTTGTGAAGGCCTCTGGGGAGGGGGAAGTTGTCTGTTCAGCCTTGGGATATCTTGAATGGTTATTTTGTAAAGTTTAAGTTTGCCTCTCTGTATCTTCTACTCAGTGATTTCTGAGACCAAAGAGAGCAAGTCTAATTCTTCTGCCACAGGACAGCCCTTAAGATACTGGAGAACAGCTATCAGGTCTCTCCCTCCCCAAATCTTCTCTACTATAGGTTAAATATGTCCAGGTCTTCACTTTCTTCAACGTATACGTGTTCTTGAGTCCCTTTACCATCTTGGAAGCCCTGTTATTGGGTTATTTTCCAGTTTATCAGTGATTTTTTTTTCTAAAGTTGTGCCTGGAACT
The DNA here is from genome assembly GCA_028646515.1 of Pseudochirops corinnae. Lineage (NCBI taxonomy): Eukaryota > Metazoa > Chordata > Mammalia > Diprotodontia > Pseudocheiridae > Pseudochirops > Pseudochirops corinnae. The sequence continues at coordinate 156,299,994 of CM053587.1, read as the reverse complement.
GAATATTCTATGTGTCTGACCAGTGTAGAGCTCAACAAGACCATTACTTGCCTGTTCTCTTTTTCTATCCCTACCAACCCTAGTTCTGAATGCTATGCCTTTCTTTAACAAAAACCAAAACAAAACAAAAAAACCCACAAATATTTATTTATACATTAATGTTGAGGGCTGGACTGGAATTTAAGGAAAAGAAAAGTTGAATAGTCTATGATATAGAGTCCGGTACAGAAGAGAGAAGAGAAAGAAGACAGGTTATGTGAGGAAGGGGAAAAGATAGAGTCACACACGTACACGTAAACACAAGATGAAGGAAGGTAGGCTGGGCAGCCAGGGTTAGGGCTCTTGGCTAATAACCTGCTTCATGTAGGTTTCAGCAGGTGCTTTTTAAAGGCTGTAGAATTTATCCAACGTTGAGCAGCCTTGTATTCAATGTTGGGTTCCTCCAGCAGGCTTTAGATAGATAGCAGGATGGACCTGGCATCACACAGCACTGACCCCACTTGTCTTTGAGAATGTCCGAACAGATATTGCCTTCGGTGTCCGCTTTAGGATGGTAACAAGATGTGGCAAATTTCACCATGGGAGCATCATATGGGTAGCCGGTAGGGGAATTCCAGGAAGATCTTAATACCGTAGCTCTTTATATACTGTCCCAGCTGCCCCATGGATGATCCCAACCCACTTGAAGAGACTGTCTGACTCTGGCAAGGCATACATTCCTTTGTTTCCAGACATCATTAGGGTCATGAATTCCTGCTCTTGCCCACGGACCTGGGGCAATGCCTGCCTCAGGCTCGGTCACCTTAATGGCGGCAGCAGTGGTGCTGGCAAGGCGGGATCATGATTCTGCCAGGTCACGATTCTGCCAGGTCTTGGAGGACTGCAGATAAAGGAAGAGAAACTGGGGGGGGGGGAAGGGGGGGGATGTAACTGCCACTATGCCTTTCTTAACTTAGTTTAAGAATGCATTAAAATGGCTTTCTAGGATTGTGTGTCTGTGTTGCATAATTCTGAGTCCAACACGTAGAGGCATGAAAGTCAGGAGACTATGGGGGAGATTGGGTGGAAGGAGGTGTTTTAATCTTCCTAAAAACCCTTAGGGAGATGTTTCAATCTCCCAATATTTTTTCTTTTCAAATAACTAAAATACTGAACAATGTGGACTAGTAGATATTTATCTATTTTAGCCCTAGTACAACAATGATAACATTGAACTTGTATTGTGCTTTAAGGTTTACAAAGCTACTTATCACTAGCTCATATCCCAGAGACAGATTTTGACTCATTACCTTGTATAAACACCATTAAATTATGATGTAATCAGCCTTCAAGGCAAGTTTTAAAAGCTATCTTTTGGAAACTTTATTACCCTTTCTAACCAATAACTTTTTGTTAATGCATTTGATATCATGGATCACTAGTGAAGTGATCACGAAGTACTGATGTCTTGAATTTTTGGACATCTCATAGCTGATTTTTTTTTTTTTAACCCTGGCCTAATTTCTCATTAATTTCTGAGAGTCTTCCATTTTCTTAGTTCCCTTTGCCTGGAACACTGGCTAGCTTATTTAAGTGAATTAAGTAAAGGTCAAGTAGGATTGGTAATAGACTGGACTAACTTAGGAATTATATAGGTTTTCTTGATTTTTTTCACAAACTCATAGATCTGTGGAAACTTAAATCTTCAAACCTTAGAGATCATCTTACACCAGCATTCTGCCTCCTCTCTATTATCACCAGCAAGTGATCATCCCACCTCTGTTTGAGAACTTTAATGCCTCTCAAAGCAACTTTTTGGGTTATTTTTTTCATTGTGTTTATTGTTACAAAGGTTTTTTTTTTCTTTTAGTTGAGCCAAAATCTCTATTACTTTATTATTATTATTATTATATTATAATAATATTATTAATATTATGCCAGGTTATTACTGTAATGCAGTTTGACTAGTTTGTGTTCATCATATTCCTGATACTGGCACCTCTTAAAGCTTTCTGTAAAGCTCATAAAAGATTTACATCTTGGATGAGGATTTTAAAATTCTATGTGTGTATAACACACACACATATACTTATATATGATATATATTTGCATACAAATATAAATGCATATGATTATAATACATGTGTGTATTTTTTTAATTCTTTCTGTGATAAAGGCAACAATATTGCTTTTATAGAGGTTCATTAGCTTTAAATAACTCTCTAATCCTTAGTATAATACAGGTAATAATGGACACTTATGTAACACTTTGAGATTTACAAGGCATTTTATGTACATAATATCATTTTATCATCATGCCCACCCTATGAGATAGGTTTTATATGTATTATTATCTCCATTTTATATATGAGGAAATCACTCTGAACTGTTCCACATCATCTCTAGCTGTCTTGCCCACCCTAGAGATACTACCACCCTGGCACCTCTTCTAATTGGTGAGTTCCTGAGTAGGATTGTTGCTCCAGGCAGGATTACTTAACTCTTATTTTAGCTTTTCTCTAGACTTCCCCACCTCTTCACCCAAAGCTTAATTTCCACTTCTCCCTGATTCCATTTTCTAGTTCTCTTTGGTCATTCATCTTGCTCTATTAGAATATAAGGTCGTTGATTGTAGGGACCATCTTGTTTTCTGGTATCCCTAGCAGTTAGCACAGTGTCTGGCACATTGTAAACACTTAATAAATGCTCTCTCTATCAATCTGAACTTAAGTGATTTGCTCATGATCACACACACACACGTAGTTAAATAAGTTCACAGAGTGGGGTTTTGAATTCACGTGTTTCTTAACTCCAAATTTAGGTCTCATACTGCCTAATAACACACTATATGTGGCAATTTAAGCCCATATGAATCTTCACTTTCATCTTCCTATTCAGTTCTGGGCCCATCTTATTGTCCATTCAAAAAACAGTATGTATAAGATGTATTCTGATGGATGAGCTTTATAAGCTTACTGTTTAATTGCATGTCATAGTCTAAACAATAAGCATTCATCATCCACTTGTTTTTGTTTTTCATTTTTCCTACATGGATATTTAGTCCAAACTCTTTTTTGAGAGATTGCGAATCTCATTAGAGGATGTGCTATGATGTTTCCGAATGCAATCAGCACAGTATCATCCAAAAACATCAGCTTCTGGAGGGCCTCACCATCTTTAGGGGACTGAATTCTCCTGCATCTTCTCCTCTCAGTGGCAAACACCTTTGAACCTATAATACCCATGCCATCCTTGATATTAATTATAGGAAGGAGGAGGAGACAACGAAAAGGTCGTTGTCTTTGAACAAAGTTATTGCTATTGGGTACTTTAAGGATCCATTTTTAAATTTGACATATACATAGGAGACAGACATTACCAAACAATAAGCCCGGCGAGATCTTCATTCTTTACATCTTTCTGGACAATATTGTAATTGCTGAAGAATGGTCTCTGGTGGAATTTTACTTTTGAAAGCCTATTTCCTTCTCACACTCTCATCAAGAATGCTCTCAGATGTAAATGTAAATTATTTATACTCATAAGCATTTTTATATAGATGGGAAAGGAGACTTAGGAGGTTAATAATTATTGATATGTTTTCACTCATCTTTTTGGGGGAAGGAGCAGTGATAATAAGGTGCAAGAGGCTAAGATTGCTTATGAAAAAATATAAAATTCTTTTTTAATGACCCCAAGCTTCTCCATGAAAAAAGGCTCATCTCTTCAAGTGGTAGTGTCATTATAGTGATGCTCTATGGCTTCATGGTCTGGAACACTGTGGTCTCTTAAAACAAAAGATGAAACTGAATTTTATCCAAAAGACTGTCTTGGGTCTGAGTAAGCTGCTGCACATTTCAAGCACTGGGAGAGCAAGGGCTACCCAAGGTTGAGTTTACATGCTCCATGGGTATGCTGAGGATGTCAAGAGAAAGGGTGGAAGGTACTCAGCATATTGGGTGAACTCCCTGTGGCAAAATTATGGGGAGACATGGATAAGGGTACAGTGGAAAGAATACCACAGGATGGGCAGAGATGGCCGTATTGTTATCTGTGTTGTAGGAGAGAATAAGGACATGGATGAAATCATAGACCAATTTGAATATGAATTGATGCAATTTGGGAGGGGGCCAATTTAAAATTAGGGCACAGGTTTTCTCACTCTCTCCCTCTCCTCCCTCCCTCCCTCTTTCTCCTCCCCTTCCTCATGCCTCTTTCTCTATTTTTAAAGATTTGTCAAAGAGGTAGTTGCTCTCAACTTTATAGTTTATTTATTTTTTCAATATTTATTTACATGTTATTTTATTTTTATCCCACCACTTTGCAATATAGTAGAGTATAAGGACTGCTAGCCTTGGGGTCAGGCAGGACTTGGTTTACAATCTTGGCTTCCTTACTCTTTTTTGAAACCTTGGCCAAATCACTTCAGAGTTTCAGTTTCCTCTTGCTCAAAGTGACAAGGTGGGCTTGAATGATTTCTGTAGTCCCCTTTCATTCGAAGTTGATGACTCTAAGTCTTCTGGTTAAATATGACAGTATAGAGAAAAAACCTAATAGATACGACAGTTGAACCACTGGAGATAATCACTGAAAAATCCTAAAGATTTGTAGATGGGTCAGAAGGTGGAAAATATACCAATATAATTTTCACTTTTAAAAAGGGAGATTTGTAGAATCTAGTGTTAGAAGGGAGTTTATAGGCTATCCCTTTTAACCTGCCTATTTTAAAAAGTAGGAACTTTAGGTTTACAGAGCTTCAGTGATTTGCCCAAGGTCAAACAGCTAGTAAGAATTCAAAACAAAGTCCTCCAAATCCATATTCATTTTATCTTTCCCTACACCAGTGATTCTCAACCTGTGGTTTGCGACCCAAGGGGTTGAACGACCCTTTCACAGGGGTCGCCTAAGACCATCAGAAAACACATATTTCCGATGGTCTTAGGAACCAAGACACCATCTATATGTCTCTAGGCGGGTCCGCCCACATGCAGCTACATCCACATATGAGTATTAAAGGATTGCAGCATTAGGAAGGTTGAGAACCACTGCCCTGCACCATATCATGCTGCCCCTATAGACTAAAGAGCCACAAAATATTTTAAATGGATTATTACTTATAGGGTGTGACCATTTATAAAATAACATGGTGATCTCTAGGAGCTAGTGTGGGTTCACAAAGAACATTCCATACTAAGCTTACTTTTTAAAAAAAATTATAGTTTTATCAGACAGGTAGATAAAACTCTATGCTTATGTCATATTCCTATATTGATTTAAACAAAAATTTCTTACAATGTCCTTCTGGACAAGATAAAAAATGTGACTAAATTATACTATAATTAGATAGATTAATACCTGACTAATTTATCTAGCATTAATCAATTAAAACATTGATAATATATTAATATTAGCTTGGAAGACAATCCTTGCTGTTATATTCTTTGGAGTTCTGTACTTCAATTGATTTTAGCTCATTTATTATTTGAGGTTTTTATTTTTAATTCAGTGTCATGAATGAAGACATTGGTGGCATCTTTATCAAATATGGGGATAACATGAAACAGAAATGACACAATTGACATATTAGATGACAGAATCATATAATGATAGAAATAAAGGCAAGTGGAAAAAAGGAACTTAGGAAGGCCTGGTTTCAAGTTCTACCCCTAATATACACTTGTTGTGTGACCCTGGGTAGGTTACTGAATCAATAGATCTTGATAGATTGGAATAATATGCCAAAGCCAATAAGATGAAATTTAATAAAGATAATTATGAAACACAGTATGTGGGTTCAAAAAAATCAAGTCTATAAGTACAAATTTGGGAAGATGAGTATTTCATGTGAAATAAAGACCTCTAGTTTTTGCTTAACTGTCTAGTAATGTGCTTTGACCTCTTTGGGTTATATTGATATAGTATACAGGACAAGGGAGGTGTTGTGCTGTACTTGGCAGTGGTCACCTTGTGTCTGGAGTACTGTTTTCAATCTCAGTGCCATGTTTTAGGAGGAATGTTGATACTCTGGAATGAAGCCAAGATGGGACGGGATATGAGGAATTGTTGAAGAAACTGGAATAGACTGAAGATGAAAAAATTTGGGTTGGAGAGAGGGAGAAGGAGGAGGATGAGAGTTTTTATGATACATTTGAATGGTTTTCACAGGAAAGAAAATTTTATTTTCTCTTTAGCTTCAGATGGTAGGTGTGCTCTATCAGGCCATGCATGCTATAGGAAGACAGATCTTGACTCTGACTATCAAGAATAGCCTAACAATTAGAACTGCCCGACGATGGAAGAATTACCTTTGAAGTAGGGAGTTTCCTATCATGGATAGCATTCAAGCAGAAACTGGATGAATGAGCCAACATTTGTCTTGCTTCAATCTACTACCATAACCTAAAATAGACAGTAGAAATTTATGATCTATAGAATTATATGATTGAAAAGAAAGTTTGTTGGTAAGAATGAGGAATAATTGGAAGAACATCCATGTTCCATTGGCATCATCTCAATGTCAAAAGAAAATGAGAATAACATTTGGATGGGATTCCTTGAAGAATTTAAGGGAAAGACATAGCCATAGAATGGGAAGGTATGGGGGAGAGGGAGGAAGCTATTTCATTGGAAAGAATATTTTCACACATAAGGTCAAAAATTGACTTGAGTTGTCTGAAGGAAGGAAAGAAACAGTCATTTATTAAGAGCTTACAATGTGCCAGGCACTGTTCTAAACACTGGGGACATAAATACAAGCAAAAAGGTTTAAATACAATACAAAATAAAAGACAGTTCCTATCCTTAAGGAGTTTACAATCTAATAGAGGAAGAAAGCACATCAAAGGGGGTAAGGATTGAAGGTACCTAGCATGGGGGCGTGGCTTTGAAGTCTAGACATCAAAATCAGAACCAGAAGGGGAGTAAAGGTTTGTTGGCCTGGACCTCTCCACAAAATAGATGCCCTGGGAGGAACTCACCAGTGGCATAAGGGGACTGGCCAGGGGAAGGATATTCCAGAGTGAGAAGGATGCAGGGATGGTTGGATGTTCCAGGGCAAGGAGTACCTAGGTGATGAGGGGAACTTCCAGAATGAAACAGCAGCTAAGACATGGTTTTAAACTCTAGAAATCAAGATTAGAGCTGGGAGGGAAAGTTCACATTGAATAAGTCTACATTGTTCATTTTGTTGGTTTATCTTTTGAAAATAAAATAATCTTTGGGAACGCTGATATATTATTGCAATCTCCTCCTCAAATGTTGTAACTGTGCAAGATAGACCTGAATTAGAGTAGTTTGATTAAATGACCTCATAAGTTCCTTCCTGGGGAAGCGAGTGGGAGTGAGTGTATAGAACACTGACCTAGCAGTCAGGAGGACCTGAGTTCAAATATGGCTTCAGACACTTAGTAGCTGTGTGACCCTGGGAAAGTCACTTAACCCTGTTGACCTCAGTTTTCACATCAGTAAAATGAACTGGAGAAGAAAATGGCAAACCACTCTAATATCTTTGGGAAGAAAACCCCAAATGGGGTCACAAAGCAGACACGACTAAAAAGCTCAACAACAAAAATATTCTTAGACGAGAATGCTGTAATTCCATTATGGGGCAAATAGTTTTCACCTATTGCAGTGGTTCTCAACCTTCCTAATGCTGCAACCCTTTAATACAGTTCCTCAGTTGTGGTAACCCCTAACCATAAAATTATTTTCGTTGCTACTTCATAACTGTAATTTTGCTGCTGTTATGAATCGTAATGTAAATATCTGATATGCAGGATATATTTTCATTGTTACAAATTGAACATAATCCACAGGTTGAGAACTGCTGATCTATTGACACTGAATGCTCCTTCTGACATTTTTGCCTTTTTGAACCAGATCTAAGACTTCATTAGCATAGGGAACTCTCAATGAGAAAACACCCCTCTACCAGCACAGATGAGATGGTTACCCGCTCTGTACTGCATGATCAATTTCCTGGGAGAACTGAGTGATTCAGTAACTTACCCAGGGTCACACAACAAGTGTGTATTAGGGGTAGAACTTGAAACCAGGCCTTCCTTAAGTTCCTTTTTTCCACTTGCCTTCATTTCTAACATTAAATATCTTTTTTTCTCCCTATTGTGAAACCCGTTCCCTGTACCTTAGAAGCAGTGTGAGACTTCCATTTCATGGAAGACTTAACAGCCTATTCAGGGCAATTTCTTAGGGACAAAGGGTTTGAAAATAAGGTCAGCTCCCTTTAGCAGGGGAACAGCCTGATAAATACTTGCTAGCAAAGTGCCAAATACAGGCAAGAGGGTTTTTTCTTCTTTTTTTTTTTTAATCTCCAACACTGCATTTGTTAAAATATATTAAAAATGCTTGGGAAGCAGGAGGACACACCTATTTTATTTTAAGTAAATTCATTTTCCAGAAATTAACTTTTACAAACTCTGACGTGATTTTGAGGATGGATAAACTAATACATGATTGGATTCTTTCTGGTGAATTGTGTCACTTTGGGGAAAAAAGCTGGACTTGAAGCCAGGAGAACTGTATTTAAATGCCACTTTTGACATTTGTTAGCTAGCTCATCATGGGTCACTTAACCTCTGTGAATCTCAGTTTTCTCATCACTAAAATTGTAATAATAACTCCCACTTTCAAAAATTGTTGTTGAGGAATGTACTTGGTAAGCGTTAAAACTCTATATAAGTGAGTTGTTGCCATTGTGAGTATTGTGAGTAATTATTCAGCCTTAAAGCTTAAAGTAGCTGTTTGGGTTTTCTTCTGTGACCATAACCCCTCCATATCTCAGATGATTTTTGAGAATTAGACTGATTGAAAAATTCACAACTCTTCAGTCAACCTGATGATGTATTTCTCTGACCTTCACTAGGCTGGTCCTTAGACAAGATTTAGTCAGCGACCAGGCCCAAACTTGAAGTGTATCCAGCTAGAAAGACCTGCCAGAACTTTTTGTTTCCCTGGAATAGCCTTTGGGGATCTTGGTTAGGCTTTGTACATCATTTGACTTTTTTTTTTTGGACTAGATAAGTGAATTCATTGACAAGGTGAACTCCCAGGGAGCACCTATACAAAATTGTAAGTCAAATAGAGTGTGGTGCAAGTTGTGGAGTCAACAAGTATTTATCAAATATCTATTATGTGCCATGCAGTGTGTTAAGTACTGAGATACAAAGAAAAATAGAACCTTGACTTCACGGAGCTCACAGTCTAATGGCACAGACAACACACAAATAGCTATGTAGAAATAAGATAGCTACTGGATAAATTGGAGATAATCTCAAAGGGAAGCCATTAAGATTAAAGAGAACTAGAAAAGACCTTGCTGAAAGACTGACTTTAGCTGAAACTTAAAGGAGGGGGGGGGAGAGGGGGAGTGAAGATGAGGAGGGAGGGACTTCTAGGCAAAGGGGACAACTCATGAAAATGCCTGACTTTGGGGCATGTAGTGTTGTGCATGCAGGGAACAGCAAGGAAGCTAGTGTTGTTATATCAGAGTACTAGGAGGGGAGAAGGGAAAGGGAAAGCTTGAAAGGTAGGAAGGGGTTAGGATATGAAGAGTTTTAAAAGCTCAACAGAGGATGTTATATTTGAACCAGGAGAAAATAGGGAACCACTAGAAATTTTTTGGATTGGAAGAGGGGGACATTGTTTTGGGAAGATTAGTATGACAGCTTAGTGGAGGATGGATTGAAACTGAGAGAGACTAGGTAGTAAAACCAACCAGTAGGCTATGGTTGAAGATGATTGTTGTAGTGGTTCCTACTTCACTCTTGAAGAGGACCAATGACACGTGATATCTTGACTTGCTAGTGAATTGGGATTTAAGTGAGGCAGAGCTGTGCAAAATCAAAAGCCTCATCCTCCTCCAGAGTCATTGGAGTCCAGTGGCAAGGCATAGGTTAAGACAACTAGTGATGACTCCAAATGCAGTGTGAGACCTGGCCTTTTTAAGCTAGGTCTTTCCCAGGTCTGAGTTTTTCTCAGGCAACACCCATTAAGTGATTAAAGGTTAGGTAAGAATTGAGGCAAGATAGCCTAGATTGCCTTTATAAAAGAACAGTCTGGTGGGGAAGACCCTTAGAATTTCTGGCCATAACCATCTTGAAGTTGAAGAGGTTCATTAAATGTATGGTCAGAGTGATACAAGAGTTGTGATGGTGAATATCCAAATCCCAGAGGTTGATAGTTGAAGATGGGGTGAATCTGGTGCCAAAATAAGTGAAAAAGTTGGGAGAGTGACCTGGAGGTCAGTAGATGGTGAGACACAAATATATGGAAAGGGGATGGCATCAACAAAAGGAATGGTCATGAATTGTAGGATTTTAGTACCAGAAGGGCCCTTAGATATAATTAAAATTTCTTCATTTTTATAGATGAAGAAACTAAAATACTTAGCCCAGGGTCACATGGTTTGTGAGTGGCAGAACTGGGATCTGAACCTAATTCTTTTCTAAGTCCAGGGGTTTTGTTGTTGTTACTCCTGAGTGGTCTGAAAATGATATGGGACAGGGAAGCACCGTTCTTCCTGACCATGTGAGTGGGAATACGAATTGCTTTCAGTGGAGAGAATTGCAAGGAATGTTTTCAGGGGGCAGCCAGGTATCAGTTAAAGTGAATTGATCAATGGAGTTTAGAAGAAGAGTTTGAGAGTTTGGGTTGGGGGGGAAGGTTTTTGTTAAGCCTTAGGGATTCTAGAGGGCAGAGTGGAATGGACTAGTAAAAAGGCTAAACCCAGGGTAGAATGAGCCTGAGGAAGAGTAGGAATGATCTGGATAAGAATGAAGTTTCAGAGGAAGTAATAGGAATGGGCAGCAGTATAATGGGAAGTAGACTGGAATGGCATTTTGAATTTAATGCATAATGTGCATTTTCAATACCATATAGACATTGTCTAGTGAATAGAGGGTAGGGACTTTGGAAACAATTAGAACTGGGTTGAAATCTTGACTTTGGGGAAATTCCCCAGCAAATCTTTAGAAACTACAAAGTGTAGATGAATTGCTGATCTGTATTGGTGAAGTGAGGTTCTACTCTGTAAGTATTCCATACAACTACAATTCCAAGTTGAGACCTGCCCATATCTTCCTCCTTTTTCTCTTCCTCCTCCCATTAAAACAAGGGGGAAATGGATATTTAATACTATTTGGAAATTGTATTGCCATACTTAAGGTGGGGAAATGCCAGTTAATTATTAGGAACCTTTGGTAATCTTATTAATTCAGGCCTTGACTAGATGTGGGACATTTTATTTATTTAAGATTTAGTTTCTTAAAAACATGGTTTCATTTGCACTGTTTACTTTTCTTAGGAATCTTAGGTTAGCCTCAGTCTTTAAATCCACAAATTTCATTGTCTACTCAAATAGCTTTGCTCTTTTTTTGTTGCCAAGACATACAAAATTTATATTATGGTGGGTGTACTTTTTAAATTGATGAAAACAGATGTGGTCACTATTATCGTGATTGAATTTGGAAGAGGATAATGAAAATAATAATTTCTAAAACCAATTCAGTCTTAGGTCACAAACTAAATAATACCCATTAAGTGAATTGATCATATCTTTATGAAAAGATGTGAGCAAGGGGTTAGTGAAATCTAGTAAAATCTGCAAGTTACAATTAAAGTGAATCCATCTTTCTAGAAAAAAAACAGTGTTTTTATGGGACACTGAACTTGTATTATATATAAATTTGTTTTATTTAAGACCTAGTAAAACCATACAAATTTGGGCATCTTAAAAAATCCTTGGATTCTTGTGCCTTTTTTTTTTTCTTTTAGGGAGGGACTTTCATTTTAGGTGAGCCCTACTAGAGGGAGTTAGGATACATATTCTGTGTCCTTTTAAAAAGAGATAGCTGAAGTTTATGTATCACTTTAAGGTTTTTTAAGTGTTTTATCTACATTATCGCACTGGATATTAACAATTACTCTGTGAGATAAATACTGTAGATATTATCCCCATTTTAAAGATTAGGAAACTGAATGGGGTTCAGGTTCAAAGGGGCTAAGAGACTAATGAGTGTCAGAGCTGGGAATTGGATCCTGGTCTCTTCTGCCTCAGTGTCCAGTATTGTTTCCTTTCTCACCCACCGTTCCTCATGTCGTAGCTTTGGGGTGTATGAGCTTCAGAAGAAACCTGACTTCCCACTGAAGACACCATATTCCTTGTCACCTTCTCATACTAGCAATTCCTCACAAACCTTTATTGTAAGATTTCTTACCTCCTCCCACACCATTACCCACTACTCCACCCCCCCAGAAGTCCCCATGATCCTTGCTTCACTTCCAGATATCACTCAATAACCTGTCCTCCTTTGAAGTTTAAACAGTCTGATTATATCCTTCATCTGGATCCCTGTAGCTGCCATTTTCCAACCTTCAGGTCACATTCCAACCTTCCTTAATGATTTAAGCACCTGGTTAAATTCCTTCCTATTCATTCCAACCCCTGTCATTATCCTAGGTAACTCTAATATTTACATTGATAACCCTCCAAGTTCTTCAACACCCCCCTTGCCAACTCCTATGACCTTTGACCACTTGAGCTCAATTTCCTCTAGGGGAGGTTATACTTAGACTCACCTGCATTGAGAAATTCCTCTCTCTGATCATTCTCCTCTCTTTTTATCTCTCCCATGGCCCCCTGCTCTGGAACCTGCTCTTCATTCTTTGATGCATCTTCAGTCCTAATTCGTCCTAGTAAATCACTGTATTTTTACTCAGTCCTAATCCTGTTCTGGCTTTATTTTCCTCCTTTCTCCTTAACCCTATACTTCGCTATTTCAGAGAAGCCTAGGTTATCCCCTCAGTTTGAGAGAGAGGATTAGTACTTCTCAGTCTACCATAGATCATATTAACTGATTTGTTGGTATTTATGGTAGTGTTATGGGAATCTGAAGATCTTCCCTGCCCCTAGGACCTTTGCTAAAGTGGCTACATGACTCTGAGAACCTTCCCTGATTTGAAAATATGCTCTGCCCCCTAATAGGCTGAATGTGGTCACGTGGAGCCTGTGGCGCCAGGCTTGTTTTTTTTCGGGAATGCCCACGCCTTGTAGCTTTGTGATTGGGCAGTGGGTCAAGAGGGCTGGAACATTCTCTGAGCCAGGAGAAGGCTATATATACGCCCTGATGTGAGGTTTTGGTTTGGGTCTCACTTTGAAAAGAGTTGTGTGATTTGACCAGATGAGACTCTGGGAAGCCGTTGAGACCCTCGGCTTTGAAAAACCCAGATGTTGGTGCTTCCCTCTCTGGTTACTTAATAGGTAACTGATGTAATGGTCAGACACTGGAAGAAGTCTGCTGATCTGTTTTTCTGTTTGTTTGTAACTTGTGTTTGTAAGTTGTGTTTACATTCTCTGAAGTTCAGGGTGCTGACTTTTCCCCTTGAACTAGATAAATGATATGTGATTGATTAAAGTGAGACTGTTAACCCATTTTGAGTTGTTTTCCTTTAGAAAAGCAGATCTAAGAACCTGTGCTAGTAGCCACCCTGAGTATGCTAGGGTGCTTGCTGATACAGGTAGCTAAAAGGCCAGGCTTTTGAAAGAAGTAGCGTGAATGCTTCATATTTTAATTCATTCAACAGGCCTTTATCTCTTGCATGATACATTTTCCTATACCTTTAGAGAAATACAGAACTAATAAAGAGATGGTTCTTATCTGCAAGGAACTTACAATGCTGTGTATGTTGTTGTTGTTCAGTCATGTCCAACTCTTCATGACCCCATTTGGGATTTTCTTGGCAAAGATACTTGCCGTTTCCTTCTCTGGCTCATTTGGCAGATGAGGAATTGGAGGCAAACTGGGGTAAGTGACTTTCCCAGGGTCACACAGCTAGTTAAGTGTCTGAGGTCATATTTGAACTCAGGTCTTTTTGTCTCCAGGCTCCCCTCTATCCACTGAGCCACCTAGTATCCCTTTACAATGAAGTACTGAGGAGATATATGTAGAGGTAACTATAATATCAATCAGGATATAATTGCCTAAGAAGAAAACACAATGAGATGAAATTCAGTGGGTATGTATGTGAGTAGAGGGTCATCTCTCATTGCTGTCAACCTGCCTGAACTGTCCTCCCTTACTTCCGTAATATCGGCTGATAGAAAGAATGCATATACATACTGGTTAAACCAGAATAACTATTACGTAAATATCTGCATATACCATCATCCTCTGATTTTTTTCCTGCATTGTGAAATATTCCCAGTATACTACTCTTGTTGCGTACTCTGTGGTTTTGAGAACATTATTGACATTCTCAATAATATAATGGATATAATATAATTCTCAATAATATAAATGGATCATCTAGTTCAGTGTAAGCTGAGAGAAGAGGGTTTTTTTTAAGCTAATATTTATCTTCTGCAAGGAAGTCACGAACCATCAAGCTTTCAGATATTTTAGCTGTGTTAGTCTAGTGACTAGATTCTCATCCTTTTCCTCATCCTAAAGATGATTGAGGGCTACTAAACGGGATCCCATGCTGACTTAGAAAGCCACATATTAACATTATCTGTGTTTTATCAAGTTTTTATTAATTTTGTTAAATATTTCCTGATTACTTTTATTCTTGTTCAAGAACTCTGGAGCGTCAAGGGTCACATGCTGACTGAGACCTCCAAAGTAGTCTTTTCTATGGGTAGAATGTGAACAGGGAGACATTGAGTGATTTAAGCCAGTTCGATTTCATTGTTTTGTTGACTATATATGTTGTCAGTTCCTTGAACATTACCTTCGTTTAACATTAAAACCATTCTTTCATTTCAACTTGTCAGGAAGAAAAAGGGACATTTTTTAATAAAAAGGGCAGGTCATATCACCTCCAAGTGTTTAGGAGATCAAAGACAGTGAGATGGACTGAAATTATGTATCTTAAGGGAAAGTTAAGAACACTTTGAGAGACCAGACTGATTTAGAAAAGAGCTTTCAGAAGACATAGCTGGTGGAGGAAGAATTCTAGGGAGTCTCTGAGCTCCTAGTATCAAGGTGTTTTATATCTCTCCTTCAACAGGTTAGTGATATTATATAATGGCCTGTGGCCATCAGAAGTTGGGAGAAAGAAAACAAGTCACTGTTTAAAGAAAGCAACCCTATTCCATTAACAAAGTGGTAAAAAAAAAAAAATGTCTCAAGTAGCAATTATAAGAATTACAAAGCACCTAGATTTTTCCCTGAAATATTTAATTTTGTTTAAATACCTTTTAAAATACTATACCCTTGTCAGAATCACAGCATGTCAAATCCTTCCCAAAAACATCTTATGTGAAAAAAAAAATGTACTAAATTTTTTTTCTGCCCACTGCTTACTCATGCCCTAAATGCTTGCCCTGCAGCGGTCACCACTGGTGGAGAGATTATGAAAGTGATGAAGACAAAAGAAATGGAAGACAAGGTCCTTCTGTATGGGGAGTTTCCAAATCTAGAGACACAGCTTACGTTGGTGGTTCACTCAGAGAGTAATAAACAATAATTTCTAACCACTCTAGAGTAATCTGGCTAGCACTAGCTGTATTTAATGATGTCATACACATTCTCAAATATTGAAGGAAAAAAGGGGAATCTCTGTGGTCATTGTTGTCTAAGCTCTGCCTGATATCACTGGCAGGGAGTTTCTCTACTGAAGAAGGCCAAGAACTGGAGTAGAAGAGGCACAAAAATTGAAAAGGTAGTTAAGAGTGGAGAAGGTCTGTGTTCAGGATCTTGTTAATACTGTAAGCCTCTTACTTCTATGAACAGTGACATATATATTAAGTATACAGATTCACTAGGGGCATTAGTGGTGAAGAACACCTGGCTTCACTTTTTTCCCTTTGCTTCGAAAGCTAAGATGTAATGTGAAATGAATCACCTTCAAGAAGGACCCAGAGATTTGCAGTGTGTTTTGCCAGCATTATGCTAAAACATTTTTTCTGTTAAGCATGAAAAATGAATCTTGTGGATGTTATTGTTCTGAATTCAGTATGTCTTTCTGAAAATGCTTTTTAGGAGATGAACAAAGGATACCTTGGCAATATAGTCACTGCCATTTTATGTGGAGGACTCATTCGAGAAAACCCTTTTACCCTCCAAAAATAAGGCTCTGTGATCTCAGTTGTTAAGCAATTACTAGGGGTTTCATGAGCAACTGGAAGAGTAAAGAGGTCGTTTTAATTTGACTTATAATGTGTATACTCTTCTTTCAGATGGTTTAAACAATACTCTTCTTTCAAATGGTTTAAACTCTCAGCATTTTGTGGTGACTTCTCTTGGAGGGTGGTGATCAGTTTCTGCTTCTTTGGTATTGAGAAATACCTGAAGTGATGAGGGCAGTTGCCACTTTACAATGGTTGTACCAAATAGAGCATGACAAAATAATATGCCAGGCTTTCCATTCCTTGGCATCATATCCTAAGGTTATGTGAAAGTTATATGTTTAGATTTTTTCTTTTTAAAATATTTAAAAATTAAATTAAATTAGATTTGTATTTTTGTTACATTTGTTTCATTTTAAGTTGCAAACTATCTCTTCTCCACCTGCACTAGAGAAGGCCACCATTTGATACAGATTTATGTATATATGTATGTATACATATGTGTATATGTATGTGTGCATGTGTTAAATACATGTGTATATGTATATATATATATATATATTTATGTGTGTATTTATAAAAACATACTGTGCATACTTCCATTTATAAGTTCTTTCTCTGGACGTGTATAGCATCTTTCTTCATAGGTCCTTTGTAGTTATACTCAGAACAGGTTAGCCATTCACAGATATTCTGTGAACAATATTGTATTGCTGTTACTGTATACAATAGTTTCTTGGTTTTCATTTCACTCTTATTTCATGCAAGTCTTTCCATGTTTTTCTAAAATCAACCTGCACATCATTTCTTACAGCATAATCATATTCCCTCACAGTCATATACCACAATTTGTTTAGCCATTCCCCAACTGATGGTCATGCCTTCAATTTCTAGTTCTTTGCCACCATAGTGAGAGCTGCTATATATATTTCCGAACATAAACTTTCCTTTTCCTTTTTCCCTGATCACCTTGAGAAACAGAGCTAATAATGTTATTGCTGGGTCAAAGGGCATAGGCAATTTAAATGACTCTTTGGGCGTAATTCCAGATTGCTCTCCAGAATGTTTGGATCAGTTCACAGTTCTGCCAATAATGTATTATTGTCCCAATTTTTCCATATCCCTTCCAACGTTTGTCATTTTCCTCTTCTATATTTTCCTTTTTCCCTCTAATGCTTTGATGCCCAGTTAATTTTTTTCCCTTATATTAACCACAAGAATCAGATGTTAAATATGAACATAGTTATTTTCATACCAGTTGATTTCGACGATTTCCCTATGCCTGTTTGTTTTTTTAAAAGGATTTTCCATAAAGTTATAGTAATAGAGTATATTCAGCATGTAAAGATTTTAGGTAATTACAAAACACATATGTTTTCTGTAAAAGTTTCTGCTGATTTAAGCTAGAAAAAGATCTATATTGTGGTTTCTGTTTTTTTTTTTTTTCTTTTTCATCAGCCCAGTTCTGCTACCTCAGACAAAGAAATTCATCGATTTGGAGAAGTTGATGTTGAAGGGAAGTCTTTGACTAGATACAATGTAGATTTGAAGCATCTTTGTTTTCTTTCTTAAATAAGATAGCTTTCTCAAGAAAGACAGCCTCACTATTCTTTTCTTTCAAATAATAGTCTTGCCAAATTTGCTACAGTGTTTTAGAAACTATTTTTGCTTATTCTCACATTCATGGGAACAAGAAGCATTATAGTCTAGTTACTCCATTGTATTTTGAACAATCATTTTCTTACCAACTATTTATGCTTTCGAGCCTTTACAATCCTTTCTAAATTTTCCTTGTATGGGTAACTGCCAAATCACTAGATTCTTCTTTGTTTATTTAATAATCGTTAACCCCTGACAATTACTTTATAAGTGATTTCTGAGTCCTTTAGCTAATGACAATTTTTTTCGCATTTGTATGATAGGTGTTTCTTTGAGCTTCAGCTGCCTTCAACTGATTCTTTGAGATGTAAATAAGAATATATTTGCAAAACAAAATAATTTTTTCTAACTGGATGATTTGTGATTCTCATGTACATCAATAAATCAATCACTAAACATTTATTAAGTGCCTACTATGATCCAGCCATGGTGCTAATATCTTGGGGATACAAAAAGCAGCAAAAGTTACCCTGTTCTCAAGGAGCTTATATTGGGCTAGGCTAGGCTCATGAGGAAACCAACATGCAAAGAAATGTACATAAAAAGCAAGCTATGTATAGAATAAATAGGAAATAATTAACAGAAGGAAGACACTAGAATTAAGAGGGATTGGGGAAGGCTCTTAGTAAAAGATGGGATTTTAGTTGGGACTTTGAGAAAGCCAAGGAGGTCATTCCAAAGGAGAGCATTCCAAGCCATGGAAAATGCCTGGCGTTGGGAGTTGGAATATCTTGTTTGCAGACCAGGCACAAGGCCCAACCTCTTTCTCTGTATCTGAGAGTATGTGGTGGGGTTTAAGGTGTGAGAAGCCTGGAAAGATAGGAGGGAGCTAGGTCATGAAGGGTTTTGAATGCCAAACAGAGTATTTTGCATTTGCTCCCGAAGGGCAATAAGCCACTGAAGTTCAGGGGGCAGAAGAAGCAGTATGTGTGTGACATAATCAGACTTATATTTTAGGAAAATCACTTTAAGTGGCTGGAGGATGGATTGGAGTGGGGAGAGACATGTTGAGGTGCCCTGTGATTAGTGCCTGCACTAGAGTGGTGGCAATGTCAGAGGAGAGAAGGTGATGTATTAGAGACATTGCAAAGGTGAAACTAAAAGACCTTGGCAACAGATTGGACATGGAGGGAGCCAGGTTGGGAGCCTGAAGGACCAGGAGGATGGTGTTGCTCTCCACAATAAGAGGAAAGATGGGAGGTGGGGCAGGATCTAGGGAGAAAGATAACATAACCCTTCAAAATGAAATAAAATAAACAACCTTAAGGAAGCAGTATTTGTCCAGTTCTGTGCTGATTATAAATGGAAACTTAGAGAAAGGTCTCTAGGAGTGTTAAATGCCTCTGTCCTTGTTTGTTTATAATAACAATACTAATAGGCCACATTTAAATGGCACTTTAAGATCCACAAAGTGCTTTCCAGACAGCAGTCCTGAGAGTTAAGGGAGTCCAAGCATTATGATCCCCATCTTAAGATATAAACACTAAGATTAGAGGTTGCTTGACTTGTTTGTGGTTGCACAGCTAGCAATGTCAAAACTAATTCCTTGTCTCCAAGTCCCAGTATTCTTTCTACTATAAGTGTCTCTGTTCAAATTGTTTTGTTTTTTTTAATCAGTGACTTGGATAAAGGCATGGCTAATATGTCTTCATATATTTTGAGACAACTTATGGCATAGTGGTTAGAGCACTGGACCTGGAATCAGGAAGACATGAGTTCAGATCCTACCTCAGACTCTTAATATCTGTGTGACCGTGGGCAAATTACTTTACCTCGGTTTGCCTCAGTTTTCTCAGTTGTAAAATGGGAATAATAACAGCACCAGCTTCACAGGGTTATTGTGAGAATCAAATGAGGTAATATTTATAAAAACCTCTTAGGACAGTGCTTGGCACATAGCAAGCAATATATAAATGTTTATTCCCTCAAGCTTTGGGTGGAGAGAGGGACTAAATCAGCGGTTCTCAACCTGTGGGTTATGTTCAATTTGTAACAATGAAAATACATCCTACATATCAGATTCATAACAGTAGCAAAATTACAGTTGTGAAGTAGCAGCGAAAATAATTTTTTGGTTAGAGGTTACCACAACATGAGGAACTGTATTAAAGGGTCGTGGCATTAGGAAGGTTGAGAACCACTGGACTAAATGATCTTGGAAATCCTCTCCAACTTTAAATCCTGTGATTCTTTGACAGTCTGACAATTTAGTGTCGCTGCCTTCTATTCAAGAATTTTGCTGATTTTTCTGTTTAGTGCCAATTTTTAGTTTAAACCCAGGAAATTCCTTTTCACTGAAAAATAGCTTAGGAGAAATATTGTTTAACATAGCTAAAGGATAAGAACCAGTGAGTGGAAGCTATATTGCTCAGCTTCTTGCACTCTGAAAAACTGCATAAACATGCCATCTGTGTTTTCAAGTTTTCAGGTCAGAACAGGGAAAGATTATAATAGAGTACCTTCTTCAAATATTGAGCCCTCTCTTCAGCTTGGTATCAATCAGTATTAATATCAGTCACTGTTATTTAGCTCCAGTCAGTGAACCAGATCTAGTCCCAACAAACTGTATGACATGATTTGGCAATGCGTCTACCCTCAGGCTTTGACGTCTGTCCTTTTGCTAGACCCTAAGTCCCATTCTGCCTTTCCATCTGTGTGAGATGAAAGAGTTCAGAGTCTGAATCTAAGGTCAGAAAAGGTCTTTATTCTTTCTCATGAGAAAGTACTCTACCCCCTGTCTCCCAACATGGCGTCCGCAGGGAGAGAACACCAGGTAGAAGACAGTCCATGGTTATATAATCTTCCAATGCAGAAACCCAACCCCCCCCAACTGGCCTTCACTCTTATTGGTAGGGGGGCTGTCCCACGACCTAAACACAGGAATTTCTCTGAGACAAAGGACCCGGAAACATGTGGGTGTCCAATGAAACCAGTCTTAACCTTATTTGTCATATCTTGTGCTGTGTTGGCTGTGGGGGAGGATCTCCATTACTCTAAGCCCCAGATTGCTTGAAGGTCAGGTGACCTAACCCTAGGCCTAG
>CM053587.1:156256811-156278731 GCA_028646515.1 Pseudochirops corinnae | reverse complement strand
GAAACACCAGACAGAGCGCCCGAGAAGTTAAAGGGGTGTTTATTCGTCAACAGCTACATACCGGAAGCGCGCCGTCTTCCGTATTCAGGGGAATTTATAACAATCATCAACCAATCATCTTTAGGAATCATAAACATGACCTTATATAGTAACTTATAAAGCAAGCTGGCAATCAGCATAACCCCGCCCCTAACACTAAACAAAAAAAATTCTAACTAAAAATATTTTATACTGAAAAACTGAGGAATTGTAAACTGAAGGAATACCGATCAATTGGGGAGTGACTGAATAAGTTTGGCATATGATGGTGATGTGCTGTAAGAAATGATGAAGGCAAGGGTTTCAAAGAAACCTAGGAAGACTTGTCTGAACTGGTGCAAAGTGAAGTGAACAGAACCAGGAGAAAGATTTATCAGCAACAATGATATTTTAAAGACAACTTTCAAAGATTTAGGAACTCTAACCAATGTAATGACAGAGGATTAGTAATGAAACACGGTACCCATCTTCTGCTAAAGAGACAAAAGAAACTTTTATTGACATGGGCAATGCAGACATTGTTTTGCTTGACTCTACATGTTTGTAACAGGATTTTGCTGTTTTATTTTTCCATTTCTTTTACTATTTACTCAGGGTGCAGGTTCAATGCTCCAGAAGTAGCTAGGTGGCTTAGTGGATAGAGTGCTCAGCATAGATTCTGGAAGACCTGAATCCAAATACAGCTTCAGACACTTATCGTATGTATGACTCTGGGCAAGTCACTTAACCTCTATCTGCCTTAGTTTCCTCAGCCATAAAATAGAGATGGTAGTAGCACCCATCTTGGAGGGTTGTTGTGAATATCAAATGAAACATCTGTAAAGTGCTTAGTACAGTGTCTGACATATAGTATGTATTTAATAAATGATCATTCCCTTCCCCCTTCTTATTTAGGGGAGGGAAGATATGAGGGAGAAAATGTGGATTTTTTGCTGATTGAAAAAACTTATTTAAAACCAAAAGGAAAAAAAAAGAGAGAGCAGAAATGAGGCTAGAAATAATCACAGAAAAGCAGGATGAGTTTGAATTATGCAACTATTACATGTTCAGTTTATCACACCTTAAAAGAAAATCTAGCTTTATAATAGAAATTTAAAATTTCGTGCACAATTCCTTTTCTCTTCTATGTATATAGAAATCTTCATTTTATTTGCTGTTTGTTAAGTTCAGAATAATTTTTTTTTAATTCTTTACAAATATGATCTCATTTGATCCTCACAGCAACACTATAAGGCAAAGTCTCTTATTATCCCTATTACAAACTAGTTAAGTATAGAGGCTGAATTTGAACTCATCTTCTTTTCAAGGCTCTCTGCCCATTGAACCACCTAGCTACTTGAAAAATAATGTTTGATTCCCACAATTATGTTTGCATTGTACAAAACATGATGTGATTTAGTCATTCTTTACATACTTCTACTTGTAATTGACCTAAAGTTTTACTTAACCTGGCAAGTTATTATCTCTTAGAGTAGATACCTAAATCAAATATTGATTTATAAATTTGTTAAGGCCCTTTAGTGCTATAGACATTAGCTTCTAGGCAGTCTGTAGTTCTAACATACAGTTCACCTACCTTATTAAATTTACCTATATCCATATGTTATATGATTAGTAATTTTAAAAGAATTCCATTAAAATTGTGGTTTTATCTATTATAAAATGCTATTAACTAAGGGTGAGATTAATTAAATGAAAATTAGGTATGTGGTAAGTCATGGAAAAATCTATGTGGCCTATTTATGATAGCCTAAAGCAGAAATGTTCATTTTTAAGAGTGTACAGAAAATTCACAGGTATTAATTTTATTGTAGCCAGACTAAAAGTTAAGATTCATAAGTGGCAGAATTTGCAATTCCATGTGAGTTTTAATTTCATGGTTCATTTTTTACATAAAAAAATGTGGATCTCCTTATGCTAAATAGGACAAGGCATTTTCAGAGTGATTATTTGTGTTTATGTGTTTTGTAAGACTTCAGGTTATACTGGGCCTTGAGAAAATTATGAAGTCAACAGAAATCAGACTGCGGGCTTTGACTGTCTGCCTTTTTTTTTTTCTTTATGTTTGCTTTTAGTTCATGGTTTCTTCTAGAAATCAAACAAATATTCATTTCATGCCCTGGCATTTCTGAATTACAGCACCAGGAATAAATTCACAGAGTTCGGGTAGCAGTATACTGTATCCAATCTGCAAGTGTTTTTAGTCATATCCTAGAGTGATCTGGAAAGCCACTAGAGTTTTTGAGTAGGAAGGGGATCTGATTGGACCTGCAATTTAGGAAAATCACTTTAGTATCTGAATGGAGGATGGATTGAAGTGGGAAGAGACTTGAAGCCAGCAGACCCAACTAGCAGTCAAATGCAGTAATTTTTATGTCATCTAGTTTCCCCCTGCATCTCTCCCTCCAACCCCAAGCAGTCCTTTAAATCTGCATGTTTTTTTAATAATAAAAATAGACATAGGGCTCTTTATAGTTTGCAAAGCACTTTACATAGATTCTACCCTCTGCCACCCCTATTTATTATCCCTTATTTTTTCCTTTGTCCCAGTTTCTGAGGAGAACATCTTTCTTCTCCTTGTCAAGGACAGCTCTTGAACTTGTGCCCTTGATACATTCCCTACTATCTCCTCTGGGAGCTTGTGCTTTCAATCATCCTCTCTCTTTCAGACCTTTCATCTTTCTTTATCTTCCACTAGGTTCTTTCTTGCTCTTTATAAACATACCCAGGTCTCCCTCGCATCCTTCAAAACCTTTGCTTGAGCCAGTTCCTCAAACTATCAGCTTGTATTCTCTCTTTCACTTATCTGTAATTCCCCACAATCCCATGTAGTCTGGCTTTTACCCCAACCACTGAGCCCTCAAAGGTTAACTGAGCCCATGGGATACAATAGCTAGAGGTCCAGACTTGGAGTCTAGAAGACATGAGTTGAATCTTGCCTCTTGCACCTAACTGTGTGGTTCCAGTTAAGTCAATTAAACACTCTGAACCTTTCTGTTTTCTCAACTGTAAAATGAGATAATTGTACTCAATCTCTAAAGTGCTTTTTAGTTGTAAATAAAAGATCATAGAATCTCATATTTGTTAAATTCAGTGTCCTTTTCCTGGCCCTTATCCTTCTTGACCATTCTGCTGTTTCAATGTTGAACAGCTCTTCTTCCTGGATACTCTTCCTTTGATCCTAGTTTTTTGTGCCACTACCCTCTCCTGACTCTCCTACACGTCTGTTCCTTCTGACTTTCCTTTGCTGAATCTAGGGCTTTGTCCTAGATTGTCTCTTTTATGTCTATGCCTTCATCAGCTCCCTAGGTAGAATTATCTCTACGAAGAAGACTCTCAATCCACTCCTTCAGCCCAAATCACAACTGCTAATCCCATGTGTCCAATTGCATGGTCCATAGGCATCCCAAATTCAGCATTTCCAAAAGATAACTCATTTTCTGACCTCTGCAAACTATCCCTGTCTGCAGGATCCCTGTTTCTGCCGCTGGCATCACCACCCCTCCAGACACTGAGTTTTGCAACCCCTGTAGTCATCCTACATACCTCACTCTCATCTCTCTTATCTAGTCATTACTTAGTCTTGTTAATTGTCAAATTTTATTAATTCTACCTCAATCTTCTCTGTTCTTACGTGGTCACCACCCTAGTTCAGGTCCTTATCACCTCTTAGACTAATGAACTAGGCTTTTAATTGTCTGTCTGCTTTAAATCTCTCCCCCTCTCCATTTTTCCCCCTCCTTCAAGTTGCCATATTGATATGCTTTTTTATATTTTATTTTTTAAACATTTTCACTTTAGTCATGTTGTAAAGAATTATAACCAACAGAATGAACCACAAGAAAGAAGAAACAAAACAAAAAACAAAAGAGAGAGCAAATAGTTTATTTCAATCTGCATTCAGGCTCTGTAATTCTTTCTCTGGATGCGGATAGCTTTTTCCAATGTGAGTCTTTTGGAGTTGTCATGGAACCTTTTATTGCTGAGAGGAACCAAGTCTATCAAAGTTAATCATCATAGATACAATGTGTCTGTAATTGTGTACAATGATCTTCTGGTTCTGCCCCTCTCACTCAGCATCAGATCGTGTAAGTCCTTCCAGGTTTTTCTGAAGTCCATCTGCTCATAATTTCTTACAGCACAATAGTATTCCATTACATTCATATACCAGAACTTGTTCAGCAATTCCCCAATTGGTGGACATCCCCTTGATTTCTGTATCAACAATGCAATATTCACAATGCCTATAGTAACTATAAATATGCTGATATGGTTATTAATCACAACATGTAACAGGCTCTCTACATGGAAATTATAGCTAGAACATTTATTCAAATATCAGAAACCTGAGTTCCCAAACCAGAAAGTCAAAGCCATCATGGTAATTATGAAGTTGGCACATGTAGTTAAGGTAGTAAACACCCACATTCTCAAGCCTTCAGAACAGATCAGGCTACCTCAGGCAAAGATCCTTCCCTCCTTACTCACGGCAACTGCTCACTATCCACGCAGCTTGCTCCCTGCAGCTCTGGCCCCCTGCAGTTCCCGTCCCTGGCAGTCCTCAGCAGGAGTCCTTAGCAGAGATTCTGGCTGGCTCAAAAAAAAAAAGGAGTTCGTGCCACAGCCATAGCCACAGCCACACAGTTACCACCACACAGACTCTAGCTTAGCTCCAGCTTTTTCTTGTTCCACCACTTCCTGCTATGTCAGCAAGTTTGAGGGGAGTGAAAGATCTTCAAATCCCATTACCATTACAATTTCAAGTTCTTTGCCACTACAAAAAGGCTGCTCTAAATGTTTTTGTATATATTGGTCCTTTTCCCACTTGTATGATCTCTTTGGGATACAGACCTATAATTGATATTACTAGATCAAAAGGTATGCACATTTTTATAGTCTTTTGGGTATAGTTCCAAATTGCTCTCCAAAATGGTTGTATCAGTTCACAATTCTACAGTTCCACCAACAGTATACCAGTTTTCCCACACCTTCTCCAGCATTTATAATTTTCCTGATTTGTCATGTTAGCCAATCTGACAGGTAGGATGTGGTATCTAACAGTTGTTTTGATTTGCATTTCTCTAATCAATAGTGATTTAGAGCATTTTTTTCATATGTTTATAGATAGCTTTAATTTCTTCTTCTGAAAACTTCCTGTTCATATCCTTTGACCATTTATTTGACCACTTGGGGAATGACTTGTATTCTTATAAATTTGACTCATTTCTCTGCATATTTAGAAAAGAGGGCTTTATCAGAGACACTCATTGTAAAAATTCTTTCCCGGTTTTCTGCTTCCTTTCTAATCTTGGTTGCATTAGCTTTGTTTGTGCAAAAACTTTTCAATTTAATGTGATCAAAATGATCCATTTTGCATTTCATAATGCTCTCTATCTCTTGTTTGGTCATAAATTCTTCCTTTCTCCATAAATCTGACATGTAGACTCTTTACTGTCCCAGATTGCTTATAGTATCATCCTTTATATCTAAACTATGAACTCATTTTGACTTTATTTTGTTCATATTGATTTTTTTTTTTCACTTTTTTGGAGGGGGAAAAACAGGGAAATTGGAATTAAGTAACTTGCCCACACACAGCCAGTAAGTGTTAAGTGTCTGAATCTGGATTTGAACTCAGGTCCTCCTGACTCCAGTGCTGGTGCTCTATTCACTGTGCCACCTAGCCGCCACCATATTGATATTCTTATAGCACAGATCTGATCATCTTACTCCCCTCCCTAGAAGCTTCAGTGACTCCTAATTGCCTTCAGGAAAAAAAAATACAGACTGTCTATAGTCTGTCAATCAGTAAACATTTATGAAATACCTATTAGGGGCCAGGCATTGTGCTAAATGCTGAGGATTCAAAAAGAGACAAAAGACAGTCCATATTCTCAAGGGACTCACAGTGTAATTAATGGGGGAGAACACAAGGAAGCAAATATACACAAACAAGGTATGTACAGGATAAATAGGAAATAATTAAGAGAGAAGAGGCCCTAGAAATAAGAGAGGTTGGGAAAAGCTTAGCATAGAAGTTGTGATTTAGTTGGAACTTAAAGGAAGCCAGAGAAGGCAGAAGGTGGGGATGAGGAGGAAGAACATTCTGGGCATGGGGGACAGTCAAAGAAAATACCCAGAACCAAGAGATGGAGTGTCTTGTCTATGGAATAGCAAGGAGGTTAATGTTCCAGGATCAAAGAGTATGTAATGGGAAATAAGGTTGGAGGGGAGCTAGGTTATGAAAGGCTTTGACGTCATAATGAAAACCAGAGGATTTTGTATTTGATCCTGGAGGCACTAGAAAGCCACTAGAGTTTCTTGTCTTACCTACAATATTCCACAAGCAGGGGTGGCTAGGTGGTGCAGTGAATAGAGAACCCGCCCTGGAGTGGGAAGGGCCTGTACTAGAATGGTAGAGGAGTGAAGGAGGCATATTCAAGAGATATTGCAAAGGTGAAATCAACAGACCTTGGCAACAGATTACATGTGGGGGGTGAGAGATAGCCCATCACAAATTTGGCTCCAGCCTCTTTTTTGACTGTCATTCTCCTCTTTGGCTCCAGCCTATCTTTTTAGACTATCGTTCTCCTCTTCACATTTTCTACATTCCAGTAAAACTGGGCATCTTGCCATTCCCTAGAAACATTCTGTGTCCCATTTCTGTTACTTTGCATTGGCCCTCTCCCATGCCTGGAATTTATTCTCTCCTGTCTCCACCTCTTGGAATCCCTGTCTTCCTTCAAGGCTCAACTGGAGTGCTACTTCCCTACATAAACCTCTCTCTCACCTCCTATCATCCCTCATTTTTTTTGTATTTATAAGTCACTTAACCATTTTCATTTTGTAAAATGTGGATAACAACAACTCTTAGGAGGATGTAAAAGCACTTTGCAAACCCTTACATGATGTATAAATGCCAGCTGTCATTATTAGTTAAAAATTTTGTGAATGCATTTTTTGTTAAATCACTTTTGTTTCTTACCATTTTCTTATTCCCCTGCCTCTTTCCCATTCTTTCTCATGGGATCATAGATCCGAAATGGGAAGGGACATCAGATAGTTCAATCCCCTTGTTTTATAGATGAAGAAACAGGTCTGGAGAAGTTTAATGGCCCAAAGCTCACACAGGCGGCATTGCCTAGTAAGTGAGTCTATCCTTTTTTTTTAAAAAGGGAAGGGAGGAAGGGATTGACTTAGCAAAACCAACCCAAACATCAATTGCTTCTTGTCTTGCATAAAGTATTCCACAAGTGTAGTCTTCTACCGCTGTAATGAAGAAACAGGGGGCTCATTTTCTCAACTTCTCTGGTGCCAAATTTGGTCATTAAAATTACACAAGATGGTGTGAGGGGTAACAGGTAAGGAAAAGAAATAAACATTTATTAAACATATACTTAATATATTGTATTAAATAGTTTACAGATATTGTCTCGTTTAATCTTGACAACACTCTGATGTAGGTGCTGTCATTATTATTATTATTACTATTTGACACTTGAGGAAACTGAAGCAAACACAGGTTTCATAATTTGCTGCATAGCCAGGAAGGGCGGGAGGGCGAATTTGAACTCTGGTCGTCTCTGCTCCAGGCCTTGCCCTCTATCCACTATATCACCAGCTGCCTTGTTCAGCATGTCACTGTTTGGTTTCAGTTGACTTCTTTTCCTTTACACTGATGTTGTTTTAGTGTATCTTTTTTTTCTTGTTCTGCTCATTTCACTTTGCATCTATTCATATATGCATTTACTTTGTAACTGTGTGTGTATATACATATATATATATGTATATGATTGCCATATATATGGCAATCATATACTTGTTTTACTTTAAGGTACATGCCTGTTTAAAACATAGACTTTCACTTTTGTCTTTGTATTCTCAACACCTGGAACAAGTCTTATTCATGGTAGGTACCTAATTTATATTTGTGGAATGGAATCTCATTTTGTCTTTACCCAATGTGCTACTAAGGACTGCACCTGTGGTTACACTCCCAAGAGAGGACATTCCCTATACCTGTGAAGGTTGACACCCTCTCTGCAACTTAAGGTCTCAAGAGGTGCCCAAAGGACTTGGAGGTGACATGTCAGGCTCAAGGTCCCATAGCCAATATGCATCAGAAGCATGATTTGAATTAATTTCTTCCTGATTTCAAGGCTAGCTCTCTAACCATTATGACACAGCCTCTTGCAATTAGCTAGGTATTACATATAGTATCATTATTTTCCATATGAAGAAAGGAATGGTTAGAGGGTTTGAGAGATCTGCACATGGTTATATAGTGTCAAGACTGAAATTCTAATTCACTTCTTGACTCTAAGGCAGTACTTTAGCCCTTATACCCTACTGCGTGTCTGTTCATTTGACAAAGATACCCTTCTTTTCCAAAGCAGCTGGTAGCCCAGGGGATAAAGCACTGGACTGAGAGTCAAGAAGACTCAAATCCAACCTCAGATAACTGCTACTTGTGTGACCCTGGGCCAGTCATTTACCTCTGATTGCCTGACAAAAGGATCTACTGGAAAAGGAAGTGGCAAACCACTTCAGTGTCTTTACCAAGAAAACCCCATGGACAATTATGGTCCATGAGGTCACAAAGAGTTGGCCACAAGTGAACAACAAACCTTCTCTTCCTCTTTTTAATGTAGTTCTTCACACTGTATTACTAACCAATCTTACATCTGGAAAACTTGTTTGCTACACTAATGGCTAGCCAAGTCCTTCCTTTGATCGCTTCCAGTTTATCTCCTGTACATCTTGTTTGTACATAGTTGTGTTCCCATAGTTGTCTCCCATTAGACTGTGAGCTCCTTGAAAGCTGGGACTGCTTTCTTTTTGCCTTTGAATTACTAAAGCTTAATGCATATTTGACACTTAATAAATGCTTATTGATTGACCCTAATGGAATTCTTGTTTGTCATCTTTGATCTTATCATTTTTATACTTCTTTAAGAATCTATCATTCTTTTGCCCTTCTTTAAGAATAAAATTTTTCAATTTTTAAAACTTTGTACACTATGCGAAATTAGAAATTTGCTAGCTAGATTAGCAATAATTAGATATTTTTCTGACTTAAATTCTGATCTAGCTAGAATCAAAGAAACTTGCTAATTCCAGTAATCATGATTTTTGAATTTTAATGGCATATGCTATTTTACATTTCCCTTTTATCTTTTTCATGCTGTTTTTTTTTGCAATAGCCCACTGTCCTTGGCACTGTTCTCTGACTTGTTTTGTGAGTTAGTTAGAACGCGATAATACAGGGTTGTTTTTTTTTCCCCTTTCCCATTGTTGTTCAGGGCTACCAGACCTTGCTATCTTGATTCTTCTTCTCTCCCTCCACCCACTGCAATTACCATTTCATTTCAGAGGCTACTTTTCTCTCTTTGGAGTCTGTCAACTGACAGATAGGCATCAGTATACAACTACACAAGCTGGGACTGTCTGGATTGGAAATACAGCTTGGAGTGGACAAAATGAATCCAAGATTGTTCTGACCTGGTAGCTAGACCTTTTTTGTTTTCGTTTTTGTTAGTTTGGTTTTGCATCTTCAAAAGAATCTAGTAGGGTAATTGTTTCTATTGAAAAAGTATATGCTCTTCCCCACTTTATGGGACGTGAAAGTATTAAAAATCCTTTTAATGAAATTTTGAATTTGATACATTTAGCACTCTATGGCAGTGAAGAATTTGGGCTTCTGTACTCTTCACTGTCCTTTTTCCCTCCCACCTCCTGCTCTAGTTATTTAGTCTGTATTCTGTGTCTGTCAGAACTTATCTGTTGAGCAGAATGGAGTACTAGAAAGGATACTGGATTTGGAGTTAAAGCTTCTCAGTTCAAATTTGGGCTGTTATTCATTATTTTACCTCTGTGCCCCTTACTCTTCTCTTCTGTAAAATGATAGGGTTCTTCTGGTTCCAAACAGTCAATCAGTCAATCAATCAATCAATCATTCACTGAAGATTTACCTTCTACCATTTCCCAGGCCCTGTGCTCATGCTGAAGATATAGAGGGACAAAAAACCAATTAGTTCCAGGACTCAGGAAATATATTCATTCAAGGATAAAAGCATGTACATGTATAAGTAAATACCAAGAACATACAGTGGGGTAGGGGAATGGCACTAGTAGTTAATTCCAAGGAGCCACATTATGTTAATCATGTATTAAATGTCGATATGTTTTGGAATTGTTTTAGAGTTGCCTCATCTACCTTTTTTGCCTTTCTTTGCTGGATTGTAAACTCTTAAAGTGTTTCTTTTGTGTATGCCAGGCATTTCTGCATCTTACATTATGCAATAGCAGTGTTCTTCAAATAAATTATACTTAAAGATTCATTAAGTGCCTCCTATGAGCAAGTTAATGTCAGTCAATAAGCATTTATTAAGTGCCAGGCAATGTGCTAAGTGCAGAGGCTACAAAGAAAATATTAAAGAAAAACGAACAAGCAAAACAGATCCCGCTTTCAAGTAGCTTGCAATCTAATAGGGGAAAAAACACATCACAGGAAGTGGGAAAAGGTTGGGAGGAGGAAGGAAAGGTGAGGGAAGGAAGGGCATGATGGAAAAGTCCAAAGGAGTGAAGGCAGGTGGGAAATGAAGAGATGACTGGCTGGGAGCCCTCTTTATGTGGAGCTTCTGGGAGGAGCTCTCCATCCTCAGTTCAGAAGGGTTCCTGGTGCAGAGGATACTGATAAGGTGTGAGTACCAGAGCTGAGGTGGTTTTGTAGGATGATGAAGTTCCTGGGAGCAAAATGGAGAGGAAATCAAGGACCTGCTGTGGCAGAGCTATGAAGAGTGGTCAGTAAATCAAACCCTCTTTCAAATGCTAAGGAGGTGTGAGAGAGGCTGCTTGCTGTGTTAAAGAATTCCTTTCCCATATTTAAGAATCCCCCTCTAAATGCATCTTTAAATTAGGATTTTTCTTCTTTCAGATCTGATTAAAATGGAGCACACCTGAACTGGGCTTTGTGTCCTAGGTTAATGAGGAGGCAGAGGAGAGCACTGAGTATGATGAAAGAAGAAACATTTAAGTTGCTCTACTTTGTAGGCTCTTCTGGGTTTTGTCTAATAAATCACCAAGAATTTATTAAGAGCCTTTACTTTGTGTTTACTTTGTGTGTGTGTGAAGGTGGGGGGGGAGGTAATAGGGGAAAGTAGGGGGTGGGGAGAAAGTCAATGAATATAGGCTGGTCAGAGTCTTAGGATAGACCCACCATTGTAGGGCATGATGATGATGATGCATCAAACCCTTTCTGAATGGTCAGACATGTAGGAGGATGAATCTAACCCTTTGAGGGAACTCTGTGACTCATGATCAGTCACTGACATTTTAACTACATGAATATTTCTGCTGATGGCAGTTACATATTTGGGGGAGCTTGGTGTTAGTCTGGTTTTTGGAATGGATTTAGAACTGGAAAGGACGTTAGAGACCATCTAGTCCAGGGGTAGGAAACCTGTGGCCTGAAGGCCACATGTCTTCTTCTTGGTCCTCAAGTGCAGCACTTGGACTGCTGGAAATGTCACAGAACCAATATTTTTATTAAACTACATTCTAGTCTATGGGTTAGCTTTTTTTTTAATCATGGATCCCTTTGGCAACCTATTCAAGCTATGGAACTCCTCTCAGAATAATGTCTTTCAGTGCTAAAATACATAGGATTTCAAGGGAAATAAAGTATATTGAAATCCAGTCACTAAAATATTTTAACAGTAATCAGAATATTTTACAGATAAAGAAACAGGAGGGAATAATTTACTCTTGAGTTATGAAGCTAATTAAATGACAGAGCTAGAATTTTATCCCAAGTCTTTCAACTTCAAATTCTGATCTCTTTATACTCTACAACACTACCCTGATTTCCACCAAGTGATTCAGTTTGAATTGACTTGCCTCAGGAATACAGGAGTTTTCCTGTAGAAGAAAAACCAAGAACAACATCCATAGGACACACCAGTAGATACTTTACCCAAATGTTGATTTTAGTCCGTTCTTCAGTATTGTATAAGTCTAGCCGTTCAATTAGTTTTGAATCCACCTCATCTGTATACTGGTCATTTAGTTCATAACCCTCCACTTTATCCATACAGATCCCAGATGAGACTTTGTTAAAAGGTTTGCTAAAATCCAGATGTACCATGCCTGTTCTCTTGATCTATCAGGTCATTATCAAAAAGGAAATGAGAGGTTAGTATGGTATGACATTCTAGGTGAACCCCTGCTGGTGCTTGGTAATCACAGCTTCTCTTTCACTGAAGGTTTTTGAGTTGAGGGTTGGTAGGTGGAAGAGGGTTGGATTGGAGAAAGGAGAGATGGAGGTAGGAAGACCAGATAGGAGGAATGATATAGATAAGGACTCAGTGAAAGCCTAAACTGGAGTGGTGACACTCTTAATGAAATTGATACAGAATCAATAGATACAAGCATTCAGAGTCACAGGTACTGTAAAGACTAGAAGTAAGGCATCAGATCAGAAACATATAGGGTAAGTGTTGAGGGTGGTTGTTGTGGTGTTGGGGCTGTGGATAGGGATAACCAGTAACCAGTTTAGACTTCTTGGTTTGATCAGTTGTATTAAAAACAGATAGAAAATTGTTCAAAGAAACTGTGCCTATTTTCTTGCACTTTAAAGCCCTCATGTTTCTGCTTTTACCAACATTTTTTGTGTGTGTTTTGCCTTTCCTGACTAGGAAATCTAGAGAGGCTTCATTTATAAGAAGAATACGGAGAGGAATTGGGGAAGGGGAGTACCAGTAGATATTTCATACCAGAACAGTGGAATCACAGCATGCATAGAGCTTAAAAGTGTTCTTTTATGGCGTCTTTCCGTTTCCCACCATTCTTATTTTCAGCAAGTCTCTGTTGGTGTATAAAGGTTAATGGTAAAATAAATGAAAACTGCTAATGCATAAATGCTCTCTGGCAGGAGAATAAAACATTGCAAAGTTATAAATTGCTAGAGTAGACTATGCTAAGGTTACCTAGTGAGTAAACATTGAATAGAACAATTTATTCCAGCAAGAAGCTGAACCAAGGTCCTCTGTTCTAAAATGTGGTGAGGTCTCCCTTTCTCTAGTGCTGCGCCTCCTCTTCCACTGCTGAAAGTATCCTGTTATAAGATTATGTCTTTCTTGCTGAATAAAAATTGGTGATTGTTTTCTAGTTGGTGTCAGGCATTTAAAAATATTATTTTATTGATGCCTTTTGTTTTTATACCACATTAATTTCTGAAAATATCTGTTCCTATCCCCTACCCATCTTGAGCTCAGACATTTTATAATTATATATGTATGTCTATGTATTTGTATATATCCATACATATGTATGCATATCTACATATGTATATACATTATCCTTCTACAACTTTATTAATTTATTAATCACAAGATTAGTTGCCAAATAATTATTAGAATATTTAATAGCCTCTTCAGTCTATATTCTCTCCCTTGATCCTTCTTCTCCCCTAGCTTCAGCTTTTGCTTTTATGTAGATGATTCCCAAATCTTTAAGATTAAAGTTTTAACTCTTTGCTAAGCTGGAGATTTACTAGTCTTTTTAATTTAATTTAATTTTACTTTATTTTATTTATTTGCTGTATCTTTTCTCTGTGCTGTAGTAAAACCATTGTATTCCTGAGACCATTCATTTATAGCTAACCCACTTGAAGGAGGATTAGGACATGGAGCATTAGGTGTTACAGTGGATAAAGTGCCAGACCTGGAGTCAGGGAGACTCGAGTTCAAACCTCACCTCAGACACTTACTAGCTGTGTGACCCTGGGCAAATCACTAACTGTTTGCCTCAGTTTCCTGATCTGCAAAATGAGAATAATAGCACCCATCTCCCAGGTTTATTGTGAAAATCAAATGAGATAACACTTACAAAGTGTCTGGCACATAGTTATTTATTATTATTACTGCTAGTAGTAAATATTATTGTTATTAAAGCCCTCAGGATTTGACGTTAAAGAACTTGTGTTCAAATCCAAGCTCTGGGACCCTGAATATCTCTTAGATATTTTACCAGCACTCTGAACTTACTATGGCTAAAATGAAACTCATTTTCCCTTTCACACTTTTTTTCTCCTCTTGTGCTCCCAATTTCTGTTAATGACATTGCAATTTTTCTGGTCATGCAGGCTTTAACTTTGGAATTCCTTTTCCTCTCCCTTCTCCCATTGAGTCCCATTGAGTCATCAAAGGTCCTGTTGATTCATCATAGTTATTGCTCCTCTTTATCTAATGCCTCTTCTCCATTCTCATTGACACCATCCTTGTCCAAGCCTTCCTTGCATTTTCCCTGGAGCAGTAGGCTCTTAACTAGTTCCCCACTTCTCTTCTCAGTCTAGTCTGATATACACTACTGACCAGATCACCTTCCTGATGCCCAGGTGTAATCATATTACTCATCTGGTCAAACACTCTCAAGGACTTTGTCTTCCCACTAAGATTAAACCAACTTAGTTTAGCTTTCAAGGTTGTTGATAGTGTGGCTCTGGCGTTACTTCATTTCTTACCCAAACTAGACAATTTTTCATAATCTAACATAGTGGTTCTCAACCTTTCTAATGCTGCGACCCTTTAATACTCATATGTGGGCGTATCTGATTGTGGGTGGACCTATCTGGAGACTGATAGAGGAGCGGTGTCTTGGTTCCTAAGACCATTGGAAATATGTGTTTTCCGATGGTCTTAGGCGACCCCTGTGAAAGGGTCGTGACCCCTTTGGAGGTTGAACCACCTATGTTTCCTGAACATGAAAGTACCTGGATAGGGGCAGCCAGATGGCACCGTGCTTAGCGCTAGGCGTGGAATCAGAATGTACTGTGTTCAAATGTGCCTGAGACACTTACTAGCGGTGAAACCCTGGGCAAGTCACTTAACTTCTGTTTGTCTCAGTTTTCTTAGCTGTAAAACAGGGATAATAATATTACCTACCTCCTAAGGTTGTTGTGGGAATAAAAAGAGCTTAGTACAGTCCCTGGAACATAGTAGGTACCACATAAGTGCTTATTCCCGCCCTTCTTCCTATTTCATTCTTACTTGGACCTTCTCCTGAACTTCCTGAACTTGCACAGTTGTTTTCATGGACCTCAGTCAATAAATATTTGCTGATTTGAATGATTAGTACAACACACATTGAATATTCCACAACAGTAGAGGTTTGGGGTCTAAGCTGAATACTCCTTTATAGTTTTGATGATTCCATTTTCTTCATTGGGTGTCCATTCCTTTACAAACGTGTGGGCTCTGTTTGACTACTTGATGTAATAAGAGAATAAGAGCAAAATTAGGCTTTGGTTAAGACTTATACCTCAAGGACAATGTAGTTGGCATTGTCCTAGATCATAGGTAGATATAGAGCTCTAAGGAACCTCAGAATATCTAGTCCACCTCCATCATTTTAGAGGACTCAGGGTGGTTAAGTCACTTGATCAGGGTCACATAAAAAGTAAATGACAGTGGTGGCTAGGTGGCACAGTGTATTCACCACTGTGAATATGAGCACCAGCCTTGGAGTCAGGAGGACCGGAGTTCAAATCCAGCCTCAGACACGTAACACTTACTAATTGTGTGACCTTAGGCAAGTCACTTAACTCCAATTGTCCTGCCTTCCCCCCTCCAAAAAACAAAAAAAAAAGTAAATGACAATGTTGGGATTTGAATTCAAGTCCTCAGACTCCAGAGACCAGTATTCTTCCTAAAGTAGTATGATTACACTCACCATATATATGTAATCATTTGTACACATGGGATAGTGACAAAATGCACACTACATATAGTTTGTTATTTTAATTCTCTGTATGCCAAATTCTCTCCCTTCTCCCCCACAACCAGACCACAAGCTTTAGGAATGAAGGGATCATTTCTTATTTGGAATTTCTCTCTCTTCCATTAATTTACAGTGTTGTTTTTTAAAGTAAGTGCTTAATAAATTGTATGAATGAAACAAACTGAAATTATTGCTATTCTACTTCGAATAGTAGAGAGGTAAGTTGGAAGACCTAACATTATACTGGTTGTGAATCTGGAGGCTTCAGTCTTTTCTCTGACTATGCCAACACACCACTGATACCACTGCTCTCCCTTCTCCCACCCCTATTCTCTTTCCTGCCCACACATAGAGAACCTAGCAATTAAATGATGAATATGGTGACATCCTCTTTCCTATGGTTAGCCTTCCCTCCTTTCCTTCTGCCTCTAAAGATCTCAAACTTCCTTTAAAGCTCATCTAAATGGGAACCTCCTACGTTAGATCTTTCATTATTCCTTTCCCCAACCTTCCAACAGTAGTTAGTAACAGTAATGATAACAATAATTGTTATTGTTCAGTCATGTCTGACTCTTCAATGACCTTTTTTGGGAGTTTTCTTGGCCAAGTTGTGTCTGGTTTGCCATTTCCTTCTCTAGCTCATCTTACCAATGAGGAAACTGAGGCAAACAGGATTAAGTGACTTGCCCAGGGACACAGTGCTAGTAAATGTCTGAGGCTGGATTTGAACTTGGAAGAGGAGTCTTCCCAACTCCACAGGGCCACCTAGCAGCCCTATAATACCTAGTGTTTATGTAGTCACTTATCTTATATTTGCTTTGTCATCAAGGTAGCCTGAGATAGGGTAGTTCATAGAGCAGTGAACTTGGAGTTATGGAGACCTGAGTTAGAACCGGACTTCAGATACTTACTAGCTTTGTGACCCCAGGACAAATTATTTAGCCTCTATCAGTCAAAAGTTTCCCTATCTGTAAAACGGGTACAATAGTAGCATCTTCCTCCCAGAGTTGTGAGGAACACATGAGATAATTGCATATAAGTCACTTAAAAAAAACAAAACCTTCAAGCACTATACAGGGTGTCCTAAAAGTCTTAAAGCAGTTTTAATTTATTAAAGCTTAAGCAGTACAATTTTACCTTAAAAGTACACTAAATTTTGGGACACCCTATTCAAATGTTAGTCACTATTATTTACTTTGGCAATGAGGTAGGGTCGTGCAGTGAGTAGAGTTGTCCTTGAATACAAGATTTAACTACCTCTAACAAAATAGTTCTCATTGTGATCTTACCCTTTCAGGGGGTTCATGAGATTAAAACTATTTTCATAATAACACTGAAACATTATTTATCTATTAAAATACTCTTCCCTTTCCAGCTACATATCAGGTCTAGTTCCTGTCCCTTACTTTGTATGTAATTTGCATTTATTTAATACCGCCTATACACATCATTTCCTAATAGAATGTATACTTCTCATGGGTAGGGTCTGTTTCATTTTTGTCTTGTAACCCCAGAGCCTTGAACAAAGTGGTTCCTTAATCAGTTTCATTAGATCATCAGATGTTTGATGTCAGTGAGGTTGAGCTACTGATGCAAGTTGAAAATTCCTCTTCCATTTTTGAGATATTTGGTTTCAGGGAAGGGGAACCTGCAGCTTCCAGACTACGTGTGGCCCTCTAGTTGCTGAAGTTCAGCCCTTTGACAAAATCCAAACTTCACAGAACAAGTCCTTTTAATTTAGGGTTCTCCATCCTGGTTAGGTAATGGGAAATAGAGGTAGAGATAGAATTGGATCAAGACCTTTGTTTTTTGCCTTTTGGAGGGGGAAGGCAGGGCAATTGGGGTTAAGTGACTTGCCCAAGGTCACATGGCTAGTAAGTGTTAAGTGTCTGAGGTCGGATTTGAATTCAGGTCCTCCTGACTCCAGGGCTAAGGCTCTGTTCACTGCACCACCTAGCCCCTCCTGGATCAAGACCTTTGAAGGCTCATTTCAATACCCTCTCTGTTTTCTTGTGTAATAAGCCATTGCTTATTGGTCTTCTCTTTGGCCCTAGGGCTCCTCATCTGTAAAATAAGTGAGGTTGCTTAACTGATGAAGATCACTAAGGACCTTTCCAGACCCACAAAAGGCTATAATTCTTTGGTTTGCCTCCTCTCCTAAAACTTAGAGCAGTTATAAATTGAATTATATTTTTTCTTTGCTAGTTTATGCTAAACTTGCTTCAGAGCATTCGATTCAGTTTAACAAGCAATTATTAAGGAACTGCTACTTGCAGTCACAGTAAAGAACTCATATATTTACACACATTTTCTTTGAAAATGAAGCACTTAGAGACTTAGAGTTTCTAAGGGTATATTGGATATACCCCTTATATTAAGGAGTTAAGGATATAATGGCAGGATGACTTCTCTTTTAGACATCCAGGGATAAATATGATACTAGCAGTGATAATGCATAATAGCCTGCATTTATACAATGCTTTTAACATTTACAAAGCACTTTACTCACAACAGCCCTGTGAGCTAGGAAGTGCAAGTATTTCACAGATGAATGAAATGAGGCTTAGAAAGATTAAGTGACCACTAGCCTCTTAAGGACCCACAGCTGGTGAATGTCAAAGTTGGGATTTAAACACCAAGTTTCCTTATTCCAAGTCCAGTGCCCTTTGCATCATGCAGGGTTACTTTTTTCTAGTTCAGATTGTACAGTACTTTCTCATAGCCAGTTCTGGCAGATTGATACATCTTTAGTTTGTCCAGATTTTTTAAATACAAATTTTCATTTCACACAGTGAAATCTCTCTGACCTCTCTCCTGGGAAAGGGGCTGATAAGAAGCTGCTGACACAATGAGGAAAGAGTCAGAGACATATTTATGCACTCCTGGTTTGTGCCTATCTCCACATTGTGTGTGGTACGTATGGGCCCTTGTGTGCCCAGTATCTTGCTACATTGTCATATATTAAACTTTCTAGTGCTAGGAATCAGTGTTGCTAAAGGCCGAATTAAAATGACCAATGGCAGTAATTAAATACTCCTTGCTCACTATATATCAATCAAGAGAACATTGCCTTCTCTGTGCAGTCAGTTTTGTTATAATGCTTGTTTTGAACATGCGAATTTGTTCCAGACTGACTGATACGTTAGGGAACAATTTGAGCATGCTGTTCAAATATTCTCAATTTCTTACTGTAGAAAGAGAATGAAGGAGGCTGCAACACTTCACAATAACTCACAAGCTGCAAAATTTCTGACACTTCCTCAAGCAAACCAAGGTAAAGTACCATGTATTTATTATATCTTTTCTGCTGTAGTAGGAGCTATGGAAGGAGGAGTCCACAATTCCCAACCCCCACCCCATTTTGGCCATGTCCTCCAATTTGGAGACCTAACTTTCAGACAGTACTAGCCCAGTCCCTGTGGGAACTGGGGTACAGGCCAAGAGACAGCCTGAGGCACAGATGCTAACACTATTTATTGTAATACTCATGTATTTCTTAGTCATTTAATATGTACAAAACTATGCTACCATTTTTATTAGGTTCCTATCTTTTTTATGTGTCACTGAGAAGTTTTTGAATGTTATACCCCTAACCCTCTTTTCCCTATAAGCTTTGTGTTGTCGTTGTTGTTTTTCTTGTGAGATTTTGCATAGCAAAGTGCTTTTGGGAAGGAATATGTCTAGTTACAGCAGAATTGACTGTGTCAGTCATAAAAAGTTTTTGCATTCTATGCTCTCTAAAAACTTTAATCCATGACAAAACTGGTTCTCCCATTGAAAAAAATTCTTCTATGCTCAAACTAAGGATCCTAAGAGTAGAAGAAAAGACATCACTACATAGCATGCCAAGGACTGTGTTTATTCTGATCTTCAGATACAGCACTTCATAATTCTGTAGACCCTTTCAGTCAGTCATGTATTCATAGTATGACATTTTCAGTTCCCTAAAGCATGCTTCTCCCTCAAGGTCCAAGCACCTTGGACCCTGCTTGAACCCAAGAGAATGAAGTTGTCTTTTCAGGTAAGAGAATAAATAGTAGTCTAGGGATAAGCTGATATTTTAAAATTAAATCAAAACAGCACAGGCTTCACCAAGGTGACACCCATAAGCATTACAAGCATTGTCTTCTCTCAGATTTTTCAAGTCAGACTGGATGTCAGTTGTTCAGTAGAGTTGTTTGACCAGTGGAAATACACAGTTGGCAGAGAGGAGGCCGGTCTCAGATATCATCCTAGGCAATCAGAAAGGGACAGGCAATCTGAACTGTCTTGGCATTGGTATCCAAACTGCTCAGTTAAGCTCACGTTTATTAAGAAAGCTCTCTGTGCAAGGAATTGGGGATACAAAGTCACAATGAAAAAAAAAAAGCAAACCACCCCTTAGTAGGGCATTATTGTAATAAACAGTACATCATCATAGTGAAAACACATTGGAAAAATTGAAATCTCATGTTTCACTTAATTAAGGTAAGACAATTAAGTGGTCTAGTGGATCGAGTGCTGAGTTTCAAGTCTGGAAGACCTTAGTCTGAATCCTGCCTCGGGTTTTTACTAGCTCTCTGATCCTTGGCAAGTCACTTAATTGTTCTCAGCCTTAATTTACTCATTTATAAAATAAAGGAGTTGGACTTGATGGCCTCCATAACCCAAGTTGAGTCCTTTGAATTAGTTTCTGGACCAAAAAACACTGTGACTGAATGTAAACAGTGCCTGAATGAAAATCGAGGGGTGATTTTTTTTTAATTCTAGACATAATCACCAATTCTTGAACCCAGAACAAATTGCTTTTCTTTTTTAGTGCATTAGATTTTCCAGTTGAAAAAAGTGGGTTAGTGATCCTTATGATCTCCTATCTATGTTTATTATTTGTATAAACATACAAGGTAAAATCACTGGAGCATTTCTCTCCTTAAACTACCAGTGCCACCTCCCATAAGGGACCTTTCCTGATTCCTCTTCCCTCCTTGGCCTCATATCCCTCCCTACTACCAAATGTCTTCCTGGCCCCAGAAATTACCGTGGATGTGTTTTACATATATTTATGTCTAAGTATTTTTCTGTGATAGAATGTGAGCTCCTTGAGGACAGGAACTGCTTCTTCATTTGGGGGTGGAGGGGAAAAGGGTGACTCCAGTGCCTAGTATATCATAATTGTTTAATAATTGTTCATTGTTTGATTAAGATAGTTGTCCTCTTAGTGAAGAATAAGCAAGATGCAGTGGATAGAATGCTAAGCTTGTAGTCAGGAAGAGCCAGCTAGGCTCAGATCTTGCTCTCAGACAATTATTAGTCCTCATCAAGTCACTTAACTTCTCTGGGCTTCAATTTCTTCATTTGTACAATGAGGGGTTTCTTGGACTTTATGGGTTCTAATATTCCTTCCAGCTCTAAATCTAACATTCTGTGATCCCTACCAATGATCTTCAGCAATATTTTAAAAAATTATTTATTTTTAGTTTTCAGCATTCACTTCCACAAGATTTTGAGTTCCAGATTTTCTCTCCATCTCTCCTCCTCCCCCCTAACCCCAAGATAGCATGTAATTGGATGTAGGCTCTACATATACATTCATGTTGAAGCTATGTTCACATTAGTCATGTTGTAAAGAAGAATTAAAATCAATGGGAGAAACCATGAGGAAGAAGAAACAAACAAGAGAGCAAGACAGCAAATTATATGCTTCCATCTGCATTCAGATTCCATAGTTCTTTCTCTGGATGTGAATGGCATTTTCTATCATGAGTCCTTTGGTGTTGTTGATCCTTGCATTGTTTAGAAGAGGTAAGTCTGTCAAAGTTAATCATCACACATTGTGACTGTGACTGTAAATTGTGCTCTTGACTCTGCTCCCCTCACTCAGCATCAGTTCATGTAAGTCTTCCCAGGTTTTTCTGAAGCCTACTTGCTCATCATTTCTTTTTTTTTTTTTTAATTTTATTATAGTTTGCATCATTCATTTCCACAAGATTTTGAGTTACATATTTTCTCCCCCTCTTTCCCCCACCCACCGCCCCAAAACAGCCATCCTGGTGTGTCCCCCCTCCGCCAGTCTATTCTCTATGTCACTTTTCGGTAGGGCAGGATGGATCTCCCAACCGCAGTGC
>CM053587.1:156196374-156256311 GCA_028646515.1 Pseudochirops corinnae | reverse complement strand
TGGGTGGATAGAAGATAGATGGATAGATGAGATAGATAGACAGACATAGAGATAGATATAGATTTCTTATAAATTTCTGTGGGTTACCCATGAGTCTTAGTTTACTTAGAAGAGTATAGAAAATAAAAGCATAAAGTAAGATTAACCATCAGCAAATTCTGAAAAATGTCTTTCCTGTTTTTCAGTTTTATTAGAGTTTTCTAGAAA
The DNA here is from genome assembly GCA_028646515.1 of Pseudochirops corinnae. Lineage (NCBI taxonomy): Eukaryota > Metazoa > Chordata > Mammalia > Diprotodontia > Pseudocheiridae > Pseudochirops > Pseudochirops corinnae. The sequence continues at coordinate 156,256,104 of CM053587.1, read as the reverse complement.
TTAAAATATCAAGTAAAGCCATCCCAAATATTAATGTAGATGCTTGAAACTTAAGGGATTTTGTTTTATTTTCATATAGGGCAGAAATTCCAAAGTGAATGGTGCAATAAGAGTTAGGTAATATTGAATTATCTACGGATATAGAACAAAAATGAAGGAGGAAATTACTTGGCAATATAGTTTGCCTGAGGTTTGTAGCAGAAGATTTCTGATATTTTTGCCCTTTTGACAGGTAATCAAATTTATTATTCCAGAGATGTGAACAAAGTGCTTTGTGAATTTTAAAGTGCTATAATAGATTGTGAAATTATTATCAGTGTTATTGTAGTAAATATTAATTTGTTGTTCCCTTCCTCATTGTTTCTTGTTGTTATATATTACTAATATGATGAAAAAATTTCCCCTACATTTTCCTTGACATTTTACTAGAAACTTAGCTGCAGGGTATCTTTGAATAATCTAGGCTCCATAGCTAACTGAATATAGCAGCTGTCCTTCAAGCTCATATATATCAGGCATAAGGAAGAACAGAATGAAGAAACATAAAATTGTGATGGAGGAGTAGAAATACAATGCCTTTATTTCCTGTCTCGGGCTTGGAAAGAAGAGTAACAGAGGAGTTTGTGAAATGCAGCAAAATCTAATTACAGCTTAATTTAAAGCCACATTTATACAATGGCTGAAGGATGAGTTCACTTCTATGAAAACAAACCCAGCTCCCTGCTATGTCCTGGGGACCCTAGACAGTCTACCAGAGGAGAGTAGCCATCGCCCTCTGCTGTCCCTGAGGTTCACTACACTTAACTTTCCACTGAAGAGCAAAAGACCAAACAAGCAGGGGGTCCAGATGGTCCTTGATGTGTAAGGCCATGTCCGAAGAGAAAATCATATCAATCAAATCAGCCAAGTGAGAGGGAAGAAGGAGCATTGATAATGGATGTCTTCTCAGCTTCATGAGGAAGTGCATTGGTTAGTTTGCATGATACCTAGTGAGGTGGTCCGATTTCTGCAATTGTGTTTTTGCTTTTTCTATTTTTATCCTGTGAATGAGACTCCCACCAGTCTAAGCCCCATGGAGGAGCAAGAGCTTATTAGCACCACTGATTCTCCCCAGAGGTTGGAGGCAGAGAAATTAAGCCTCACCTTCCTTGCTTCTTCTCTTTGAATTACATGGCAGCTAGGCAGTATAGTAGATGGAAAGGAAGTCAAGAAGACTTGAGTTTAAATGCAGTCTCAGATCTTTTTACTGACCGTGTGACCCTGAGCAAGTCACTTAACCACTATCTGCCTCCGTTTCCTTATCTGTAACATGGCAATAATAATAGCACCTACCTCCTAGGTTGTTGTAAGGATCAAATGAGAGACTAATTGGAAAGTACTTTGTACAGTGCCTGGCCCATAGTAACCTCTCTATAAATATTTGTTGTTTTTGCTGCTGTTGTTATGAAAGATGGGTAGGACCCTGGTCCTTCTAATTTTGTGGCTTCTTTCACTGCTGCAAACCAAGAACTGTCCCCCAAAGGCAATTTTAAATAAATTTCCCCTTACCCCATAACAACAACAACAACAACAATAATAGTCTTTGTATATAGTGCTTAAAGTTTGCAGTACACTTTACAAACATTTCATTTATATCCTTACAACAACTGTAGGACATGGGTGCTATTTATCTCCCTTGTAATTAGGAAGCAAAAAGCTGCAGTAAATTTCAGAGAATCTTGAGCAAGTCAGTCAGTCGACAAACATTTACAAAGTGCCTAGCCATTGTGCTAAGGAGGGGGGTAAAAAAGGAGGCAAAAGGAAGTCCCTGCCCTCAAGGAGCGCGCACTCTAATAGGGGAGAGAGTATGCAAACAAATATATACAAAACAAGCTACATATAGGATAAATAGGAACTAATTAACAGAGGGAAGGCACTAATGAACTACTGATTTCTCTCCATTCCTTTTACTTCAGCAACAAACACATACCACCTTGCATTGTTCTTCTTACTGAAGGTCCACATACAGCATTCTGCTGCTTTGCTAGACCCCCATTCTCTTCCTCTTTCTGCCTCCTCTTTCCTCCATCTCCATCCTAAAATTTAGCATTCTCTTCCATGCTCTTAGCCCTGAAAATTCTGGCCCTTATATGGATAGATTATTGAACAACTGATTTCTGAAAAGTCACTTAGGATTTGGAAAGGCAGAAATAAGCAGGAAAACGGCCTGTTCTGATGAAAAATGCTTGAAATATGATTTGTAGGAATTTTCCAAGATGATTTCTACAAGGACTTGGAGCTTGTCTGCTTGATAGGAAAGTGGGGACATTAATTTACATTACCTTAAAGCAAGCTTGAACTCATTCATTGCTGGCATAGCTCACATTTATGTTTTGCATATTTAAAGTTTGCAAAGGACTTTACATATATTATCTCATTTAATCCCCAGAGCAACTGTGTATGGTAAGTGCTATTATCATTCCCATTTTGCACATAAGGAAATGAAAACTAAGGCAGGTTTTGACTCTTGACTCCCAAGTCCAGCTTTCTTCGCCCTGGCACTGAAGTGCCCAGTTTCTTGGGTTTGCTGTGATAGATAGGCTATCCTTGGCCATCTGAAAGCAACACTTAGTTTTTAATTAAATAGGAAGTCACAATCAGCCATACAATGTTTACTCAGATATTTTCACTCCCATATTTTAAGAAGTAAATAAAGGAGTTTTACCTCCTTTGTTATATGTTGGAGAGAACACTGGAATGCCAATAGCAGTTGGTGCCTTGACTTATAAAATACACAAATTATTTAACATCTCAGCTTCATTTTCCTTATCTGTAAAATGAGGGTATTGCACTAACTGATCTCTAAGGTGAATTGTCTGTTAAGAGCAAACCATTTTCATCCATCCTTCTGAAAGAAGTTAATTGCATCATAAGAAGTGCTCATTCCTGGCTTTACCCACAGAGTGAGCAAGGAAGTTTTCCCACAACAGGCAGAGCGCTTGGGGCAGCAAGGTGGCACATGGATAGAGGACCAGGTGTGGAATCAGGAGGACCTGACTTCAAATCCAGCCTCAGACACTTACCAGCTGCATGACCCTGGGAAAATCCTTTAACCCCAGTTGCATCAAGGAAAAAAAAAGGAGGCAGAACCCAAAGGGATGAAGGGCCTTTTAAGCTGTGATAAAATGGAGGAACTCTATGGAGGCAGACTGCATCAGACAAACTGGTGTTTCACTAAATTTTCTGACAGATGATCTCCAGATCGCCAGACTTGCCTGGCTTCAAATCCCAGCTCCGTTCCTGGCAATTCTCTACCAGGTTCATTTGGTTGGATTTGATTTCCTCATTTCTTTGGTTTCTTCTCATGTTTTAGACCCTCCTCTATTTCCCCACCAGTGATTATTTAACCTCAAGTCTGCTGATTACCTCAAACATTTGCATGTATAGGGAAGATTTGAATAGATAGCAATTCTGAAAAAGCCCTCAGGGTTTTAATGGATTGCAAATTTGGTATATCAGCTGTGTGTTTTGGCAGCCAAAGATGTCTTAGGCTGCATCCAAAGAAGTCTGACATCCAAAATAAGAGAAATGAGATTTTCCGATGTCTTTGGCATAACATTTTAAGGGCAGTGACAAATGGGAGCATGTTTGTGGAGGATTCCAACTCATACAATCATAGACTTAGAACTGGCGTGAACCTTAAAATCCATTTCATCTGATCCTCCTCATCTTATAATTAAGAATCTGAGGCAGCTGGTGGCTCAATGGAAAGAGCTCTGGGCCTAGACTCAGCAAGACCTCAGTTTAAATTAGCTATGTGACCATGGGCAAGTCACTTAGCCTCTATTTGCCCCAGCTTGCTCAGCTATTAAATGGGGATAGTACTTCCCAGGGTTGTTGTGAAGATCAAATGAGATATTTGTTTAAAAAACAAGAAGCACTTAGCACGGTGCCTGGCACAGTATAAATGCTTATGTTCCCTTTGGTTTAGGTGAGGGAGCTCTTGGCAAGGCATGACAAAGAAGAATAGTTTGAAGGAAAGTAAAGGATGTTTGTCCTGGAGAAGAGAAGATTAAAGGAGATGATAACTGTATGAAAGTATTTGGAGGGTTGCCTTCTTTGAAAATGAAGGACAGACAACAACAGTGGAGGACTGTAATATGGAAAAGGGATTAGGTTTATTCTGCTAGGCCTCAGAGCTCAGAACTAGAAACAATGTGTGGAAGATGCGTGCAATTGAAATTCATTTCAAACTGTGCCAAAGTGGAATGGGCAGCCTTGGCAGAAGATAATGACATTCTCATCACTGGGGGTCTTCTAGAGGCACTTAGATGATTGCTTCTCAGGAGAGATAGAGGGGGTGAGGGGTGGGGGGGTCAGGTCCCTGCTTAGATACCAGTTCAATTGGGTGACCTCTGACGGCACTTTCATGGGTGTGATTATAAAGGCTCTAGTTGGAGGAAAATTGTGCTCTGAATCTTATCCTGTTGGCATAGCACTTGATCTTAAGGTAGACTATTGTCTTTTAACATTTGTCCATTTATAATATGCAGTACAGGCACATACATTATAATTGTCATCCCAGTGAGTACCCGTGGGATGAGTGAATGAATTTTTATTTAAATATGGAATATTAGTGCCCTTTAGATGAGCTAGAAAATTTTTGAAAAATTATTTGCATGTCACATTTAGGTCATGAACTTGTAAGTTTCACAGGCCTAGGACATTATGATTATTAATTTTTTGTGGAATTCACTTTGGAGAAATGTTTTGTAGACAAGTTACGTAATCCTCAGTGCCTTTTTGAAGAAAGATAGGGAAGTTTGAAGAGGAAAGGGTTTGGGAAGAAAGATAATGAGAACATGTTTGAGATGCCTATGGAACATACTATATAGTATTTCTCTCTAGCACTGTAAATTGCAGTTGTATTGGGAGGAGTTTCCTCACTGGACTGTACTAATAAAATTACAGGTTCAGTCCACCTTCTTTTCCTCTCCTCCCCAAAAAAAAGAAAGAAAGAAAGGAAGGAAAAAAGAAAGAAAGAAAGAAAAACTCTGCCATTCTAAATTGCAAAATTGTCAGGAAACTTGACATAGGCTTAATTACTTGTTCTCATTTGATTATATGATCACTTTATTTAAAAAGCATTTTAATTGTCATAAAAGGAAATACTCCTTTCATCTACCCTAAAATATCTAAGCAAAAAGCACTTTAGGTTTTCACTGAATTATCTGTCTTGCTAGTTTGTTATCTTTTTGGTTTTTTAAAAATAATTTGACAGGGTTCTCTCTATTCTTTTACTATACCAAATCTCAATTTAAGCTAAGTAATAGGTCCTGTGTTTGTATCTGGCACATAGTAGCAACCCCCCCACCCCTGCCCAGATGTTTTTTGATTGATTAAAGGAGCATTATTTCAGTTCCATCCAACAAGTATTGAGCACCTGTTAGTTGTCAAAGGAAAAACAAATGCTACTGTACTCTGCCAAGAAACAGGTATTTTTAAAAAATTAATTTAGCATAAGCATTTTTAGCTTAGAACCATGCCCAAACTGACATAGTAATTCCATACTCTTGCAAATCTTACTACTCCAGGATAATTTAAGGTCACATTTGAAGGAATCTTAAAGAAAGAAAAGGTATAGCTTGAGGTTAATATTCCAGAATAGTCACTTAAACTTCAACACATATCTTTCCTTGACTATTCCTCTCAAAGATCGAGAGGAAATTAATCTCTGCTCTATAACAAGAAGCACTTCTGGAAAAAGCGGGGCACTGTTTGGGGAGATTGAGAGAGGCCGTGATCTTTCCCAAGTCAGATATATTTTTCTCCTAAATTTTGATTCCTACCTTCAGTCTAATTTTATTACTTTCTAGCACTTGGCATAACATATTACATGTGGTAGTTTGTTACACTCACATACTTAAAATAAATCTGTGATTTCACTGATTCAGGAATTTTGCTCCAGTGACATTAATTGAAGCCCATCCATGTTTGCTCATACTGAGTCTAGACTATTTCCTCCCAAAATTTGTTACGAGGTTTCCACTCTATGTGCTAGAGGTCTTCCTGTATTTCTCCCTTCTTGCCAAAGTCATCGCATCTATATACTCTCATCTTTTCTAGAAACACTTGGATGGCTCAGTAGGTAGAGTACCCAGCCTAGAGTCAAGAAGACCTGAGTTCAAATTCAGCCTTAGACACTGACTGTGTGACCCTAGGCAAGTCACTTTACCTCTGTTTGTCTGTGTCTCCAGTAGTTACATGAGGTTGATGACAACACCTGTCTAAAAGGGTTGCTATAAGGTTGTAAAGCACTTAGTGCAGTGGCTGGCACATAGTAGGGCCTACATAAATCCTTATTCCGTAACCCACTCCCCACCAAGGTTGCCCATAGTATAATCCTACTCCCCCTCTGTTATTCCCAATCTTTCCTCATATACTAACTCCTTCCCTGCTCCCTACCAACATGTCCCCACCATTTAAAAAGGGGACAAAAAACAAACATAAACAACCCGCCTTTGATCCTGCTTTCCCCCTAGCCATTGTCTTACATCTCCCCTTGTGAACAGATCCAAACTCTGAATCTCTTACTCTCCTCACTCTCTTCTAAACTCTGTCTACCTTTCAGCCTCATGCACCTGATGAAATGAAATTGCCTTCTCCAAAGGTCCCAGTGATTTTTTTACTTGCCAGATCTAATAAGCTTTTCTTGATACTCACTCTTCTTGCCCTTTCTGCATCATTTGATTCTATTAATCAACTTTTCCTGGTTCTTTCTCCTTTCTAGGGTTTCATGGTGTTGCTCTCTCTGGATTCTCCTCCCACCTGTCATAGTATTGTCAAGGGCAACACCATCCTCCCAGTCACCCAGGCTCATAACTTCAGTGACATCCTTGACAGGCACATTCAAGGCTTTTTGACTGATTGTTTGTCCACTAGTCTTTTTCGGTCACCTTTATGGTTTCTTCATCAGTTTCACTCCCATTAGCAATGGGTGTTTCACAAAGCTCTGCCATGGGCTTTCCCCTTTTTGTTCCCGTCTATCCAAAATGGTGCCCTCATCAGCTACCATGGGTTCCTTTACTATCTATATTCAGATGACTTCCAAATCTATTATATGCAACCCTAGTCTCTCAGCCAAGCTACATAACCCAGAATCAGCAGTTGTGTTTTGTGTGTTCCATAGGCATCTCAATCATGTTCTCATTATCTTTCTCCCCAAACCTTTTCCTCTTCAAACTTCCCTCTCTTTCTGCAAGTACCACCATCCTCCATACACACAGGTCCTCAGCCTCAGTGTTACCTTTGACTCCCCCAATATTTCATTCTTCTCCAAATCTTGTCATTTCTACCTTCAAAATATATCTAATCGGGGTGACTAGGTGGCACAGTGAATAGAGCACTGGCCCTGGAGTCAGGAGGACCTGAGTTCAAATCCAGACTCAGACACTTAACACTTACTAGTCATGTGACCTTGGGCAAGTCACCTAACCCCAATTGCCCTGCCTCCCCCTCCCCCAAAAAAAGCCAAAATATATTTAATGTGTTTACTTCTCTCACTGTAGTTAAGGCTCTAGTCACTGCTCACTGGAGTATTGCAGCAGCCTTCTAACTAGTCTCACCTCAAGACTCCAATTCAGTTCATCTTCCATTCAGTTTCCAAGTTGATTGTAGTTCTAACCATGACACTTCCTTGGTCAATGAATTTCAGTAAAGCTCTTGTTAATCATTGTCAGGCAAACAATGTTTATTAAATGCTTATTGTATACCAAACACTGTACTACATTCCTGTGCAGCGGTTCTCAACCTGTGGGTCACAGCCCCTTTGGGGGTCGAACGACCCTTTCACAGGGGTCACAGGGGTCACCTAAGACTATCGGAAAACACATATTTCCGATGGTCTTAGGAACCAAGACATCGCTCCTCTATCCGTCTCCAGGTGGGTCCGCCCACATGCAGATAAGCCCACATACGAGCATCAACGATTGCGGCGTTGGGAAGGTTGAGAATCACTGCTCTAGGGAGACAAAGAAAGGTAAATAATATTGACTCTGCCCTTGTGAAACTCACAGGTGAGGAATTGGGGAAGGTTTTGGAGGAAATGACATTTGAGTTAGGCTGTAGCAGAATGGTTAGAATTTCAAATGCCATAGCATGGTGGGCAGGAATTTCATGCTTAGAGAATGATGCAGTGAAAGGTATGGAGGTAGGTAAGTATGGAATGTGTTAAGGGTGTTGTGGATTGTCCTGTGGAGTTGGAATGTAGATTGTATATACACAGGGATGTGGCCCTCTAAGTTCTCAAGTGTGGCCCTTTGACAGAATTCAGACTTCACAGAACAAATCCCTTTAAAAGGATGGGTTCTGTAAAACTTGGACTCAGTCAAAAGGCCACACCCAAGGACCTAGAAGATCCATGTGTAGCCTTGAGGTTGCAGGTTCCCCAACCCTGAATATGGGAATATTTTGAACCAAAGGTGAAAAGAAATTGGGTTGGAGCTCGATTGTAAAGGCACATTACCACTAGACCAAGGAGTTTGAACTCTGTGTGGTAGTCAATGGTAGTCACTGAGTGAATGAGCATTTATTAAGTATTTATTAGTACTAAACACTGGGATATAAATATAAAAGCAAAGGCGGTCCTGGCTCTCAAGGAGCTTATGTTCTAATGGGGTAAGAAAGGACACATAGGGAACTAGTGTCCAGAGACTAGTACTCTGGTCCAGAAAGTGAGACCAAATGGGAATGGATTGATACCCTTTTTTAGAAACAAAGGCTGAATTAATTTGGTCATAGTTCCAGAACTAGAGAGGACTGGGGGCAGGGGAGAAAGATGGTATAAATGCCACACCTGTTGAGATTGCTGAGGAATAAAGAGTGAAATGAAGAATGCCTGGAATTTTCCAGGAATAATGGATCAGGTGGTACAGTGACTAATCAGGACACTGGGAACCCAAGATAGATGTTCTGAAGATGAAATCCAGTGGAGCAGCTTAAATGAGCATAAGCAAAAATAATAGGGATAGTTTGATGTTTTTTAATGTTATTGATCAAAAGTATGAGCAGTAATGCAGATTGGATAAAGGGGAAGGAGTCTTTGCAGAAGATAAAGTTGTTAAGTTGTTAGGTTAGGGTAGACCATGATGAGAAGGGAAGGGAATAAGCATTTATTAAGCTACTACTATATGCCAGGAACTAGACTAAGCACTTTACAGATAGCATATCATTTTATCCTCACAACAATACTGCCAGGTATGTGTTGTTATTATCCCCATTTTACAGTTGAGGAAACCAAGGCAGGCAAAGGTTAAGTGACTGACTTAGGATCACACATGTAGTACATGTCTGATGCTGGATTTGAACTCAGATCTTCCTGACTCCAGTCTCAACTGTTCTATCCATTGTACCACCTAACTGGAGAGTTGCTAAGAGATATGAGAGATTATCCAGAAGCAGAATAGACTAGCCTTAACAGTTTATTGACTGAGGTTGGAGAGTGGGGAGAGTTTGGGGATGATGAATTTTTGTTGTTTGTTTTTGTGAGATTTGAAGATGTGACATTTTTGTAATATTTATAATGAACCAATGCATGAAAGCTTCAGTATTTCTAATCTGGTATTTATTCAAAAGTTATATCACTAGAAAGTTTTCTATCATTAATGGAACAGGGAACTAAAACTCCCTGAAAATGAATGTATTAGAAGAGTTCAAAATACTACATAACTTCCTGTCACTTACCAACAGCTTTATTTGAGTTTGGAATTTTTTTTAATGGACCTGTGATTTCATTGTGTAGGAAGCTCTTAGTGAGCAACATGTACCAGTCCCAATGACAGCTTATCTGCTTAGAGAGTTGTTTGGGACACTGAGAGGTCAGATGTCTCCTTCGTGGTCACACAGTCAGCCTGGGTAACAGGAAGCCTTTGAAGCAAGGTTTTCTGGCTCTTAGGCTGGCTCTCTCATTCACTAAGCTCTTCTGCTTCTCCACACTATCTCTCCCCAACAAAATAATGTAGTTGCAGAATCAGTGTTTTATATATAAATCACAGTATGATTGTCCTTCAAAATTTACTCTAGTATATTCTAGGAGCCCCTTGGTTAACATTTTTTTTTTTTTTACAGATGTTCACTTAAGGCATTTTTTCCCCTTTACATACGAGATGCATGATAACAAACACATGGGTGGGGTGGGATGGGGAATTTCTCTGATTTCACTTTGATCTTGTGTATTAGTTTTAAAGTTGAATGTGATTTGAAGATTAACTCACTTTAATGAAAATTCCTAGAGTTTGTCTTTTACTTTATGTTCAAAGTCAGATCACAGGGTGATTTAAATTTCAGGTGTTAGAGTACATTCTTCATGAATGGTTCCTCGTGATCTTTGTCAAGCCATTGCTTCCATTTTGGGTAGTGATGTTCACTGCAGACATCAGCTTCTTGATGAAGAGGGGGCTTTAAATTCTACTTACTTATAGGGGATAGAACATGATGTGGGTTTTTTCTTCATAAAATTTAAATCCAACCCACACAACCGGTTTGCAGGTTGAATTTTATGGAAAGCTTTTAAATATAATAGGAGTAAATGGCACTATGTAGCTATTGCATCAGTGGAAAAAAAGCACTCACTATCCAAGCCTTGGTAGTCTAGAGGGTGGGAGCATGCATTGTACACCTGACGTCTTGATTACATCCTTACATTTTAGATCTTTGAAGAAGCTTCTCGGAAGGGAAGAGTAACTCTCAAAAATTCTATTGCCCTGACCAAGAAAGCTACCTACACCAGATTATTGTTTCTTGGATTTTGAAGTTTTGGAAGCTAAAGTTGCTAAATGAGAGCGGGAGGAAGTTTGTTTTATTTTCCTGAGATGCTTGCCTAGTGGAGAGAAAGCTGGGCTTAGAATAAGAAAGACATGAGTTTAACTCCTTACTTAGTGGCTGTCTTTGAACCTCAATTTCCTTTTCTGTAAAAGGGGAATAATATCTGAAGTATTGATCTCATGGGATTGTTATGCATCTCCAAGGTAATTCTCTGTATGTGCTCTGTAAACTTTAACATACCACAAATATAGTTTTTCACATTGTTTATCAACAATGGATAAATTTTCTTCTTTGGGAAAAATTAGATCCTTGGGCTTGAATAATTAAATAGAAAACCTCTTCTTTAAATTCTTCCATCAGCTAGTTAAAATGTCTATATTTTATTGATAGGATTCAGTGGTGGCATAAGGGCCTACAGAACCCAAACATGAGAGTCCAAGAGCCAGTGAATGAGCCATAGGGCTACTGATAGTGTGGAAGCAAGAAGGTCCTTTTTGACCCACACTGTACCTTTTTTAAAATTTGCTTTTTGTGTGTCATGACATTTTCCAAGGTTTCTTTCTTGGTCTTTTCTTTCTTCCAGCCAGCATAGTTTTTATTTTTCTACTATATTATATACCATGTGTGACCCTTTCCATATTTTGGAAAATCTAGCCCACAGGGAAGCAAGTGAACTGATGCGAAGCAAAACCAGTAAGTAATACAGCGCATTTCTCAAAAAAGATTATTTAATTGTATCTCTGTGCAGGGCCTTTTAATTAACAATAATTTGCCTTTTGAATTTACTAAATCTCACCTTCTTTCTCCCCTTTACTTACATATGCTTTCCTTGACTTTTCCATTGTTACCCTTTGACTCTGTGTGGTTTGTGAAATGAAATGAATCATGCCAAATTCATCTTCATTGAATAACTTTTTAAGTTATGCAGCCCTCTAAGCCTTCTGACTTCAAAAATCTGTGTCTAAATACTGTGTTTGCAGCTTATTGTATTTCCTGGAAATAGATGCCTGACAGAGAATCTGCTGATCCCTCATCTGCTCTTTATGGCCCATTAGTAAGGCACTCACTTTGTCCAGAAGATGAATTGTCCAACTAACTCATGTTTCAGCATGGAAGTGCTTTTCCTTGAAGATTTGGATTTTTTTTTTTTTTGGCCAGCCACAGTTCTAGTTTTATTTAGGCAGCTAGATGGCACAATAGAGAGAACAAAGGACTTGGAATCAGGAAGATCTACTTGGAACTCAGATACTTATTGTGCGACCTTAGGAAAGTCATTTAACTACTGCCTGCCTCAGTTTCCTTATTTGTAAAGTGGGGAAAATAATATCACCTACGTCTGTAGTAGGTGCTGCAGTTGTGAGGGTGAAATGTAATAATATTGGTAAAGTACTTTGTGAACTTAAAAACACTGTATATGTGTTGTCTCTTAGTTTTACATGGTGTAGATTAACTTCATTTGCATGTATCATTTTTCTCTTTTTTAAAATGTATCGCCTTTTGAACAATTATTTCCTTGCCAGAAAGGGTGTATGCATTAAAGAGAGAGACAATTAAACCATTAGGTAAATGTAGCAAGTTAACATTTTCTCCCTTGTCGGCTGTCTTGGCTTGTGACAGTGAGGGGCCCTCTGAAGATTGAGGACCCTTGAGTGAGCATGACTCCAAATCACTTCTGCATGTGGATCTTAGAAACAGACACTAATCCCTTAGGATTCAGAAAGAGCCCATGTTGGTTTCCTAATGAATGATGATCCAAAATAGTCATTACCGAGGCATCAGTTTTGTACCTAGCTGTTTATACCTTTCAGTATGAATAAAAGATTCTTGGTTAATAGAGAATTATGAGCATTCATGCTATTTATGACTCCAGCTTTTCAATGTGACTGTATATATGTATGTATATATATATATATGTATATATATATGTAAAATGTTTTTTTTAAGATTCCTCTGCTTTGCCTTAATTTAGTATCATCTAAATACTAAATCATCACCCCATAGCCAAGGCTTTTATTTTTATTGGGAATAGTGGAGAGGACAATGAGACAATCGAATTAGTTCCAGAAGCAAACATAGCAAATGCCAAGTACTAATGATAATAGAAGTGGGTTTTCGTGTATACATGTATACACTTACATATACCCATGAAGCACATGGATACATACACACGTGTGTGTGTGTGTGTGTGTGTGTGTGTGAGTGTGTGTGTAGCTAGGTGGTGTAGTGGATAGAGCGCCAGCCCTGAAGTCAGGAAGACTCATCTTCCTGAGTTCAAATCTGTCCTCAGATATTCACTTAACCCTGTTTGCCTCAGTTCTCATCTATAAAAAATGAACTGAAGAAAGAATTTGCCAGGAAAACTCCAAATGGGGTCACAAAGAATTGGACAGAACTGAACGTGTGTGTGTATAGTATTTCCAAAAGTCTACAACTTAGCTATAACCAAAACCAGACATTTTTAGGTGTTTAAAATGAAGCACTTTGATTTAGATAGGAATTTCTAATTTCTCAAGTGGCAAAAGAGTAAGGCTTTTGACTGATTTTTTTTTTTAAGTGTCATTATATCTGTTGTTTCTGCTAGGGTCGTAGGGGTGTAAATTGATGCCACCCCCTAAGACTCTAAACTAAATAACCAAAACTCCAGGCTCAATCTTCCACACAGGTACAAAGTCTCTCAAAAACTCCTCAGGAATATTAACATTTATTTTAAAAAGAATCTTCAAATTGAAAATAAGTCAATGATGCTGTCTGATGGTAAAACAGAACAAAAAGACTGTTTCAAATTATTGTGTAACTTGTAATTAATGAACATATCAATTAGCTGAAAGTATTTCTAGCATACCAGTTGAGGAAACAGATACAAGGGGTTTCATATCAGGAGTTCGTAAAGATATAAATAAAATTATAAATTCATATAAATAAAATATAAATATTTTCATAAAAATAAATGTATTTTATAATTATAAATATATTGTAAATATATTTAGAAATATAAATCTAGATGATGACTTAGGCCACCTTATTCCTTATCTCGATCTAAATCTAATATTAATCTAAATCTAAATGTCAAATTATAGAATAATTTGATGAGAATTTTGAAAACTTTTAAACTGACTCTAACAAATGCATTTATAATGTCCCTCCTTCTAATGAGGAACTCACTACTTTACAAGCCTATCCATTCTGTTTTTGGACCACTCTTTTACACATTGAGTTAACTTCTACCTTACTGAGACTTCTGTCATTGTTTCTGCTGCTTTTTAGGACTACACAGAATAAGTCTTATTGTTTTTCACTTAACATTCCTTCAAATATAGGAAGATATCTATCATTTCTTTCCTCCCCCCAATCACTCATCAAGTCTTTTCTCAGGGCTAAATATCTTCAGTTCCTTCACCTGTTCCTCATACTATATGATAAGTTTGTGAATCTTCTTCACGTCTTGGTTCTTCTCCTGTGGTTTCTCTCGGGTTAGTCAATGCCTCTCTTAAAATGTGACGCTCACAGTAGAGTACACTATTCCAAATGTATTGTAACTAGTGAAGAACCCAGGGGAACTATATCATTTCCTGTGAATCGACACTATAATTCCTTTAATCAAAACCATAACTGTAATTTGGGCTTTGGGGGTCTGGAGTGAGGGGAACGGTACAAAATGTGGGTCTGGGGAAGCGTACCTAGCATATGGTCGTCAGGGGGAGGAAGCATATTGCAACATACTTCAAAGTTGTCATGCTGCTGAGGACCAGCCAAAACAGGGATATGGATGGTAGGGCATCTGCTGCCAAGGAGTGTTAGTAGCATCGTAAAGAGGCTGTTGTCATCAAGGGTGGGGCCAGTAGGGGAAGATATCCTCAAGACTGAAGCTGCTGGGAGGAGGAGGAGGAAGCATGTTATCCCTGCCCTTTAAACTTTTGCACCCTAGGGAAAGAATCTAGTCACCCCTACCCTAGTTATGACTTCCCTATTAATGCAGTTTAAGTCATAGCCATATCATGCTTCTTTTTGTTTGGTTGATTTTTTTCCCCAGCTAGATACATTTCCATTTATCTCTGAAATTTCATCATGTTAGATTTGGCCCATTATTCTGAGTTCCTTTTTGGATCCTGATTTCTTTCTCCTGGTATGCTATTGCTCTTTCATCTTTGTATCATCTTCAATCATCTGCAAATTTGATAAGCATATCATCTATAGTTTTCATCTAAGTTCTTGCTTAATATTTAATCAGGACAAAGGCCAGTGCTTAAACAAATCAGCTGCTTCTTTTGGCATCATATGGATACAAAGATTGTAAACAAGAATTTATTTCTGCTTCCTAATTCTGTCTCCCTCTGTGAAAGACAGAGCAGTAGTAGAATGACATGACAAAGTTCTTCTCCCACAGTTTTCAGTCCCAGAATACAACATCCTAACAAAAGCTCCAGAATATCAAGGGAATTAATGAAAAGAAATGCAAGGGAAGGTGGCCTCGCCATACCAGATCTCAAATTGTATTATAAAGCAGCAGTCATCAAAACTACTTGGCACTGACTAAGAAGGTGATGGATCGATGGAATAGGTTGGTACATAAGACAGAGTGGGCAATGATTATATTATTCTATTATTGTTTTGATAAACACAAAGATCCCAGCTTCTGGGATAAGAACTCACTATTTGACAAAAACTGCTGGGAAAACTGGAAAATAGTAAGGCAGAAACTGGACACAGGCCAATATCTTATACTGTATACCAACATAAAGTCAAAATGGGTATACGATTTAGATATAAAGGCTGATACTATCAGCAAACTGGAAGAACAAGGAATAGTTTACCCATCAGACTTATGGAGAATGGAAGAATTTATGCCCAAATAAGAGAGAATATTATGAAATGCAAAATGGATAATTTTGATTACATTAAATTGAAAAGATTTTACATAAACAGAGCCAATTCAACCAAGATTAAGAGGGAAGCAGAAAACTGGGAAAGAATTTTTACAACCAGTGTCTCTGATAAAGGCCTCATCTCTAAAATGTATAGAGGACTGAGTCAGATATGTAAGAATACAAGTCATTCCCCAACTGACAAATAGGCAAAGGATATGAACAGGCAGTTTTCAGATGAAGAATAAAAGCAATCTATAATCATATGAAAAAAATGCTCTAAGTCACTATTGATTAGATAAATGCAAATCAAACCAACTCTGAGGTACCACATCACACCTGTTGATCAGATTGGCTAACATGACAAAACAGGAAAATTATAAATGCTGGAGAAGATGTGGGAAATTGGAACACTAATGCATTGTTGGTGGAGTTATGAACCGATCCAGCCATTCTGGAGAGCAATTTGGAACTATGCCTAACATAGTTTGACCCAGCAATAGCATTTCTGGGGATGTATCCCAAAGAGATCATAAAAATGGGGAAAGAGCCCACATGTACAAAAGTATTTATAGCAGCTCTTTTTGTGGTGTCAAAGAATTGGAGGTTTAGGGGATGCCCATCAGTTGGGGAATGGCTGAACAAGTGGTATATGTATGTAATGGAATACTATTGTGCTATAAAAAATGATGAGCAGGCGGACTTCAGAAAAACCTGGAAAGACTTACATGAACTGATGATGAGTGAGATGAGCAGAACAAGAACATTGTACACAGTTACAGCCACATTATGTGATAACTAACCTTGATAGATTTAGATCTCCTCTTAGCAATGCAAGGATCTTAAGATAATTCTAAGACTCATGATGGAAAATGCCATCCACATCCATAAAAAAAGAATTATGAAGTCTAAATGCAGATCGAAGCATATTATTTGTTCTCTCTCTCTCTCACTCTTTCTCTCTGTTTCTACTTTCACATAGTTTCTCCCATTTGTTCTAATTCTTCTTTACATATTATGTGCTGTCTTGTGGAGGGGAATAGGGAGATGGGGAGAAAATTTGGAACTTATAATCTTATGGAAGTGAATGCTAAAACTAAATATATATAATAAAAAGAATACAACGTCCTTTTCCTTCTTGGTCTCATTCTGCCAGATGGGACATCTTATGCTCACTACTGGACTGTCATTTTGGAGATGGACAAAGTTGAGCATGTAAGGTATGAGTAAAGTCTAGGTAGTTTCAGGTAGATTTCATATTTAATTCATAAGGGGAGTAATTGTGCTTGACATGGCTTCCCCAGAGCATGAAAACAAATATTCTTGGTAACTCCCAGGCCAACATAATTAATCTCAGATTAGATGATCAGTTTTCCCAGTGCAGCTCAAATATGTACAGACCAATAGGCATTTCTAGATTTGTGAAATTCGCCTAAACAAACCCAATTATCTGAATAAACCCAATTCTAATTTTCAGAACACATCTCCCAGTGTGGGAGAAAATTTTTTTAAACATATGGGAGGAAAAGCTTTTATAACAGATAACACTTCCAGACTTACATAGAGTGTTTACGCTAAGTATCTATGAAAAGCTGCTTAGCTTTACAATAAAAAAACTGTTCTTTGAATAAAATCGAGCTGCCTTAGAGGACAAGTGAATCAAAAAGATGCTTTTCTAAAGACAGTACTGTGTACGTTTCCAAGTTGTAGCCCTGAGTAGTTGAACTAAGCCAATTATTTTAATTAATATTTTACTTGATATGATGCATTCATTACACTTTTAAAAGTGAAATGAAATAAACCGTCTTCTGCATAAATCTTTGCATCAAAATCTAAAATTATTTGTACAATTATTTGGTTTGTAAAATAATATATTCCACTTGTTAACACATTCTGTCTCTTCCATTTGCCCTGCCTCTATAACCTCTGGACCCCTACTGCTTATTATTTGGCCTATTGATATACTCTAAAGACCACTGGGTTTTGCCATCTGTCCCTCTACTGAATCCTTGGGCCTTCTTTGATGTTCCATCTACACCTCTGCTCAACTTCGTTTGTTGTCTCTCCCAGTAAAAGCATGAGTTTGTTAAGAGTGAACGTTGCCTGTTTGATTTTTTTTCTGCTTGTCTCCCCATTGTTTAGTGTGGTACTTGACTCATAGTAGGTTCCTAATAAATTTCTTTTCATTTATTCAAGAAGACTGAAATCATAGATTCTTTTCATATGGAATTATTGTATAGTGGGTAAGAAATAAATTATCCATTTTAGTATACTTTACTGGATAGAGAAGTGCTTTTGAAGTCAGTAGACCTAGCTTTGAGTTCCAACTTTACCACTTACTATCTATATTACTGTATAAGTCACTGAACAACTCTGAGCTGTCAGTTTCAGAGGATCATAATATTTATACTATTCCTCACAGCTCATTGTGAGGAAAATAGAAAATAGTTTTTGAATTATAAATGTGAGGGTTTTTTTTTTGTTAATCTTCCTCCACTAAGAA
Source organism: Pseudochirops corinnae (assembly GCA_028646515.1). Lineage (NCBI taxonomy): Eukaryota > Metazoa > Chordata > Mammalia > Diprotodontia > Pseudocheiridae > Pseudochirops > Pseudochirops corinnae. The sequence goes on along the minus strand of CM053587.1, from coordinate 156,237,939 downwards.
TAGAACAAGTTAGAATGGAAAAGCACTTGAACTGAGGAATTCATTATACCTATAAGAAAATGCCAGCACACATGAAGTTAAATCCTTCATAGAGGATCCACCAATAGTCTAGTGACTTTCCTCTAAATTTGTTTTTATGTGGACACAAATCCATCAGAATTAACACTTGTTTTCAATATTTGAGCAGATCACCTCATTTTCCAATCATTTGGTTGGTATACTTTTTGTTTGTTTGTTTTAGGCCTTTATCTTTTTCCTACAATGCTATGTAAACTTCTTGAGGGCAGGACTGGTTTTTTTTATGTCTTTTAAAAATTTCGAATGGTTACCACAGTGCCTGAAACATAATCAATACTTTATGAATTCTTGTTGAATTGAATTGATAAGAAGATGCTGTTCTGTCAACTAATGTTGTATGATCTTACTTACATGCGTGAGTGATGTTATCTTTGTTAAAGAAGAATTTCACTCTCTCAAAATACTTTAAAATGATCAATGTCATCAAATAAGACCTACTATTCACTATATTTCAGTCATTTGGGTCTTTGAAGTTGTGTCTTCTATAGAATATCAATTGCAAACCCTACCATTTTCCCTTCTCATTTTCATTTAGGTTGCAACACCAAAAATATATGGGTAGATCAGGGGTGGGAAACCTGCAGCCTTGAGGCCACATGTGGCCTTCCAGATCCTCAAGTGTGGACAGTTGGATTCAGTCAAAGGGCCACACTTAAGGACCTAGAGGGCCACATGTGACCTCTTGGCCTCAGGTTCCCCACTCCATGTGTATGTAGCTCTTGCTTCCACGGATTTTGTGGGTAAGAAAAATTTGGCATATAGTTTGGTCATTTTAGAAATTATTCAATCACATTTTTTTCTGGAACCATAGTAGCCATGATTTTTCCCCCATTTGTTCAGTATCTTTGCCTCTTTCAGATACCTTGAAAATTGATCCATCCATATTTTCAAAACTGTGTAATTTCTGGCTTGGATTTTTTCCTGTGTATACTTGGTCTCTTTCAGTTGCACTGTCCAAGTTGGTTTTCTTTATTACTCTTTCTACTTCTTCAAGTAAAACATGTCAGAGTCTAAACGTTGTTGGCCCAATGTCATCAATGATGAAAATAGCTTGTTAGACAGATGCTGATATATTGGTAATTTTTTTGGTTGTTTCTTCCCCTCCAGTTTTTGGAATGGCCTGGCATAAATAATTGAACCTTACACCAGGCTTTTGCAAATACTACTCTTTACTTTTTAATCAGGTGAAAGTGCCAGTTTGTGTTATCTTCTACTATTGTGTTTTCTAAGTAAATGTCTATCCCGCACCAGTTTTCCCTTTGTCTTATGTATCTTGGCTTGGTATGGAAATCAAGGATTTGCAAATTGAGGTAGTTTTTGAGTCCTTTTGGTCTCCTTGTTGTGGTCAGTCTTTAACATTCTAAGGAATGGTGATGTTCCATGTTGATATCTTTCCCATTATCCATTTCCCACTTTTCAGGAACACTACAATTTACCTTTACATGCTGCCTCCCCCTATAGAATGCAGGTTTCTCTAAAGCAAGGGCAGTTCCCTTTGTCTTTGAATCCCCCACTTCCTACAGCAGTGTCTGGCATATAATTGGCACTTAATAAATGTATGATGGGGGCAGCTAGGTGGTACAGTGAATAGAGCATGGGCCCTGGAATCAGGAGGACCTGAGTTCATATGTGGCCTCAGACACTTGACACAGTAGCTGTGTGACCTTGGACAAGTCACATAACCCCAATTACCTTGCCTTCCCCACTCCATAAATAAGTAAATGTAAGATGATTGCTCCTATAGCCACCAGCTCCCCAGGTATATGTTGGGTTAAATGAACTTTTAGAGGCTCCCTCAAAACTGTCTTTAAAAATAAGATTTACTCAGGAATGAGTAGGATTGCTTGGTGACCCAAGCAAGGGATTAGATTAGATGGAGGAGTGTAACAACTAAGTGCGTAGCACACAGTGGGTTAATGTTGTTGTCATTATTAGTCATTTGTTTTACCCCATTAATTAATTATTGTGTTAGGTGCTATAAAGTGAACTAAGTAAATACGGTCTTTACCCTGTGGAACTTATAGTATTCAACCTCATGAATTATCTATGTTTGTATCAGAAAGAGAAATGTCTAAGAAATGTATAAGAAAGAGAAATAGCTGAATTACTTATTTGCTTGGTGTTTAGTTTGTTTCCTCATCCATCAAACATTTCTTGAGTTTCTGCATTGTCTGGGTCACTGCACTGGGTACTGTGGGGTTATAAAGGAAGCAGAAGGTGAGCTCCCAGCTTAGGGAGCTCATAGTACAGACAGTGATACAAGAAAGAAACATAAGTGAGAATACTGCAGACTGTGATAAGGTAACATGTTTTCTGTGTTGTTTGTTTGGGGAGTGGTAAAGGAAGGGGGGGAAAGAGAGAGAGAGAGAGATTGAGAGAGAGAGACTGAGAGACTGAGAGAAAGAGAGAGATTGAGAGAGAGAGAGGCTGACTGGAAACAGCAGAAGATGGTGAGCTTACTTTCACTGAAAGAATTTTTATGGTTTGACTCATTTACCTGCAATTTGTGTCACCTGTTGATCTCTATCTTCTCCCTCAATCTAGAATATGCTTTTTGTTTCTTTTGGTCTTGTGATTTCATCTTTGTAAAGCAACTTCCTCTGTAGAAACTCCCTCTACTGATTAGAAATCTCTAACTTACAAGTTAAATCTTTTGAACTTAGAATTTGTTTTCTAACTAAGACAGTTTAGTTCAATTTTGAGGGAGCTTCTTGAATCTTTATTTAACCCAAAATATACCTGAGGAATAGGAAGCTATGGGATCAATCATCGGGCATTTATTAAGTGCCTATTTTATGCCAGGCACTGCTCTAGGAAGTGACTTCAAAGACAAAGGAAACTGCCCTTGCTTTCAAGCGCTTGCATTCTATGGGGGAGACATATATAAATATATAAGTATATATGAAATATATTCAAAATAAATGCAAAATGATTTTGGGGCTGGGGCAGTGGAAGTGATACAAAGCTCAGATGAGGCATAGTCCCTTTACTCATGGAATTTATATTTTTTTATCAGGGATTCCCAACCTGGAGTGCATAAACTTGGTGTTGTTTTGTTTTTTAAGTATTTTGATAACCTCATTTCAATATAATTGTTTTATTTTATAATCTTATATATTTCATGCTGTGAATTTAAAAACATTTTTTCTGGTTTTCCATAAGCTTCACCAAACTGCCAAAAGGGTCAGTGACACACACAAAAAGATTAAGAACCATGGTCTGATGGTTGTGGCTAAATAGGGTTTATGGGCTGGCTGATCACCATTTATATAGGAAAACTAATTCTAAGTTCTAAATAACTGCATTCTAAACAAAACACTGGCTTTGGAGTTAGGGGACCTGGGTTCAAATTCTGCCTCCTGTAAAATGAAGATGTTGGACTAGGTTGGACAGAAAGCCTCTAAGGTTGCTTCCAGTTCCAAATCTCTGATGGTGTTTTTATGTTCCTGAGTTGTACACATCTTATTGCTAAATATACCAATAAAAGTATTTGCTGATTTGGATGGGGAGGGAATGAATTAGAATCGCAGTAACAAGAGAATGAGATGAGGAATGGCTGTCAAACTCCTAGGATCTTTTAGGCAAAATTTTAGGTTGGACTTTTAGGTTGAACTGGATGGCATCGGAGGTCATTTGCAACTAGAGATTTGTGATCCTAATAAAAGCTAATAAAAGTTAAAGGAAAATTGTGGGAACTTGGGTAGTAAGGGAGCAGAGTTAGGTGGAGGTAGAGACAGATAAAAGCATTTTTAAGTAGGTTTTTTTTAAAAAAACGAAAGTTGATGATCTTGACATGTTTGAAGATTTGGCCTAAGAACAGACTCTGCTCTTTTGGAAAGATGCTTCAGAGTGTCTTGTGGAACACAGGCTTTCATATTTGCAAGATAGCTTCTGTGGTGTCTTTTCAGGTTGGCATTTTTTTTAACTGAACAGAAAAGCAGAATTGTTAGATGTTTTCTACATGAATGCCTAGAAGTTTTACCAGTCTATATACTGGCAGCCTTGATTGAGTTGTGTCTTAGGCCAAAATTACTGAAGCCAATTTCTCTTGGATTTTCTCCTCCTAATGACTGTTCTTTGATAATTTCTATAGATTAGTGTTCCATAGTAACAGAACAGTAATTTCATTTTATAGATTTGTCTCAATTATATTTCCTAGTTTGGTTGCCTGCATTCTTATGCATTTTTTCCATGCATAAAGTTTATGCATAGTTCCATGCATAGAGTTTATGACCTGTATTTTTCTGTGGTTTTTCACAAACTTCATGACCATGTCTCCCCTGTCACTGATATTTCCAGAATAGTTTTTAATGTACAAAGATTGAAAGGAGGGATGGAATGCTGCAGAGTCAACATTCCTCATCGTGATCTACTAGTCTACAACTCTAGTCATAAAGGTAGGAAAAGTAGGAGTCATCTTCACTTCCTCATTCCCTCATCTCCTGTCCAGTCAGTTGCCAGCTCTTGTTGATTTTACCTCCATGGAATTTCTTGTATAATCTCCTCCTCTCCTCTCACTGAGCTATTTCCTTCCTTCCACATTCCTCACTTCATGACTAGACTAATGTCCCTTAATTTGTTCACCTGCTTTAAGTGTCTCTGCTCTCCAGTCGATCCACCATACGGCTGCCAAAGTGATGTTCCAAAATAACAGATTCACTAAACACCAAGTAGAATCTAAAAAAATTCTCTATTTGGCTTTTGATTTCCTTCAAAACCTGGATCCAGCCTCTCTAGGCTTATCAGTCATTACTCCCCTCATACTCTGGTCCAGTCACACTGACCTTTATGCCATTCCTTATAATCAGTTGCTTGTAGCAGAGCCTTTGAATTGCCTCTCCTTTGTTTTTGGAGTACATACCTTCTTCCCCTATGCCTCTGAAAATTCCTATTTTCTTCAAAGTTTTGATTAAGCAACCTCTTCTACATGAAGTTTTTCTTGGTCCTTGCAACAATTAGTATCTCGCTCCCCAAAAGGGGAAAATTACTTTGTCTGTATTTTGAATATATTTATGGGTTCATGTTGTCTCTCTCCATGGAATGTAAGCTTCTTGAGGGTAAGGTCTATTTGATTGTATTTGTATCCTTATTTACTGGTAGTGCTTGGCGCATAATAAGGGCTCAATAAATGCTCATTAGTTTGATGATTGATTGTTCCATAGACCAAATAATTCCTTGTTGAACATGACAGCTTGAAGTTTTTAGTAACAGAATGAAAAAAGTTCTAATGCTTAGACATTCTAATTTTATCAATATATTTGAATCTGACTGATAGAGTAAAAGAAGGTTTTTGTGATCAAGACTTATAAGGAATAACAAATTGATTCTACTATCAACAAAAATGGGACATCGCAGCAGAAATGTTGTTAATTTTATTGGTGACTGTTGATAAAGAATCAAGGAAAAAAGTACCATTATACTTGGTAGTCTTACTCAGCATAAGACATTTCTGATCTGCACAAAGTACTCTTTTTGTTTCATCTTAGATCATTGATTTGGTAAATTTGGATACATGTAGAACCTAATAAAAATTAATAGCTATTTTTGTAACAAAAGAAGTGCTTTAAAAATAATTTAACTAATTTAAAATTTTTCATTAATTAAAAACGTTCTGTCAATCATTCAAATAATACAAAGACAGGGTCCAAAACCAGAAAATTATGTAAAGCCGTATTGTATCAAAAAAAGTGCTTTGATTTTGTCTTAACTCCTAATGGATCTTTGCTAGCTTCTGCTTGTTAGGTATTTTGTTACAGGATTATACAAGCAGGGTTAGTCTTCTTGGTGTAGTAGAAAAAAGTATCATGCTTGCATAGAATAGATGCTTAATAAATACTGACAGAATGAATTATTTAAGAATGGAAAGACCTGGAGTTTGAGTGTTGGCTCTGTAGTTATTTCACTATCCTATGTCTCAGTTTCATCATCACGTGTCCTATAAGATGGACTGAATGATGTCCAAAGACCTACCCATCTCTGATTCTCTAAAATAAGATATAAAAGCCAATGATTTGTTTTCAGAATTGCTTCCCACTTTTCCAGAAATTTGCATGACATTTCATACAATATAGAAGGAAGACTGATTTGTAGTTGTACAAATGAGCATCAAATTGCTAATCGAGGAAAATCAAATCTGAATATGAATTTATCATACTAATGATCATAAGTATACAATATGGATTTTATATTTGAGCTTCAACAAGCTGGTATTGGATTGCATGTGATTTAATCACTTTGTTTCTTTGGATTGGGGGAAAACCTTTAGAATCATTTATAGATTGTAAGGTGAGACAGCCTTCCAAATGACAAAATCATGATTGTTTTGTCTGTGAGGTTTAATTTATTAAAATTTAATTTGCTCATGTGCTTTGCTCCAATAGCACTGTGCTAGCAAATGGCTATAATTAGATTACCAGGCTTCTAAGCAGTGGTGACAGTATCTGAGCCTCAGAGAGCATGTGCTAGATTCTACATGTGCCTTTTTCCCATTGGCTGTTGACATTGCTGCTTGCCAGTTTGATAGGTTTCCACAGTAATCTTTATGCTGCATTAGAGACATAGATACAGAGGTACTGTACTGTGTTCTTGCAACGGTAGAGGTGCTTAGCTTGTAGCATAAAAGAAAGAGAAAGCCACTGATGGAAGAAAGGCATTGGTCTTTGTTGTAAAACATCAGTAGCGAACGGCTGCTAGCAGCAAGCAGGGTCAGTGGAGGAGTTTCAGTTCATGGTAATTACTTTCGGTCTTTATCTATGCCATAAAGCACAGCCGTGCATGAAATGAATACTGTTAATCATGTCATCTGTTTAATTTGATCTTGCTTTTGTTAATAGCATATGTAGTACAGCTTCTGATACTAAACATGTTCCCCCAGAAAAAAATTACTGGAGAAAATATCGAATATATTCATGTGGGAACATTGTTTTTACATGAATTCTAGGGTGCATGTGCATGTGAGGAATTCTTATTGGTCCTCTTTTGTTTTGGTAATCCTAGTAATTTCATGGATTCAGGTGTCTTTGCCGCTTCATGTCCATCCCTGCTTGCTTCTGTTTATATTGAGATAAGATTGCTCTGAATAATGATGGGTTAGAGGAAATTTTGTGAAATATATTCTAATAAGATGTAGGGCAGTAACTATCCTAAGAGACTGAAGAACGGGAAGTAGTGTGTTGTTGTTATTTTTTTTCAGAGATGCTCTCAGCCTTCATTTTGGATGGTTTCTTTGTTTCACCTTTCTGTGTTTTCAGGCTCTTTTTAAAAATTAAGTAGTAAGTTATTGCATATCCTAGTCTAGTGGATAAAAGGTTCATTGTGTAATTATTTCTAAGAGCCAAATGTTGGCTCGTGGATTTGTTTTGGTATGGACAAGCATTGCCTTTAGAGTTGGAATGAGAGAGTAGGAAGGTGGGGTTCCTATCACTCACTTTGAATATTGTTTCAAACATTTTCCGTACTGTTTTTATTGAATGTATTGTTGCATTCCAATTCTTGTTCTTAGACTACATTTTTAATTGGCCTTAACTCTTAGATTAGAAATGGCATGTTTAAAGGTAATTGTATTTAATATACAAGATGGGGGGGGGGGAGCAGAAGAGACAATTAATAAAATGTATATTTGCCTGAAACTCTATCTTCCCTACATGTTTGCCAGTTTTATATAAAAATAGATTATAGCTACAGCTGGCTGTCACAACTTAAAATTGATGCCCTTGTCTTTATCAGACTGTGGAGTCCACAGAAACTTGTGTCTTGAGTCACCAGTCATTCAGCTGGCTGTCTGCCACCATGCGTCTGGTAACAGTGAAAAGCTTTGCTAAAATCCAAAAGGTGTAAAGGAATTGTTTTTTGTTTTCCTTTTTCTGCAGAAACAAAATAGTTTAGCAGGCCATTTTCTAAGTAATTGTTTATTAAATAACTGACTTCATTTTAAAAATACATACTTTCAGAAATAGTGTATCTTTTGCTGTTTTTAAAAACTCCATGCTAACATTCTTTGTGTTGCATTCCTTCCCCAAACATTCATTTCTTTCAAAGTCCACATTTAAGTCTAATAGATTATTTATGTGTCATAAGGTTTTTTTTTCAGAAATAACACATTTGAGAAAAAGATCTTGGAAAGAATTAATAAATTTCATTGAAAATTACCACAATTGAGCATTTTGTATGACCTTAAATTTGTTTTCTTTTTAGTGTCAACATGCCAGGTGTGATCAATGTAAAAATTAGAACTGTAACTCTGATAATGGCACTCGGTTAACATTTCAGCATAATTGATTAAAAGGCTGTGCTTTGCTGTTATTTAACAAGATTACATGGCCGCATCAATGAAGGCAATAGAAATTGTGATGATAGTTGATGCCCTGCATTTGTACATTTTGTGTCTTTTGTTCTTTACATGAAATGCTTTACTCCTTTATACTTGGTTGGCAAACTTTCTGTGTATCAACAGTTAGGAAAGGGCAGTGATGGTGAGAACAGTGTGTAGGAATACCTCAGGCATCTTCTCTGTTTCCTTTGTCTTCTGAAGTACCTACTAAATCGTTTGGCTCTTCTAATGATTATAAGATTTAAAAGAAAAGTGTCGATGATTCCCCCCACCTCCCGAACAATATCAATAATGTATAGATTACTTAGAATACTTAAAAGCAGACTTCTCTGCTTCTGTGAAGGCATGCCAGTTTTGAGCTATGTATGTTTGAGATCTCAAAATCAGTACCAATTGATATGGGAATTTCCATGCATTAGGTATTTTCCATGTCAGAAAGTTTTATATGGTTTAAAAATGTAAAATTGAGCTCATATTGTGGTGCTTTAATAGTGTAATGCACAGAACTATCTTAAAACTAATGAACCTCATTTAAAGGAGCACACTTCTAGAGAATTGCCACTAGTAAAATATTGTCTCTCTATAAAGTAACAAAGATGTACATTTTGGTTACTCTTATACTAAAAAGGATTAGAGAAGTGATGTCTACACTATATTTTTTCTTCACTGAATTTTTTTTTGTATTTTATAGGGGTATAGAAAATAAACCTCTTTGCACATGATAAACTGTTTCTCTGTGCTTTACAATGTTTCCTCAAGATAAAAATGTATTTGTAAAACAAAAACATTCTGAGCAAATATAACAATATTAGTGGGCATCAATATATAAAATATATATTAAATTTAAAAAGATGAGAGAGATTAAGTAATATAATTTTTGTTGTTGTTCAGAACTATAATGGAATGGCTGGACATCAGTGAGTTGATAGCAACTTGGAGGGAGATCTCCAGAAGACTGTCCTCCGGATCTGTCCATGGTCCTGTGCTGTTTAGAATTTTTAATAGTGACATAGATTATTAAAAAAAAAAAGCAGGGAGAGAACTAACATGTTGGATACACAAAATCAGGATGCAAAAAAGATCTTCATAGGGTATTGTGATTAGCTGAATAATAGGAAAGTTAATAATAAATTTAAAGTTCTGGGTTTGAGTTAACATCAAATGTATAAGCACTTGGCAAGTTGGTGGGGGGTCTGTATGGTAGGAAGAAGTTCATCTGAAAAAGAGCAGAGATTTAGTCAACTGCAAGCTCAAAAACAACTACAGCTCTCAAAAACAGAGAGATATGGCAGGTATAAAAGCTAATGTGATCTTAGACTATAGAAAAGCAGACCCCAGTTCAAATCCAGCCTTAGCTACTTACTAACTGTGTGACCTTGGGCAAGTCACTTAAATTCTGTCTTGGTTTCTAAATTTCTAAATTCTGAAATGGGAATAATAATAACTCATGCTTCCCAGGGTTGTTGTGAGATATTTGTAATAACTTTCACAAACCTTAAAGTGCTATATAAATGCTAACTATTGTTATTTTTTGTCTCTACTATTATTATTTTTCTTGTCTTATTGATTCTGCCTCCTCCATTTCTCTAACATCTACCCCTTTTCTGCTTCTACAACCATCACCCTAAATTGGGTCTTCAGCACCTTTCAGCTGGCCAGCTATAATAACTTTATAATTGATATTCCCAGATCTAGTCTCTCTCCTCCCAAATACATCTTCCTCTGCATTGCTTCTAAATTTCAAATCCTAAAATTTCAAGTGCGACCATGTCACTTTTGCTCATGAAGCTTCATTGGCTCCCCACTGCCTTTCATGGATAAAGTTTGGCATTCCTGATTTGGTGTTTAAAGGCCTTCCCATTCTGGCTTTATTCTTCCATTCAGATTACTTATCCCTCCCTCTTATGTGTGCTATAACTCCAGCAAGACTGGCCTGCTCACTGTTCCCTATAAACAACATTTCATGAACTCCTGCCTCTCTTTCGGCCTTTGAATAGGCTGATCCATGCCTGGAACGCTCTTCCTTTTCTCCATCACCTCTTAGACCCTTGTTTATTCAGAGTAGGCTTTTAAGGTTCAAGTGTCACCTTCTTCAAGAGACCCTTCAGGAATCATAATTGTGTGTCTGTCTTCCTATCTCTGTTTATCTGTCCATCTCTCTCTCTCTCTCTCTCTTTCTCTCTCTCTCTCTTTTGCTCTTGCTCTCTCTCTTGTTATGCATACACGCGCACACCCACCCACCCACACACAATCTCATTTATTTTTATACAAATATGTTGTCTCTTTCCAGGAGAATATAAGCTCCTTGCTCCTTTAATGGAGTAAAGGAGGAACAGTATCACTTTGGTGTAAGCCTCTATCTTTAATGCTTCCATGGTATCTGTAGCAGGTGCTTAATAAATGTTTTTCAATTGATTTATATTCTTACTGCGTTCATTTTGGTCCTACAAAACTTTGAAAATTGTATGTTTTCTTACACATAATGATATCTGGTTTTTAAATAGCACCTTTAGGTTCACAAAGCACTTTACATAAGTTTCCTCAAAACCCACCTCATGAGTTAGAGTGCTCTAGTTATTATCTCCATTTCACAGATGAAGAAACAGAAGCTGTGAGAAGTTAACCTTGTTCCAGGTGGGATGTGAGCCCTGGTATCTTTTGACTGCAGGATACAGTATCCTATCCATGATTTCCTGCTACTTCTCTATATAAAGCAAATTTGCTTGTGCAAATTCTTCCCAGAACATGATGAATAAAGGATAATTTCAGTACTGATAGAGTCAAATGAAAAAGAAGGTGGTACATAGAAATTGGAGATATTTTTATTATCTGTCAGTCGAGATGTATCTCTGGCAAAGGGAACACAAAGCATTTTTAAAATATTTTTTGCTTTGAAGATGCTTCCTTGTATTGTTAATCTTTTTGAAACTACTGAAGTTTCCTGGAATTAGCATTTAAATTTTGGTTCTGTATTTGATTTTTTTAAATGTACTGTTTTATAGCTTCTCATTAAAAGTTCAATAAGACTTGGGAAGTCAGTAGCGAGATTGTAACAGTACAACCAAATTTTGATTAAGATGCTCTGTTTTGTTAACTATTAAACAAATTTAGGCATGCTGAAAACCACCAAATTTAAAATAGCAGTTAATTTTAGAGCTAATACATTAGTTTGGTCTGGCATGTGCTTCACACTGAAAGATCTCATATTAAAAATTAGAGAATTGTACAGTATTTTATTGTGGGATATGTACTGTGAATGTCTGATACATTATATCAAATAATGCAAAGAAATTAGTATACTTCCTGGCTTCTGACCTGATACAGGCTAGACAGTCATAAAAAGTTATAGGTAACTATAGGCAAAAGGACACTGTAATTAGATTCAGGGGGCCTTGGTTAATCTCATATCCAAAACTTATGTTCTGATTGACTGTGGCCCATTCAATTTTTCTGAACCTCAGTTTCTTTAGGAAGTCAAATGAGCCTAATTCATGTGCCACAGGTTGTTATGAGGAAATCAGACCAGCTACTTGCTGGTTATTACCTAGATGTCCTTCTGCCACTTCAGATTCAACGTGTCCGTTATAGAGTTTATCATGCTCCACTCTTTCCTGCCTTCTTCCAAATTTAACTATTTCTGTTATGGTTTTCCTTGTTATTCAAGTTTGTAATCCCAAATAATGTTTTATTCTTCATTTTTTCTTCCATTTCCCTTCCTCCCACCCTCCAATCCTGTAAACTGCTAACTTCATGAATTTCATTTGCCAAACATTCATGTTTCTTCTTCCTATGACCGACATACTAATTCATACCATATTAACCACAATATCAACGATGGTTAGATCAGGAAGGTACCCAAGGGTTTATCTAACCCAGGGGTTCTTAACCTTTTTGTACCATAAACTCTTCCGGGCTTTCTAATGAAGTTCACAGACAGCTTCTCAGAATGTTTTAAAATTCATTAAAACAAAATACATATAAAATTATTTAATATATGTATATAATCATAACCCTATATTTATGTAAAATCATTTTATATGTATATACATATTTGTGTCTAATAGTAGCAATTTTTAGGGTAGGAGGGGAAGAAAAAAAGGAAAAAAGAAGAAATTTACATGGTAACTATTCAGTCTTTAAAAGGAACAGCAAGTTGTACATAATATATTTGCAATCGTTTTTATTATACTATGTTATGGAAATACTTGTTTTATTCCATAAATTAAAAATAAAATAAAAATATATAGGATTACATAGGAAATCAATTTTGAAATACAGTTGTAAAAATATTTTTTAAAGTTCTCATACACCAAATTAAGAATCCTTGAAGCTCATACCCTTGTTTTACTGATAAGCAAACTGAGACTCAAAATGGTTTTATAAATTGCCTGAGACTTTATAGTTTTAGCAAGCAGCAGAGTCAGCATTTGAACCCAGCTCCTTAAAGTCAAATCTAGTGCTGTTTCCATTATATTCCTATCAGTCTGTCATACAAATGCAACAAAATAATCTTTCTGAAGCAAGGATCTGAGCTTGCTGTTACCTGCTAAAAACAAAACAAAACAGAACAAAAAACCAGAACTATAGTGACTCCCTTTTGCCAGTAGGATATAATGTAAATTCATAAATCATGAAGGTGCCACAGTCTTGCTCCATTGAATCTTTCCAGCTGTTTTTTTATATCACTCCTCTTCAAACACTCTACATTCCATCCAAACTGTTCCACAAACTCTTTCCTATTCTTGACATTACATCTCTTTCTCCAGGGTTTAGGGCTTTATGCTCTTGAATTACTGAGAGTTCTGTGACTTGCCCAAGGTCACACAGCTACAATATGTGAACCATGGTTGTAAACCCCAGTTCTCTTGATTCTACCTGGCCCGTTATTCATTGTCAGCACTCAGCCTATCAAATTCCTTGTATTTATTTGTGTACGTCTTATATCCTCCCTTGAGGGCAGGCATTGTTTCATTTATGTTTTATATACAGGGCCTAGCATGGTCAGTGCTTTGCAACATAGTAGGCACATGGTAAATATCTGTCTAAGTGAATTGAAATATTTTGTACATTTTAAATACAAATCTGAGTTATTGTATAAAAGGTGAAATTTTGAATCTTACTTTCCTGCTGACCTTAATTGTATGCTCAGAGAATTTTATAACTGTCAGCTACATAGACTCCCTGCCCTCCCCCTTTTCTCATGAGGAAGCTCTAAAGAGATTAAGTTTGACTTTGCAATAGGAAGAAATTATACATAATTATATTATATTAATTATTATACATACTGTATTTTGCCCCTTACACATTGTACTTGAGTTTAATGTACTTAAGGAATTATTATAGCTAATATTTATATAGTGCTTTAAGGTTGACAAAGTGCTTTACAAATATCTCACTTTCCCCTTACAACAGCCCTCTGAGGTAGTTGCTATTATTATTCCTATTTTACAGATTAGGAACTGAGACATATAGGGGTTATTTGATCTAGTGTGCTAGGCTGGATTTGAACTCAGGTCCCCATGATTCTAGATCCAGCGCTCTATTGTGCCATCTAGCTGCCTGACAAAGAGATGCAAATTTTGCTGTATTCTTGTCCTCACCCTGCCCCAAACTCCCCTTTTACCCTGGCTGAGCAGCTATGACATAATTATTTAGTTGCTCGAAAATGTTTTTCACGGAATCATAAAGGATAGTAATAATTATTAGAAGATTCCAGAGTTTATTTTTCTTATTTTCTTTTTAAGAGTAGCCAAGAGCATCCTAGTCATTAAGAAAGTTATACTATCTAGTGAACAGTACAGTAGCTCCATAATGAGCCATTACTGTCTGTTGATGCTCTCATTAAGTGAGCATTGTGCTGTCACATGGATGGGAGGCCATAGTAATGAACTCTGACTTATCTGTTAATTGGGGGTCAGTGACCAAGATGGGCACCTGCAGCTGAACTGGTCGTTTTGCATTGTAAAAGTGTTATACCTGCTTTGAAAACCACCAGGCTCTATTTCTCTGCTTTAGGAAAGGGTGCATATAGATGCTTCTCTATTCTAGCTGCATGGGGTGAAACCAGTTACTGTTGATGTGGAAAAAAGTATTGTTTGTGTTGTTTGCCACTTGTGTTTAGTTTTTCATCTCTGTTTGGGGGAAAAATATTGCTCTGAACTAGTGGCTACCTTCAGCACCATTGTTAATATGGGAAAACCAGATCTTTTTTTTTCTGTCCTTCCAATACATATCTCACTCTTGGCTTCCTGCTCCACTCCCATCTCGTCTTTGAAAGTTTAACCAGGTTGTTCAATTCTGTTTAACAAAATCAAGACTGAATGACTCTTCATCTCCCCACAACCCCCAGTGGTTTCACTGAACAGAATTCTCTTTTCCTTTTTAGCCAATGAACCTTTTGTATTTTATTTTTCTTTGTACCTTTGATTCACAGAGGAGTTTGAATTTTGTCTGTTTATTTGTATCTTTGGTCCAGTCCCTAACTCTTTTTTATTTGAACGTATCTCTTCTCTTTCCATCACCCAGAGAGCTATCACAACAAAAAGATTAAACATCAAGGTTTGGTGGGGAAAGGATCAATTCCATGAAACTAACCAGCATATTAACCAAGTTTGGCTGTACGTGTAATATTTCACACGATTTAAAGATGGAAAGGTGGCGCATTTTCTCCTGTCTTCTCCTAGGTCTATCTTGGTCATTATACTTATACAGTATTCAGTTTTGGGATATTTTTGGTTTTGTTCATTTTTTTCCATTTACATTGTTGCATACATTCTTTCTCCCCTTGTTTTGTGTATTTCATGCTCTAATCCTTAAAAATTTTATGCTTCCCATGCTTTCTTTCATCACCCTATCCCCGCCACCCAAAACTTATAGATAGGCCTACTTAAATGCTCACATGACTTTAATGAGATTGGATTCACCAGTTCTGTTCTTTCTCATGAATCAGATGACCACTAGCCCCTACTCATCTTCCCTACCACTTCCTCTTAAGGTCCTTCAGGCTTGTCATCTGCCCTACCTCTCTGCCCTTGAGGCCCTCCCCCCATAGTATGATTTATTGATGTTACTTACAGATCAGGTAATCAGCTTGTCATTATCTGTATTTATATGTGTATGAATACATACATATGCATGTATGTATCAATACATACACATGTATGTATGTATGTATGTATGTATACAGTGACTCCCTTTTGCCACTAGGCTATAATGTACATCTACAAATCATGAAGGTGCCACGGTCTTGCTCCATTGCTGCCCCATTGCTGAGCACTCATTCAGATTTCCAAGCCTTTACCTGTGCTCTACAGCTGAATTTTCTTTTGTGTATTGTCTCCCCCAGTTAGGGAGCCTGGGCCCCTTGAGAGAAGGGACTGCCTGGTTTGTTTTTGTTTTTGCCAGTTTTTTGTTCCTTTCTCTTTGGGTCCTTAGTACTTAGCACAGTGTTTGGTACACAGTAAACTCTTAATGAATGGTTTTTCATTCATTCCCTGAATTCTTCATATTTGGCCTTACACATTACTAAATTACTAAGTACTACAATTTGTTTAGTTATTCTGCAGTCGGGCAGCTGCTTTGTATAGCAGTGTATGTGGAGGCTTTCTTTTTCTTGTGGATCTCCTTGGGGCATATTCCTAACAGCAGAACCTCTGGGTCACTGGATGTGGACATTTTAGTCACTTTCTTAGCAGGATTCCAAATTGATTTTCAGAATGGTTGGACTGATTCACAGCTTCAACAGTGAAAAAATACACCCCGGGTTTTGTTTTGGGTTGGGCTTTTTGTTTACTTGTTTGTTTGTTTTGCTTTGTTTTAGCATCCCTCCATTATTGACTAGTCTCATCATTTGTAATCTTTGCCAATTTTCTGAGCGTGAGGTGGAACTTTAGATTTGTTTTGATTTGGATTTCTCTCTTGAGTGATTGATAGCAAACTTCCATATGGCTGTTTATGGTTTGCAATTCTTTTGAGAACTGTTTGCTCACATCATTTGGCCATTTATTGCTTAATGATTTTTGGTCATATATATATTCAATTGGTAGTTGATTTAACAGGCATTTATTAGGCATCTATTATCTGCCAGACTCTGTGGATCCAGAGACAAAGTTGAAAATCCCCTACCCTTAAAAACCTTGCCTTGTAATGGGAGAGACAACATGTATCTAATAGCTAACAATCATAAAGCACTTTAAGATTTGAAAAGTACCTCACAAATATTATCTTATTTTATCTTCTTTACAAGCCCAGGAGGAAGGTACCGTTATTATCCCCATTTTACACCTGACAAAACTAAGACAGACCAGTAAGTTACTGATTCAGGGTTATACAGCTAGTAAGTGTCTAAGACTGGATTTGAACTCAGGATTTCATAACTACAGGTCCAGCACTTTTTCCACAACACCATCTGTGTTATCCCTTTTGAAGGAAACCAGGGATTCTAAGAGACAAGTGGAGAGAGTATGCATTCTGACTATGGGGGATATTCATTGCAAAATCTCAAGAAGTGAAATGTAATGTGTAGGGAACCACTAGAAGGACAGTTTGACTGGAACAGAGAGGTACATGAGGATAGAGTTTGAGAAATAGGCCTTAATCAGTGCTGATCTTTATGCTAACTCTGTTATCAATATATTCTCTTATCATTTGTTCCTTTCTCTGGCCTGAGCCGGAAAGTCCTAAGATGACCTTGCCCCATTACACTTGTCATTGATGAACTCTACCCCTTATCACTTAGCAACTACTTCTAACTATTTCTTTCCCCCCCCAACAATGTCCCCCAAACACTTCTATCCTTCACATTTATTGTGGGTATTAAAGATAAAAAGTTTAGATAATATGTCCTCTCCCTTAGGGAGCTTATAATCTAATGAAGAACTATGGCTTATACACAAATAGCCAAATTAAATTTTAAAAACTGAAAATATCACTATATTTTATGATGAATGTATCAGAGGCGTACAAACCTAGTAGTATGTGAGGTCATTTCTACCAAATTGTAAAAGGCCTCAAGTGCCAGGCATTTCACATTGACTTTTGCTGTTAAATTCAACATGAATTTAATTAAGTATTTACTTGATAGTAGGTGCTGTGCTAGCTGCTTAGGGATACCAGAATAAAAGTTAAGAGATCTGTGATTCTATTAACAAAAGCATAATGAGCACAACAAAGAGGGTGAAAGTCCTCTTGCTTTGGTTCGCCCACCAGTGGAATATCATGTCTGATTCTAAAGATGTTAAAATGATGAGTTAGAATGAGTATGGAGGAGGGTGACCAGGATAGTTGAAATGATTTTAGACCATGACATGTATGTATTGGTTAAAGGAACTGGCTGTGTTTAGCCATGAGAAAACTTATAGGGAAGATGGTAGAATTCAAATTCTCTGTTATTTTAATGGACCTGTGATCTCATCTTTGTGAGGAAGAACCACTGTACACCAATAGTATTGATCATTTCATCCAGACCTTCTTATCTCTTGTTCCACAGAACAGAGGATTTGCTGTCTCTTAGATCTCCTCAAATTAATTGGAATTAATTGGAATTAATGGGCTACTCATATATTTATTTGGTTTTGCTACATGACCACCCAGCCTACTTTTCTATTAATTTCTTTAATCAGCTTTTGTATCACTCCTCCTGTGCCATTTTTCATCAGTCATTTTCTTACTGAAGAGGGATTAGACTTCCTTGACTCCAAAAGGCTTAGGGCCAACTGGTAAAAATGATAGGAAGAATACATTTTCACTTCTGAGGCATCTGAGTAGAAAGTTAAATGATAGAGAAAACAATTATTTTTGCTTATTTGATAACATGCAAAATTGCCTTCCTCCAAAGTTCTGACAAATTTTTTAATATTAGTTTATCTTGCGAAATATTTATTATTTTATTAAATATTAAAACTTTATTTAACCAAAATTAAAAGTCTTTTTTGTTTCTTTCTTTCAGATATAGCACTCAAGAACATATTTCAAAGAGAAGAATTTCCATTATATCGGTTGCCATTCACTTTTTCATTGCAGGTAAATGCCATTATTCATGTTGTATGTTTGTCTTGGGGCTTTCTCTCTTTTTTAAACAAAAATATTTATTTTTTCCCAACCCTGGCATCATTAATACATAAAAACAGGAAGAATAAATTCTACCTGTTTCCCTTTAATATTTAAGCAATGTATTCATTCTCTCCCTTATTTGATCTGGTTATCACTGGTAAACCAATCATATAGGCATTTCTAGGTTTCCAGGATCTCTTTCTAGATGTTTACAGTTGTTATGTTACTACACCACAGTGTTAAGGATCATTCTTTCCTTAAAATGTATACAAGTGAAGTACTGCCACTTACTTTGTGTATATATTATAAATACACACACGCACACAGTCTCATGTTTGCTTCAACCAGTTATAAGCTGATTGGAGAGACAAAACTTATAATGAGGGAACAATACAGTGTATTATGCTGTGTGAAGCTGGGTCATGTAGATAGTGTAATAGGAGTTGTGAGGAGGGAAGCATCGGTGTGAGCTGGGGTTGTCAGGGAAGGCTTCACAAAAGAAGTGG
The DNA here is from genome assembly GCA_028646515.1 of Pseudochirops corinnae. NCBI lineage: Eukaryota > Metazoa > Chordata > Mammalia > Diprotodontia > Pseudocheiridae > Pseudochirops > Pseudochirops corinnae. The sequence continues at coordinate 156,218,976 of CM053587.1, read as the reverse complement.
CACTCAGACAAGGTCTTAAGGGATTCAGGCTGAGAGGAGAGAGGAATATATTCCAGGTGGGATGAAATCCTTGAACAATGGCTCAACCCCAGGTATGCCCACAGTGTGTAGGAAGGTGTGAGTGCCCGGGGGCAATGAGGGAGCAACAATAAAGGAGGAATCTGACTTGCACTAGGTGTGGATTTTTTCCATTCTACATTACCTTCATGTAGCTCTATCACACTTTGACAGAAAGCATGGGAAAATTTTGTCGTCATTTCACAGCTGATGACTGCTGACTGAATCCTGCTTGCACCTGGACTGAGGAAACTGATAAGGAGTGGTCACCTATAGGTCATAGGTTTGAGGTTTCTGCAGCTTTTGTGGGCATTTGTCACTGTTGTGCAATGAAAATATATTGGGTAGTGCTGTTGGTAGCTTTAGAAGAGTAGATAAAAAAAAAATAATAAGTGCTCTGCTTAGACCCAGTCATTTCTCTCCGTTATTCCCAGCTTCTTGTCAGCTGACTGCAGAACATTCTCATTTGATGGGCAGCCTTTCTCCAAATTTTAATGAATCTTGTTGTAGAATACTTCCATACCATGCCCATAATTAATGGGTTGTTACTTCGAATTATGTTGTTTGTGTTATATTTTTGTATTATTACTTATATGATGCAAGTATCTTTTACATTATACTATTGTCAGAGAGACAGCTTCCTCAGCTTAGGTGATTTTACAACGTCCAACTGAGCACAGTGCCCAGCATATGGTAGGAGCTTAATAAATGTTTATTGACTGACTAAACTTAGCCAACATGTAAGAAACAAAGAGAATTAATGAAAATGTACTAAAGGAGCAAATGGAGAAACTTTCCCCATACAATAAGGCTAATTGGAATTCCTCACTCATCGGTGGACCTGGGCTGCATTGAGGGTAGCAAACTGAGAATGATTTCACAAGACTCATGAACTGATGCAGAACAAAAAAATAATTTACACAATGTCAGCAACACTTTAAAAGTAAGCAACTTTTGAAAGACTGGAGACCTCTGATCAATGTAATGACCAACCCTGATTCCAAATGCTCAATGATGGAGCAATGCTATGCAATTCCTGACAAAGAGATGATAGATTATCAGTGTAGGAGACATTTTCTGAACATGATCAACATAATCACTTGTTTGGCTTGACTGTACAGATTTGTTAAAAAGGCTTCTCTTTTCTCTCTTCCTACCCTCACAATAATGAAGGGATAGAGCAAGAAAAAATTGACTTTTGTTGGATGGAAAAGATAAAATTTTTTTTTAAGTTATTTACTTTTAGTTTACAACATTCAGTTTCAGAATCCCTTGAATTTCAAATTTTCTCCCCCTTTCCCTCCCACAGCATCATGCAATCAAATATAGGATCTACAAATACCTTCACATTAAATGTTTAGTCAGGTTGTAAAGAAGGATTATAACTAATGGAGTGAACAATGAGAAAGAGGAAACAAAACAAAAGAGAGAGAGAGAGAGAGAGAGAGAAAGAAAGAGAGAGAGATAGCAAGTAGTTTGCTTCAATCTGCATTCAGACTCTGTAGTTCTTTCTCTGGATGTGGATAGCTCTTTCCATCATGCGTCTTTGGGAGTTGTCTTATAACCTTGCATTGCTAAGAGGAGCCCAGTCTATCAAAGTTAGTTGTCACACATATGCCATGTCTGTAATTGTGTACAAATTTCTCCTGGTTCTCCTCTTCTCACTCAACATCAGTTTATTTAAGTCTCTCTAGGTTTTTATGAAGTCCATCTGTTCCTCATTTCTTATAGCACAATAGTATTTCATCACATTCATATACCACAACTTGTTTAGCCATTCCCCAATTGAAAGGCATCCCCTTGATTTTCAATTCTTTGCCACAAAAGAACTCTTATAAATATTTACAGATCCCTTTCCCACTTCTATGATCTCTTTGGAATACAGCCCTAAAAGTGGTATTGCTGGGTGAAAGGGTATGCACTTATTTATAGCCCATTGGGCATAGTTCCAGATTGCTCTCCAGAATAATTTCATCAGTTCACAACTCCACCAACAATGCATTAGTGCTCCAATTTTTCCACATCCTCTCCAGCATTTATCATTTTCCTGTTTTGTCATCTTAGTCAATCTGACCGATAAGATGTGGTACCTCAGAGCTCTTTTGATTTGCATTTCTCTAATCAATAGTGATTTAGAGCATTTTTTTCATATGATTATAGATATCTTTAATTTCTTCCTCTGAAAACTGCCTATTCATATCCTTTGACCATTTATCAATTGGGGAAAAAATAAAATTTAATTTAAAAAATAGTCTTCCCAGAATTTGCTAACTGCAGATGAAAACAGTATAACATGAAAGAAAGTAAACTTTCATGGGCATGATGTCTCATTTAAGTGCAAGATTAGAAAATCAGCTGATATTCCTATCACATTCATAAAACCACCTGCCTCAGGCATTTCCTCCATGTTTGACTGTGGGCAAATCACTTTACTTTTAAGTGTTTTCTTGTGTGTAAAATGGAAAGAATGTTACCCATAGTTCCTCACAGGGTTTTGTGATGGTCAGATGAGATATATTTAAAGAGCCTTGCAAATATAAAATTGCCATATAAATCCTAGGGTTAGAGAACGTAGATTTTCGAACTAAAAGAAACTGACTGCCTTTTTTAGTGGCTGTCCACCATGCTTGGAATTCTCTTCTTCCTCTTTACCTCCTAGTTTGATTGAGTTCCTTCAGATCTGGTTTTTTTTTTGTCTCAGTTAAAATCCTTGGTACAGGAAGCCTCTCCCGGTCCCCCTTGGTGTAGTGCTTTCCCCTAGGTTGATTATCTCCAATTTATCCTGTATATATTTTATAGTTGTTTGCACATTGTCTCCCCATTATCCCAAAAGTCTTAGGGCAGTTTTAAGATTTAGTTTTAAAGTAGCTTCAAAAAAGGAAGGGTTATATTTGCATTTCTTTCTATTCCCAGCACCTAGCGCAGTCCCTGGCACATAATAGGTGCTTAATGTATTCTTGTTGATTTCACTTGACTTTAGTGGCATCTAACATATCCCTCTCATTTTTACAAAGAAGGTAACTGAGGTCCAGGGAAGTGAAGTGACCTCCTCAAGATCATACAAAAAGTAAACATCAGAGATCCAATTTGAACCCAGGACCTCTGACTCTAGAGTTGGTATTCTTTGTACTGCAGCACACTCCTTCCTTATTAATTATTGTTGTTATTGAATAGATTTCTGTGAATATAGTAATATAACTTATTTTTTTATCCTTCCATTTGATTGTTAGGTCTGATAGCAAGGATTTGTGCCTTGCCTACATAACACAGTGTTCTACACACAATGATTAAAAAATAAAAATTTGAATGTACTTCTGCAGTACATTATTACTTGGACCCTGTCTTTCTTGCTCCTCTGTTTACACTTGACATTGGATCTGTTTCACCTGATACATTCTGCTTTTGAAAAGACCTAACATTTGTAACAGGGTGTGCATGGGTGTGTGTATATATGTACATACATATGTGTATGTATGTACACATACTTTTTTTTTATATTCCTGAGAAGGACAACAGTAGAAATAATTTTAGCAAAATAAAGCATTCCACAGTGAAGCTAGGAGCTCCAGTCCCATCTCTGTTTGTGGCACAAACGTATCAAGTAATTGGAAAATTCTGTGTAACTTGCACATATTCTTGTCCCCATACATAAGATGGAAATAAAAATCTGAGTGTGTAATCTCAAAAGGATTCTAGAATTCAAGAGCTTTGTTTCTCCCACTGCTTCTATTACCGTCTCTTAGTCAATTAGGCATTTAGGAAGATGTATTAACTCCTTTAAGGCTATTAGTATACATATATACCACTTAGTGTATTACAGCCGGGCTGCTTCCATAGGTATCTAAATTACTTTCCTGTACTGCTGAGAATAAAGTCCAATAAGAATATATACATATATATGTGTGTATGTGCATGTATATAGCTGTAGTGTGTATATATACGTACACACACACACACACATAGCTGTGTGTTAGGTATTATTAGTTATTATTAGTATTATTTCTCTTATACAGCAAGTAACTTAGTGGATTAAACACTAGGCCTGGAGCCAAGAAGACCCAAGTTCAAATCTTGTCTCTTGTGTTGTTGTTGAGTTGTTTCAGTCATGCCTGACTCCTCATGACCCCATTTGAGGTTTTCTTGGCAAAGATACTGGAGTAGTTTGTCATTTCCTTCTCCAGCTCATTTTACAGATGAGGAAACTGAAGCAAACAAGGTCAAGTGACTTGTCCAGGGTCACACAACTAGCAACTAATGCCAGATTTGAACTCAGGAAAATGAATCTTCCTGATTTCATGTCCTGCACTCTGTCTACTGCACCACCTAGGTTCCCCTTGCACTCACACTTATTTGCTTATTAAATGTGGGCAACTCTGTAGATGTGACATATCTACTAAGTCATAGGTGAGTTGAGATCTGCTTTGGTAGAGGAAGTTCTCCATGCTGACTAAATTACAGGTCCTTCATTGATTGAAAGTAACTACTAATATTAAGTTCAAATTTCCTATACCCTTCAAGAGGGATCTTGCTGGCTATGTGATCCTATCTATGTAAGTACCTAATATCTAATTGCCCCAGGCAGCTTTCTGAGGCAGTTGCAGAAAAGGTACCTATCTACATTGGTAGAGAGATTGTTTTCATTCAAAATTCCCTTCACCAGTGAAATCACAAGTCTAGAGGGGAAAAAAAGAGAGCGCTATACCTAACATGCTTCTCATTTTTAGAAGCATTTGAGGGAGGCATTTCTGAGTGAAAACTAACTTGAAGAACCTGAAAAACAAAATAACATGTTTAATGAAATTGTGTTGATTCTTGTATCCACCTTTAAAAGATGCCAACCTTTCCTAGTGTATGGGTTTATAGGTCATCTTTTAAAGAGATTATTGACATGTACATACTTCTTTGTATATTCTTCATTTAGCCAGTAAGTTTAAAGGTTTTCTTTAAGCATTTTAATTCCTTTGCAATCTTAGTCAAATACAATATTTTTCTTTTGAGAAACTCAGGGACAAATTTAATCTTTTACGTAGTATGAGCTGGTTCCCTAGGAAACTTGCAGGAAAGAACAACATTTGTAGATTTTCTGTGTGTTTAAATGGTCCTGGCCAAAAATATACTGTGGTTTCCCTAGGATACTTTTTTTCCCCTCTATATCTTAATTTGCATGACTGGTCCTTCCTTCTCTCCACATCCCTTAATGGCTGCCAAAGGCAGTTGGTACCCTAAGTAACTTGTCTGTGACTCATCTACCTCTCTCTCCTAAGCAGCTGGGACTTTGTTTCTTCCCTAATCAGCTGTTTGGCAGGGGAGTGATTCAAAGCTGAGCCACCATCAGTACAGTCAGGTACAGGCTCCCCTGCAAGGCTCATCGTTGGCTCTGACTAGGGGAGTTCCCTGCAAGAAAGGGAAGTTGGCCATGCTAATGAGAGGTTCCTGCTGAGCTAGGCATTTCTCTGTGTTTGTTTTTAGAGAAAAGGGAGAAAATTCTGGTGGGGCAGGTAAGGAACAAGAATTTTAGGGGCTTTGTTCTCTTTTAGTTTTTTATGTTTCCAGCAAGATAGACGGCAGGAAGAGGATGAAGACAATGAAAATATCCCCAAACAACTAATCTTTAAAGCAAAATCATACTGAAATGCTGTTATTATCAGGTAGAATGAGATCAATATTGATTTTATTTATTCTGTTTTATAAATTTTATAATTTATATGTTTATGAATTGTAGATTTACACATAATATATTTATATACTATTTTATAAATTGCTAAATTGGCCAATGTTATTTAGCACTTTTAAAGTTTTGTTGTGGGTTTTTTGTTTTTTTTTACTATTCTTGAAAAAATATTTCTGTTATCTACGGTAACAGAGAAGGTAAAGGGAAGAAATAACATAATTGAAATCTATAAATTTTTGACTCATTTAAATTATTTTTTTAAGTAATTTTTTTACTTTTAAGTAAATCTTTTACTTAATCTTTTAAGTAATTTCATGTAAGTGATCAGGGAAGAAATGGAATGGAATGTGGGTACTGAAAGAAAAGAGCCAGTGAGTGGGAAAGGTGACATTCCAGCAATTTGGAACATGTGGGATGTAAGGGAGATTAGTAGCTTGGTGAGATATCAGGCCCAACAGATGGGAACTATGATACACTTCAATTAAGTCTTCCAAGGAGACAAGTAAGAAGAAGTAGTTAAATAACCAAGGAGGGAATTAGATGAGCAAGAAAAGTAAGGAAAGTGGAAGCTAGGGATAGAAGTATGGATACAAAGCTGATAAAGGAGATTTAAGTCTTTTAAGTTGTTTTAATCCGTCTATAGTGTTTAACTCTGTTATCAAGTCTAGGTTCAGGCAGTATCATGCAGATTTGAATACCTGGGTAAATTTAGATTGGTGCTAATTATAATCCATGATAGTAAACTCTTCAATCTAATACTTACCACTAGAGTGGGAAAGAGTTCTGGGAAATAATCTGCTTTTATTCCGTTCTTTTTTTTTATGTGACCATTCTCAAGGAGGTACTGGGAAACCTGAAAACTCTTACTAGACTTCACTTCTGATCCTTCAGGAAATTTATGAGTTTAAAGAGCCTCTCTCCCTCTCTATAAAAGCTTATCTGCTTTTATACAACTAGCTTCTACTTTTGCATAGATAACTTCTAAATCTCTGTCTCTGCTGCCTTCCCTGGAATCCAGATCTCCAAAATGTCCTCAAGACAGTTTGACAGCCTCATCGCTCCTCATCAATAGGTATGATTTCTCAATTTTCTCCATCAGCGTCAGTGACAATGTCTTTCTAGCTTCCTCATCTCTAAATATCAGCTATATTTTACTCTTTCTTTGTCCTCATTCCTTCCTTGCTCCTTTGTCCCCAATCTCTACTTAGTTGCTTAGTCATGCAGATTCTTCCTCTGCATTGTCTCTCAGATTTCACATTTCTTCTCCATTTCCACAATCACTCTCCATATCACTCATTCCCTAGCTTAACTCCATAGCTTATAAAATGGTCTTGCCTTCAGTTCATCTAGCTGTCAGGTTAGTCTGTCTTCAAAGCAGTTTTTATATAAGATTCAGTCTAAAAAGCCTAGCAGTCAAGGTCCTCTGTTACTTGTCTCCTACACACTGATCATCTTATGAGTCATCCTATTATTCAGCTATTGACTGTGTTTTCCATTGCACACCATCCTTCTAACTATCCTCTCTCTGCATGCATATTACTCATTCCCACCTAAGGACCTTCCTTATGCTGTTCTTGTCTGTAAATCTCTGCCAATGTTCATTACTTCCTTTAAGGCTAAGTTTGAAACTCCATTGCTTTAAAAAACAAACAAACCTGCTTTCTGATAATTCCCCTATTTTGTGTGTCAGTATGCCTTGAAGTAACTTACTTGGTGGCTCAGCAGATAGAGCATTAGACCTGGAGTCAGGAATATCTGAGATCACATTTGGCCTCAGAATTTTATTAGCTGTGTGACCATGGGCAAGTAACTGAACCGCTGTCTGCCTCAGTTTCCTTATCTGTAAAATTAGGATAATAATAGTACCTACCTCTTAGGGTTGTCATGAGATCAAATGAGAAAATATTTGTAAAGCACTTCATAAACCTTAAAGCACCATAAAAATGCTAACTCTTATTATTGTAGCTCTTCCCTATTTATTTGTGAATGGTGGTATACTTTGCCTCCCCACATGGAATGTAAGTACCTTTTAGGACAAAGACTGTGTTGTCCTCTTTTTCATTTCCTCTTTATTTATAGAACTGTGAGATACTCAGACTTTTAGCAAACGCTAACTGAAAAAGGAGGAAGTATATATTAAATAATCCAAGAATCTCTGTATCCTGACATATGTTCGGTAAGGGAATGTATTGTCTTGGGAAACATGAATATGAATGATCACAATCATGATATAGTTAGTGTCAGCACAGTTCTATGGACTGAGGATACTTTCCCTGAAAAGAAGTGAAATTATTGTACCAACCAAGGTAGCCAGCCATACAGTCAAGTTTTAGTTGATAATATAGAATTGAAAGTCATTGTTAATCCTGATACCTTAGCATATCCATATATGTGAATAGATAAATGGAAAACCAAATCAAGAAATTCAATATGAAGTCTGAATGTAAGCTGGTAATGGAACATTAAGCCTTAGGCTAAATAAAACTAAGACTGTAGTGACCAAACTTTGACATGACTCTGATACTTAACTTAGATCCACCATAAATATCATATTCACTTATGTCTTCTTAAAGCAGTTTCAGTAGCATAATCTCCAATCCTGCAAGCATTCTTAATAAACTAACTCTAACATCTTATAAAAATGCATCATTGAGGCACTAGAATAAATGAATTTACCAACCGAGAGATTATGCTTATGTAATACAGGTCTCCCAAGAGGAATGAAAGACAAAAATCTAGTTACCTAAGCGGCTAGTATATAGTGATCTGATATAGTATGAATGCATGGAGGTTGGGCAAGATGCCAGGCAGCCTGGGTTTGGATCTCTGGGGAATAAGAATGTACCAAATAAACCATTTGTGCTACACCGAGAGATGAATGGCATCTTTGAGGGAAAATATCTAGATGAATGAACATGACCCATGAGGAAAAGGAAAGAAGTTAGTCATTCAACACTTAACAAATATGTACTGAGCGCCTACTACATATGTGCAAGGCACTGTGCTAAGTGCTCAAGATGCAAAGGCAAAAGTGGAACTGTCCCTAATCTCAAAAAGCTCATGTTCTGTTTTATAAAGAAGCAACAGCTATAGCTGTAAACCAAAGGAATATGTTTATGAGTGTGAAGTAAGGAATGTGTAAATGGTTACTCAGGCTTTCAATGAACACCACTACACATAGGGAAAATATCACTTAAGAGGCAGAAGTCTCTTTTAATTTGGAAGTCAGTGACATTAGCATTGAAAGCTAGTATGATTGTTTCAACGAAAAGTAGAAAAGGTAATATAGAATTAAGAGAGTAAAAATAGTCATAAAAGAAGGTGAGCAGAAATAACTGAAGGAAAAATTGGGTAAGATCTTTTGAATTATGTGAAAACATGACAAATTGTTTTTCTAAATGTAACTAAAAATATGGTGCGGCTTAATAGTACTTAGGGAATTGTATCGCAGTCTAATAAAGCCCTTTTATTCCCCAAATATGAATTTAAAAAGTAATTTCATTGTGAAAGGATTCTTCATTTCACCAAATTATTCTTCCAGTATTGAGTTTCTGTGCTCCCTTTTTCACTAAGATAAAAAAAAAAAACAGTAAGTTTATATACAGGTACAGTTTTTTCAGGTACACATCTGTTGCATAAACTAACATAAATACTTGTCCAGTGAAATTAAAATGCCCTTTTCTAGTACACATATATGTCACATAAAGCAGTTCCAGTGTGAAACTTTGGAATGGAAACAGTGCCCTCTCCAGATTGAAAGTTGATCTAAATTTCTGTTTACTTCAGTTAATAAGCCAAATATTCAGGTCAGTCATTGGCAGAGGCCAGTCCTAATTAGTGTTTGTTTTTATCTTGAAATGCCCTTTTTGAGTGAAAAACTACTTTTCAAATTTCATCTTCAGTTGCATTCACTTGTTCAGAATTTCCACGGCCCCATTCCTAATCATCTTGAAACACAGAAGTCACCAAATGAATGAATTTCACTTTTTTTCTTTTAAATGCTTAAACTTAGAAGTTATGCGAGTTTCCCTAAGATACTTTTCTTGATTTCAGGTTATCTCTACTTTTTTGTTGTTGTTGAGTTTTTTCAGTCACATCTGACTCTTCATGACCCCATTTGGGGTTTTCTTGACAGAGATACTGGAGTGGTTTGACATTTCCTTCTCCAGCTCATTTTGTAGATGAGGAGCTGAGGCAAACGAAGTGCAGTGACTTGCCAAGGGTCACACAGCTAGTAAGTATCTGAAGGAGGATTTGAACTCATGAGAATGAGTCTTCCTGATTCCAAACCCAGTATTTGTTCACTGCACCACCTAGCTGCCCCCTTATCTAGTAGTTATTTCTCCAGATTTTCTCTTTATATCCAGTTTTTAGTACAACTTAATTTTGTGCCTTGTTTTGCATGGTGTTCTTGTAGTCATTTACAAGAACACCCACACAGACAAAACTTTGGATATCAGTACAGTGAAACTTCATTAATTCAGATTATACTAACTCATAATTTGTGATTATTTGGCCATAAAGTCAGAAGTATGTCCTTTATATGTATGTGTATGTGTGATCTTACAAAGAACTGAGAGTGGGGGGTAGATAATGAATCAGATAGCCTTGCTAATGCTTAAATTGTAAAAGTATTTACTCTGAGTGAAGGTTAACAGACTCTTTTCAAACACCACCCTATGCTGAATGAATTGTCATTGTTAATTAAGCACTTAAAAGAATATCTAAAGACATCAAGCTTCCACAGATCCTATTACAAATGTGTTTATGCATAGTTTTTTTTTTATTAAAGTTTTCCCTGTCAGATTGACCTTTCCCCTTTGTCCCTTTTCCTGGCATTCCCATTTCTCCCCTGTAAACCCCACCCCACCCTCCATTTAGGCTAAATGATCAGAGTTTTTGTGTTCTCTTATTAATGTGGATCTTTTCAAGGAGCAGCAGTCAGGGCCCACTAGAGAGTTCCTGAGCCACTGCTGAGGTAATTTAAAATGGCATTCAATTTCTGAGTAATCCAGTTTTTATTCAGTCAGGGGTAGTCAAGCCCCTATTTCTTGCAGTAGGACATACACATAAATTTTCCAGGAGTTGTCTATACCACAGTACTGCTATAAAGAATGTCAGCATCATTACTGAGTCTCATGGAGTGGTCCCTACTAAAACAGAGTTAGAAATTCACTCATTATCCCAGCTTTCCCATCAGCCCTCTATGTCCTGGCCTTAACTACATTAAGGGTATTCTTTTAATGTAATATGTCAGCATTTAGAATCAAGAAAGCACCACTTACTTCATTCTTTTTATAACTTCCTTAGATTTACCCATATGCTAATTTTTTTAAAGAAAAATTCAGTATTTCCTTCAGTTAATGGCCTCTTCTGGAAGCTGGTGATTTTTTGCCCAGATGCATTATAGGTATATCTTAACCAGTTTCTTCCATGTTCCTTTTGGAGCTATGTGAGCTAAGCCCTGTTCCTGTTGAGCAGCAGATCCAGAGATAAGCAATTTATGTGTAAAAGTGGTTGGGACACTCTTCTTTTTCCTCCATCCCCTTTTCTGTTTCCCTGCGTAGAGATGCTAGTTCCTGACCCTGGAGAGCCAGATGACTTGCTAATATAGAATTTTGACTGCCTATGCTTGAAACCAACCGAAGATCCCTTTGCTCTGCTATGTGCAAATCCTTAGATACAAGGACAAATGTTTTCAAATGTGTAGGTTGAGCAATAAATCTAAATTCTGTGAGATGTAAAGAGAAAGCTGATTAACTTGGCAGGTTCAGTCCTTTTAGGAAGAATTATCACTGACCACTTGTCTCCAAAGGAGGGAGGCAGTTCTATATGTATTCAATGCAAATAAATATTCTCAGACCTGAAAGAGTTTTCCACTTGTTAAAGTCCAAGAAGCTTCACAATGGCTCATTTCTAAATTGAAATAATTGACACATAAAGATAACAATGTGTTGAAAAGTATTTTGAGAACTCTGGAGGAAAAAAACTGATGTGTATAATAGTATTATTATGAGCCTTAGATATTATGTCTCCTGTTGATAGATTTATTTTTAAGGCTTATTGAATCCTAGTTTTGAAATTCTGACAAGGACCCTTGTACTTCTTAAACTAATAAGTTTCCACTTTAATAGCAATTACCCTAATAGATAAGTAGGAAAACTGTAAGCGTCTTGTGATGTTCCACAGAGGAGACATTTTCCTGTCTTAAATGTTCATGAAATATTATTATACTATTTAAAGGAGCTTATACACTTTATAAGTGTATAAGCAGCCATTTATTGGGAACCAGATATGTGCAGTCCTGGATACTGGAGGAGACACCAAACACTGTCCCTTGCCTTCACAGAGGTGATAGATAACAAAAGATCTGTCTCCAATAGTAAAGACCCAGCTATTAAAGCATATGCTCACAAAACTGAGAAATTTGATCATTTGCTTTACAAATTCATTTTTATTCATCACAAAAGTATGTGCTGTAAGAATTCCATTAAGAAGGACCACTTGAATTCTGTCTCAGAAGACCTAGAGTAGCAGAGGTTGCACAGGTCTAAGAGTTGGGATAGCTGGATTGCAAGTGAGGCTTTGCTTTCAATTAACTAGCTTTAGTGGTGGTAGGTGTCAATTTCTTCATTTGTAAATTGAAGAGTTTGGACCAAATGTTCCCCGAGATTCTTTTCAGCTTTACTGTTTTGTGAATATAATTGTTTATTTATGCTGGTGAGCTCTCTGGGGAAGAAAACGCCTGTCCCACTTTTAAATTTAATCTGTATTAATAATTTCTCCATCACTTTCTTGAGTCTTTCTAGACTCATCAAATCTAGCCCTGATTTGTAGCATTTGCCAGTTTCCAAGGTGTGGTTGCCTATTCATGCTGAAAATTTAACAGTCAGCTCTCTAGTTCAAGCTGGCTCCAGAACCACTCTGTTAGTAACAAAGATTGTAAGTCGCATAGCTAGTACTAGAGGGCTTTTTCTACCAAGAGCTCCCTCCTAGGATGAAGTCACAGGTCCTGATCAAAAAAAAAAAAAACAAACCAAAACCCCAAAAGCACAAGATGGAGTAGTGGGTAGAGTTGGTAGACTTAGAATTGAGAAGACCTGAGTTCGTATTCTGCCTTGGATGCTTACTAGCCAGGTGAGTCACTTAACTTTTATATGCTTCAAGTTCCTCACCTGTAAAGATAGGGAGTTGAATTCAGCAGCCTCTAAGGTGCAATCTAGCTCTAAGTCTTTGATCTTACATATTCCAATATAAAGTCTGAGAGAGTCTGGTTTTCAAACATAGTGCCCTTGGAACTGCTACCTACAGAAAACCCAAGTTAGAAATGAAGATGAGCATATTGAAGATATTAATGAAAAAGATATGGCATGTTTTTAAAAGTGGAATTTGTATATTTTCATGATTATATCTATTGTGTATGTAAGAGAAGCAGAGTGATAGTATGGATAGAAAGGGAGGTAAGAAGAGCTGAGTTCAAATTCTACCACTAATCTCCACTGCTTTTGTGACCTAAGCAAATCATCTAACCTCTCAGTGAGCCAAGGAAACTGGAGGACTGTAAGTCATCTCTACCTCTTAAAACCTCATTTCCTAGGGGTAGCTAATTGCTGCAGTGAATAGAGCACTGGCCCTAAAGTCAGGAGAACCTGAGTTCAAATATCGCCTCAGACACTTGACACTTAACTAGCTATGTGACCTTGGGCAAGTCACTTAACCACAATTGTCCTTCCTTCCTGCCTCCAAAAAAAAGAAAAGAAACTCATTTCCTTCCAAATTGTTCAGGCACCACCTTTCTCAACTTGTAGTACTCTCCAAATTACCTCATTTGTTGAATATACTTTTTATTTTATGTGTGTGTATAGAGAGATGTACTTTATATCTATCTTTATAGAGAGATATATGTGTGTGTGTGTGTGTGTGTATATATGTGTGTGTGTCTGTGTATGTAATATATATGTATATATGTATACACACCATGTATTATTTTTTCAATAAAATACCTGAAGGGTAGGGTCTTTTTCATGGTTGTCTTTATTTCCTCTGCCCCTACCACAATATCTTGCATATGTAAGTACTTAATAAATTCTTGATTTGTTAGTTTCAGAGTAGCTGCGGACCTCTATGGTCCAGTCAGTTTCTTTATCTAGAGTTCCCTATGTTAATGAAGTCAAAGGCATTGCACATATAAATTATATGATACTTTTACCAATGCTAGTGAGCTCTCTGGGAAAAAAAATGCCAAGACATCTAGTTCGAATACTAAATACCTTTTGATTTGTCAGGATTATAACTATTATAACTAATTTTGAAGAAGTAATAAGATAGTATTTGGGGTTCATTATCAGAAGTCATTTTAAGTGCTTTTTTGCGTATGCTACTGCTATAGATACAGGGCCATCCTGCCTATTACCTACTCATCCAGCTCTCAGCTAATTGACTGACTTGATAATTGCCTAACTGCAGTGCCATCAAGACTAAGAAGAAAGATCCTTTTACCAGAAATCCACAAGGCATAGTAAGATCTAAGTGCGTAAAAGGACATTTCCACATAGAACTCTCTATCCTTAGAACTTAACCTTCCATTGAGTGCAGAGTTCCATTCCACCTTATTGCAACAAGATTTCTGTTTTATTTTCACTTTCTTTTTGGCAGACTCAAGTAGCTTGTCAAAATGAAATGATTTGTATATGTGGGTAGTTACTTTTTATGGGATGCTATGAATAAGAATATTTTTTAACAAACCAAATTATATTTTCTCACTTTCTAAACTTCAGAGAGGTTTATGGCACAGTATTGATTGAGTGCGCTAGAATTTTTTATGGAGGTTACTAGAAAACTGAACAACAATTCAAAATTATGCCTTCATCCTTGATGCAGTGATGTCCTTGGAGTGGAAAAAGAAGGGTGAAGGAGTTATGAGTGCTATAGCAAGGTGAAATATTTTTTCCAAAAGCCATCAAGATCTTTTTTCCTCCTTTAAAACTACCTTTTTTTTTAATCAGAGGACTTACAAGGTGATGCCAGTATGCATCAACTTTGTTCCCTTATAAATCTTATCCCTTATAAATTTGTGACATTTTACCTTGTTAGGGGAGTTTTAAATTCTCATGTACAGAAATATTGCCTTTGACAAGATAAGAGAACAGGTCTTGAATATTCTTCTAGTTACTGGCGAAAAGTCTACAGTAAAATTCTAAAGTTTTAAAGATAGCAGTCAGATGAGCTAACTATGGACAAGAAGCAGATAGATTAAAATTATTTATTTATTGCAACTGATGGATGGCTTTTCCTTTAAATTAAAAAAAAGAGTATTCATTCCTAACAATAGAACATCTGATGCTCCTATATACAGTATACCAGTGAATTAAAGATTCTGAAAAGATCAGGATTTGTAGATAATTTTTTCTTTTGGCGAACCTGCTACCTTTGAACTGGAGCCCTTCCATTCTGAGAAGCGAAGTCATATCACAAATACCTGTTGTCCATATATTTTGATCTATATACTATAGATCTGTTTTAGAATATTGTTACTTAAAATAAATTATATTCTACAGTTTGAACCTTTAAAACTTTGTCTTAGGTGGCCATTATTTAGTTGGGAAATGATTTCCCTTTTAGTACCTTAGTTTGATAACTGTTATTTTTCTATTAGAAAGGCAACAAGCAATATTAGAATTGAAAGCTATTCTTTTGTGTTATTCTAAATGCTTGTTTTCCTTTTTTCACTCCTGTTAAAACTTAGATCCCAGCACTTTCTTTTGAGATTGTTGTTATTGTTGTTGGTTTTCTGCTGCTGTAATTTGTGTTAATCCCAGTATAGGATAATAGGTTTAGAACTGGAAGGGACTTCGGAGAAAATCTATTCCAAACCCCCTCTCCCTGACTATTTTACAGATGAGGTAACTGAGTTCCAGAGAGCTTAAACAACTTATCCTAAGTCACTCAGAGAGTAACTGGCCGAGCTAGTATTCAAACATGGGTCCTCTAACTACAAATCCCTTGTTCTTTCCAGGGTACCATACTGCCTGTGTTATAAAAACCCTTATCTTCCAAAATAATCAGAACAAAGATTAAAATTGATTAGGTAGAAACTTTGATTTCTCTAATCTGAGGATTGTATATGCACATAGGAAGCTTATTTTAAATTTTTAGAACTTGATTAGAAAGAGTACACTGAGCTGTTATTACACATGGATATTCTTTAGTTTTTATGAGCCTTGTAGGAAATTTTTATTATCAATTATTATTAATACAATGAAGAAAAATGTACCTAATCCTAGGAAACTGCTTAATCCTCCAAGGAGGATCAACATATAGGGTAACAGTCTAAGAAATTTAGAAAAGTATTTTGCCATAATGACTATAAATTATGTATGCTTTTTGAATAAAAGCAATCTTTGGGAACCACACTTAGTTGTTCTTGGTAGAGTTTCTTTAGATTGTGAATTATTTCAGATTTTGATATTAATTTAGGGAAGTTCTTCCATTTTATATATTCTTATGAAATTAATATTTTATTTGAGAAGTAGCTTGTTGGGTAGAGTAAAAACTAACTAGACTTGGAATTACAAGACCCAAATTCAAATCTTGACTCTTACACTTGCTCTTTGTGTGATCCTGAACAGGTAAGACATTTAATCTCTCTGAATTCCAGTGTCCTCATCTGGCAAATGGATATAAAATAGTTGTACTACTCCCTTCATAGAATTGTTGTAGGGAAAGGGCTTTGTTATAGAGGTGGTGCAATAGAACACTGAGAGTAGAGTCAGAAAGACTTGAGTTCAAATGTGACCTCATACATTTACTAGCTGTCTGACAAGTCGCTTGACCTCTGATTGCCTTGGTTTACTACTCTGTAAAATGGGGATAATAACAGCACCTATTTCCCTGGGTGGTTGTGAGGCTCAAATGAGATAATATTTATAAAGTGCTCTGTAAAACTTAAAGTGCTCTACAAATATTATTATAGTTATGTAGTATCAGCATCATTATCATGTAAAATATGGATTTCACATTGCTTAGATTATATACTTTAGTTCTTAGATTTATTTTTTGGTAACAGACTCCACTTGGCCCGGTATAATAATAATAGAACACAAGTTATCATCACCTCTTTTTGAACATTCCATGGAGAATCTTAGAATCTTGTTTTGTCACAGAAGAAGATTAACTTGTATGTTTTCCCACAAGACTCATTATAGTATGAAGTCTAATTTAAAATGAAATAATTAGCTTTCCTGAAATATCTGTCACAGTCTGAGTGTTGCTAGTGAGCAGACAAGAACTGTTGATTTTACTGATGAGTCTTAGCATTCTTAGGTTCTTACCTAAGACTGTTTAGTGAATGTTGTACTTTTAGTTCACCAAATAGTCCCCTAATGGTTGGAAAGTTAATGAAGCTTCAAAAAAATACAGCTTCTAATACAAGGGAAATAATTCTCATACCTCTGGGCATGACTGTTGCTTATAAAACAATAAGAAGAAATATATACTTGGTCTTTTCCTTTTAAAATCCTTAAAGGAAACCCATTCATATCCTTCATTTGTGCTATCATAACAGTATACATTTAGTTGAAGTATTCTTAATATTTTCCCAAAAGACTCCCATAGACTCTTCAACAAGTCAGTGAAATTCCCTGGGCTTCATGTGTCAAAGGAGGAGGTTTGTACTAGATGGCATAATAACTCTTTCATCCATTATCCACCAAATGCCCCCTCGTTATACTGATGAAGAACCTGAGACCTAGAGATTGTGTAACTTGCCAATCAATCAGTTAATCAAAAACTAATTAGTAAGCCTTTATCAAACACTTACTCTATGCCAGCCATTGGGCTAAGATCTTGAGATAAAAAGACCAAAGCAAAACAGTCTCTGGCTATAGGGAGCTTTTTTTTCTAATTAGTAATGTAATTGTACATATATAAACATATGTATGTATGTGTTTGTGTGTATATAGTGTATGTATGTGTGTATCACAAATTTGTTATATTTTATACATTTGTTTATATATAATATGTAAAATAAATATATTCTATAATATGTAATATAGAGCATTATATAGATGCATATACATATATGTATGTGTTTGTGTATATGTGTGTGTATATATATATATATATATGTCTATATGTGTGTATGTGTGTGTACATATTTTATAAGCAGCCCCAGGGGATCAAGAAAGGTTTCATGTAAAATACTGCATTTAAGCTGAATCTTTAAGGTCACCCGGGAATTCCAGGCAGCAGATGTGAGAAGATAGTGCATTCCAGGGAAAGGGGACAGCTCTTGCAAAGGCACTAAGATGGGAGGTGGACCTCTGACCTAAAGAAGAAGTGTTAGGCAGCAAGACAAAATTCAAACCCAGATTCTTGGTCTCCAAATTCAGCTCTCTTTCCACTTCATCATGCCAGGTCCTCCTCAGTCTTAAAAGTTTTTTTGCAAACACCTCCAGTTACAGTTTAAGCTCCTTCACTTAGCATAATAAAAAGCTTGTCCAGATGGACATTAGTTCAGTTTTAAAATATCAATTCACCCAAGCATTTCTTAAGAGCCTGCTTTTTACAAAGCATAGTCATTTCAATGGCTTTGTTGAAGATCATTCATTAAAGAGTCTCTCCACTTCAAGTTTGTGTTTCATTTTTTTTTTCAGCCAAGGATTCCCTATTGCCACATGATATTCTCATTTGGTCTAACTCTTTGAATACAATTAAGGTGGAATCTGTAGATGATTTATTTCAGCACCATGTCACTGCTAAAACAGACAAAGCATATGAATGTGATGGTAGGGCCAGAAAATAAGACTGAGTCCCAGGGAGCCCAGAGAACTTCAGAAAATAAATATATAACTGTCCATATTATTCTCTGGAACAAAAACTGATGCCATACCGAAAGTACATTTGAAAATCATCTGTAATGATGCACAATATTCTTATGTAATAAATGTTGAATTGAGTTAAATGGGAAGATACTGTAAAACCAAAACCTAACCTGGAGCATTTTTTACCTATTGCCTGGTCACTGGGTTACTAGGAATGTGTGAAATGATTTCACTCATTAATTCAGTCTGTTACCATGGAAACACACTTACTAGTTTAGAAACCCAGTTTAGAAACCCTTCAGGCTACTTCCAAGAACATTAATTCTATACTAGTATACAAAGCAAACATCCAAGACTCAAAATCTCAATAACTTTTAAATGGTTAAGGCAAATGGGAGAAAGCTATAAAGGTTGGGGGTGGGAGGGAACTTTCATTTACTAAAGCGTGATTCTGACCACAAGAGGCAGATAAATTGGCTCTTATAAACTGGCACCAAGCTCTCCTCAACCTTTTGTTCTGATAAGAAATTGCCTTTGACATAAGATTAGTTCTCTTGGGAATTTGGTTTTTATTTGAGGTTGTTTCACTCTTCACATGAACCTTCTTTTGTCTTTAAAAATTATATTGCATGGGGCAATTTACAAAATTTTGCCAGTTGTCTAACATTTTATAATACTCAAAAGGGCAGCAACTCTTTCTTCTCTGCCTAGTATTCCCTATCTCCCCCCAAATGAAACTTTATCCATATTGTATATCAAATATCCTCACTTTCTTGATTTCTAGTATCTAACTCTCCTATTAAAAATACATTATCAATTCACCAGTGCTCTAATTATAAACTTTGCATCTCTTTTCTTATATCTGTTTATAACCATATTTCTCTTCTACTAGGCAGCTGGTGGCATAGTAAATAGAGTGCTGGGCCTGGAGTCAGGAAGACATGAATTCAAATCCAGCCTCAGACATTTATTAGCAGTGTGATTCTGGGCAAGTCACTTGACCTCTGTTTCCCTTAGTTTCCTAACCTGTAAAAAAAAAATCTATCTTGCAGGGTTGTTGTGAGGATCAAATGAGATCATGTTTGTAGAGAGGGAAAAAAGCTTCACACAGTGCCCAACATATTGTAGACCTGATATCAATGTTTATTTTCTTCCTACTACCTGCCGTTTAAATTTGCACAAATTAAAATTTTTTTTTCCCTCCTGCTAGCTTACCTCTTACATATTCTTCCATGACATCTCATTCAAGTAGAACAGAATTCCAATCTCCTTGTTTAAAAAAAAATCTCCAATTCTTTTACCTTGTCTTCATGTATGTCTGTCTTGTCAGATTGTGTCTAAGCTTTCCTAGCAAGCAATGATTATATCTTCTGATTCCTGGAATTTATACCTTGTCAAGTATTTGATGAGTCCTTAGTAAATAACATATTGACATATATTTAATCATATTTCTTTGACATTGGAAAAATTATTAATAGATTTGGTATCATTTTGATATTTCTAATTATTCACATTCCTTTAAACTCTATAGGAATATACAGAAGTTGGGGTGTTTTCAGAGCTACTCTAATCTATATAATTAAGCAAATGATGACCTAGTCATTAATCTAATGGGTCTCTAAGTGCTCACAAATCTCGTATTTTATCATTCATTTTAGAATGTTTCTGGGAATGGACATTAAGCTTACTGGCTTTTTGTTTGAGAATCACCTTTCTTCCCCTCTGTGAAAACTGGGACATTTCTAGTCTTATTGAATCTCTCCATATCTTCAAGATCTTCAGTAGTGGTTCCATAATCCTATTTGTAGTCTCTAAGATGTAGTTCATCCTTGCCAGGTGACTTGAACTCATGTTGGTTAAGTTAGAATCAAAGGATTTGAGATTTTAAAACTGGATGTAAGTGCTCATAGGTTGTTGTGTTTGTCCTTCATCCTCAAAGAGGACCATGACATCAGGGAGATGTTGACATGACTTGCAGTTGACTTGGATTTGAGTGAGGGAGGGCTGTGCAAAATCACTAACTTCACTTTCTCCTCCAGAGCCATCTGGATTCAGTGGGCAGATATTCATCAGGACAACTGGAGATGGCCCAGTGTGCAGTGGGAGACTCTGGCCCTTTTAGGCTAAGGTCTTTTCCAGTTCAGATGAGGAAACAAAGGTTTAATGGAGTGACTAACTAATAATTAGCAGAGATGAGAGGTCTTCACACTCCATATCCAAAGAGTCTTTCTGCTAGGAGAGGTGGGGAACCTGCGGCCTTGAGGAAACATGTGACCCTGTAGGTCCTCAAGTGTTCCATTAAGGGATTTGTTCTATGAAGTTTGTATTCAGCCAAAGGATTACACTTGAGGACCTAAAGGGCCAGGTTCCCCATCCTTGTATACTATCTTACTGCTATCTTCTTACCTAGTCCTCTTGTCTTTGAATCTATTATTAATCATTTGTATTTTAACTATTTTATATGGGGAAAAACTCCTGGATAGAGAAAAGTACCAAAATAGATTTTAAGCCATTTTCCTCTCTGTTGTTCATTTACATGTCTTATTGCCCATTACCAAAAACAATAGTCCTATACCTTCCTTCATCTTTGGTCTTCCCCTTTCCCCCAACAATTTAGCATATTTAAGCCACTTTTGCTGCCCTTAGTCAATTTTACAAGACTCATTCCTGTCAGTCTTTCCTTTTCTTAACATTATTCTTAGTGAGTCTTGCCATTTTTCTGTATTTGTCTTTTTACCTTCCCCTACTTTAATTAATCATTCACCTAATCAACAAGCATGTTCAGCATTGTACTGGGAATAGAGTCAAAAAAATTAAACTATCCTTGCTCTCTTGGAGATTATATTATATCTTGGTTGCATATTTTGAACTTGCCCCTTTAAAATTAGAACTCATTAAAGAACTTCTTCTATGATCCCATTGGGATCTTGAGATGTTGCCCCATTTCATTTTTTCTTCTGAGTTTGCTTCTTTTTATTTTTTTTTTAAGCTCCAATTTGTATTCAGACACCATCAATTCTGTCTCGGGGGATGGATAGCATTTTTCATCATAAATTCTTCAGAGCTGTCTTGGATCATTGTACTGCTAAGGATAGCTAAGTCATTCACAGCTGATCATCTTACAATATTGCTGTTACTTTGTACACAGTAGATTTCACTTTGCATCAGTTCATGTAAGTCTTCCCAGACTTTTCTGAGAACATCCTGCTCATCATTTCTTATAGCACAAAAGTATTCCATCATAATCACATACCACAACTTGTTCAGCCATTCCCTGATTGATGGGCTCAGTTCCTAATTCTTTTTTTTATTTTTTAAAAATTTATTTATTTTCTTGTTTACATCATTCATTTCCACAAGATTTTGAGTTGCAAATTTTCTCTCCATCTTTCCCCCACTCAACACCTCAAAACAGCCATCCCACCGTACAACCCCTCACCCAATCTGCTCTCTCCCATGTCCTTCCCCTCGCCCCTCCAGTAGGGCAGGATGGATCTCCCTACCACAGTGCCTGTGTATCTTATTTCCCAGTTGGATAGAGTTAATAATAATAATAATAATAACAATGTATTGTATATGTATTTTTAACATTTGATTATAGAACTTTAAATTCTAGATTCCTTCCGTTCCCCAACCCCCTTCACCCATCCCCACTGGAAGGACAAGCAATTAAATACAGGCTGTACATGTGTAATTCCATAGAACCTCTCCACAATGGGCATATTGTGAGAGACTGATTATATGTCCCTCCTTCCTATCCTGCCCCCCCATTCTATTCTCTACCCTGACCCTGTCCCTATCCCTTTATAGAAGTGTGTACTTCCATCAACCCTCCCCCCCAACTTCCTCTCCCCTCCATCATCCCACCTCTCATCCCCATCCCCCCTACTCTCCTGTGTGGCAAGATACCCAGTTTAGAGTTTATGTCGTTCCTTCCCTAAGCCAAGTTCAATGAGAGTAAGGTTTTCCCTTTCCCTTTTGTCTTCCTGTTCTTCCCCTCCATTGTAACAATTATCCTTTGCCTCTTCTATGAAATGATTAACCCCATTCTGT
>CM053587.1:156167065-156195874 GCA_028646515.1 Pseudochirops corinnae | reverse complement strand
TTTTGAGATTCTTTTTCCATCTGGTAAATTCGACTTTTTAAGGCATTCTTCTCCTCATTGGCTTTTTGGACCTCTTTCGCCATTTGATTTAACCTATTTTTTAAGGTGTTATTTTCTTCAATCAGGTTGTTGACTCTCTTTTCATGATTTTCTTGCAGCATTTTTATTTCTCATCCCAATTTTTCCTCCACTTCTCTCATTTGGTTTTCAAAATCCTTCTTAAGCTGATCTATGGCTTTTAGAGAGTCTTCATATTTCTTGGAAGCTTTTAGTGTGGGAGTTCTGACTCTGTGTCTTCCTCCCATTCCATACTTTGATCCTTCTTGTCCCCAAAGAAGGAATCCAGAGTTCAGTTGCTGTTCTTACTTTGCTTCCTTTGCCTGATCATGATGGCCAGTCAATGATTTTTTAGCTCTGTGGAACTCAGCTTCCAGAGGGGAAAGCTCTGTCCCAAATAGCTGGGGTTTTCCCAGCTGCTGGAGCTATCAGGGGCCTCTTGTTTTTTTTTGTAGCCTCCACCAGCTTTGGCTGACTGAATACGCACCCCAGGACCACCACCCAAGACCATGATCCGGATCCAGGCCGCTCAATATGAGAGCACTTGGCCTCTGAACTATTGCTTGGCCCCCCCCTCCAGTCTGCAGGCCAGGAGCTCTGAAGCAGCCATGTGGAGGTGGCTGCAGGGCCTCCACTTCTGCTGCTTCCTTGCCCTGGAGGCAGTTTGGCTGGACCACTTTTCTCCCCCAGTTTTAGCCGAGATCCACTGACCTTTCACTTAGTCCTTTTTTCTTATGGCTTGATAATTCTGGAAACTGCCACAGCTGCTGCTGATCCACTCTCCTGAAGCTCCAGCTGCAGCTCGGCTCTGCTTGTTTAGTCACCCCCAGGGCCACGCCACGGTTTCAGGCTGAGCTGCTTTCGGCTCCCAGAGCTAAGATGGTCCCTTCTAGCAGAGCTGCCTTCAGTGGGAAGTATATCTGTGTGCGTTTTAGAGCCCTAAAATTTGTTTAGAGTTATATTTTATGGGTATTTGAGGTGGCTGTGTGGGAGCTGCCATACCTTGCTGCTCCTATGCTGCCATTTTGGCTCCGCCCCCCTTTGCTTCTTTTTAAAAATGTTTTTATTGATTTTTTTTATATCACTATAGTTTCCCTCAGTATATCTCCTCCTATCCCTACCAGAGAGCCATCCCATATTTTAAAAAAAGAAAAAAAAATTGAGCAATACATTAAAAAATCTGAAAATATGTATAACATTTGTAAGCTTCTGATCCCTACAAAGAAGTAAAGGTAGGGTAGAAATGTCTTCCCATATTTCTTCTTTTAGGTTGTTTGTTCTTTATAATTTTATAGCATTCATTTTTTACTTTTTTTTAATATGGTTGCTCATTATGTTTATGTTGTTGTAATCATTATTTATATTGGTTTCTTAGCTCTGCTTGCTTCATAGTGCATTAGTTCATGCTGATCTTTTCATGTTTCTCTGTATTCATCCTATCCATCATTTCTTACAGCAAAGTAATGTTCCATTGCCTTTATGTACCACATTTTGTTTAACCCCCAACCTCATCCCAATCAGTAGACATTTTTTTTTCAATCTTTGCTGTCATAAAAAACACTGCTGTAATTAATTTGGTATATTTAGGAACTTTCTTGCTGATAAAATTTCTTGGTTACACTAGTCATTTTATTTGCATAATTTAAAGTGGTTGTACTGATTCACAATTCCACCACATTGAATGCCTGTCTTCCTACAACCCCTCCAACATTAACCATTCCCATCTTTTGTTACCTTTGCTAATTTAAAAGTGGGAAGTAAAATCTCAGGACTGTTTTGATTTACATTTTTCTTATTATTTATCATTTGGAGTATTCTTTCATGTGGTTCCCCATTTCTTTCTAATCAAGATAATTTTGACCATGTAGTCAAAGTCACTTTTCTCTCTTGAGCCACTTTCCCTTTTAGAGTCTCAGGTGATGAGATTATGCATGTCTTTTTTTTCTGAACTTTTTGCAATTTATTTTCCTAAACTCTTAGATGAATATTATACACCATATTCAGCATCCCCTGCTTTGACAGTCATGAACTCTAATTGTTCATGCACCTGGGTGTTCTATTTTATTATTAATAGAAGTCTATGAATCTCATTTTAAAATATATTAATTGTCTCTGAACTTGCTGCCAGAATTTGTTGTTATTGCCAGATGGCAATGAAATGTCTAAATGTCATTTTTAACCTTTTCATCAGTTGGTATTTTCTTTCAAATTCAAAACTAAATCTTTGTTTTCTTTTTAAATAAACCAAAGATCATAAAGGATTTATAATTCCAAATTAACTATAGTTCACATTAATTAAAGCCATGTTTATTCCAGATTAGACAAAATGACTTCTCAAATTATACATTTTATATATTTTAAGAATTAAAAGCTCTATATGATTGTATTCTATAATGTAATATAATCATGTTTAATTGAAAGCACCTTAGAAGGTCACCAATAGAGTTCCCTCTCTTATTTCTTACCTATATTTCCTCCCAGGCTCCCTAAGAGCTGGTCCAGGTGCCCGGTGGCATCCAGCTTGTCTTATATTGGCTTGTGTATGGTTATGTGGTATGGTGGAAAGACCACTGAATCTGGAGTCAGAGGACCCAAGTTCAAAATCCTGTCTTTGGCATTTCTAATCTTTAAGAACTTGGATCTCCAAGATTTTGATATCATTGGTCCTTTGGCCTTGATTACTTGAGATGAAATGTATCCTGTTCAAATGGAAAATAATATCCAGAAACTTGAGCCTAGGCTGGGAGGTAACATAGTACAGCAGAAATAGCATTGGCTGTGTATGTAGTCAGGTGATCTAGGTTCAAATCTCAGCTCTGCCACTCCCTACAACAATGAAACAAGGTCAAATTTAAACTGAATTTGCCCATGATGGAAATTAGTATATGTAACAATGATCAGATTGTTGATCAGCAGCAAATCTTTTAGTCTAATTTGGCAATATCTCTGTGTAGCAGTTCCCAATATAAAAATGCCACTGATCTTACTATTGGCCACTGTCTTACGCACCTTAGGCAAAACTAAAGGCATGAAGCTAAATCCTTAAGTCACAGGTTTCTTCACATTATCTTTTTTGAGCAAAGTCATATTGGGTGAAACTGTTTCTCAAAGTGAATGAAAGTTTGATGACATTTAATGGCAGAGGTCATAGGACCGACTTAGCCATATCATATATTAGACATTCTTACAATAACTGGTCAGTCAGTGTCCCCAATTCTCAGACATAATAATGTTAGTAATAAGCACCAAATATATACTAGTCTCATCTCTACTGTTTTTTTTTTATTGTATTCTCCTTTCAAGAAACTGCAAAAATAGGGAAAAGAATTATAATCCCAGAAACTTCAGAGTTGGAGAGAATCTCCCTGTACTTCTCCAGATATTGGGAATCTTCTAATACAGTGGTTCTCAATCTGTGGGTCGCGACACCTTTGGGGGTCGAACGACCCTTTCACAGAGGTCGCCTAAGACCATCAGAAAACACGTATTTCCAATCGTCTTAGAAACTGAGACACTGCACCTCTATCCATCTCCGGGTCCGCCTACGTGCAGATACCCCCACATATGAGTATTAAAGGGCAGCGGCATTAGAAAGGTTGAGAACCACTGTTCTAATAGCTCTTTCTGTATCCCTTCTAGGTACTGTTATTTTAAAATTTATTATTGCCTCCCCATAGCTAATTGGCAGGATTTGAAAAAAATGGAGATTTTGGCCAGGAGCATAGTATCAGTGCTAGTTGCAGGGTTGGATTGGTATAATTTGCTCCACTTGCTGGCAAACTCTTGGTAATGTCTAAAGAAGTTTGCACTAGTGTAGTTTATCTAGAACCATAGAATCAAACAGACAATGTTTAAGAGCTAGAGCTGGAACCTAATCTTTTGACTTTTCAGTCAGTTCTTTCTGCTATGCCAAATAGCCTTCCCCAGACCAATTGAGTCAATGATGAAGATAATACTACTTGTTAACAGCAGAGCCAAGGCGAAAAACCTGGTTTCCTAATTCTCAAGTCCTTTTTTTTTAAAAAATGCTACTCTTCATGATTTAGATTTTGTCTTCTTCTCACCTTCTTCTCCAATCTTCTTATCTCTTTTCCACTTTTTTCTAGGACTTCAAGTGCATTTTGGTGTTAGAACTTCCTGTGCAATTTGAGAGAGATATAAACAGTTACTGTTTACAATTTTTAAAAAATCCTAACATCCTTCTTTCATCAAATATTTTATTACCATTGCCAAATTTAAATATTTACAACCCTGTGTTTTTAAATGACACCACAAACAATAGAACACTATGGCATCATATCAAGCACCATTTTGAAATGTTTCTTAAATGACTTGCTTCAGTGATTTATCCAACTATAAAAATGCCATTTGTCAGTGGAGAAACCAAAAGCCCATTGCCTCCTGGGGATGTATATTTCATTTCAACTTAATCTTCTGACTTCCCTTTAGTCTATTCATATTACTGACACAGCATGTCAGGTTTATAGATTCCCAGACCAGAAATTCTTTGAGGGGAGAGAGGAAATACCTCTTCCTCTTTTTTTCCCCTTGAGCCCTACTCTGTTCCTCAGACGATCCAACCTGAGTTCCACAATCTAAGTCAGGCTCTCCTGTATTTTTGATGATAATCATTCCTTTTCTGTAGGTTTAAAATTCAGATTTGAAGACTGGTAGTTCATTCTCTTTAGTGCATTTCCATGACATCTTTCACTGTTCCTACCTCTGCAAGCTCCTTGCTTCCCAAATGTTGCCTAAATGCATCTCATTGCTCAGTATTTTCCTTTTATCACTAGACCATGCCAGATGAATCACATTTATTTCATTTCTTCAAAAGTATCTGCTAGAAAAAGTCTTACTACTCTTATATTCAGTTCCAATTTCCTCCAGGCATGCAAGTGGAACTCACTGTAGGCATATGAGGAAATGGGAAATTTGACTCTGAGCCCAAAAGAAATGAACACAGAAGAATTCTGGTCATTTGTGCTCAGTGGAGCTACAATAAAATGGTAAAGATGATTCTAATTAGATTGGCAGTGCCTCCTTCCCTGAGTTTATTCTTATATTAATAGGAATTCCATTCAGTCCTTTATCTAAATAGTCATTTAATGTCAAATAATTCCTAGTGACCATTTAAATTTACTACCATGAGGAAGGGGTCGGAGGGGAGATTTGTAGAAGAAAGAGAAAGCTGAACTTTCTGCCATTAGACAGATCCCAAACTATATTCATGGTTTCTTTGTCTTTATGAAGTTGTTAATATTCCTGTGGCTTCTTACTATGTTGACTAATCAAACTTTGTAACCTGTTAGTTTTTTTTTCCCCTTTTAATAGAATATGTCAAGGTGTTAAATAACTGGAGGTGTTTAAGTGAAATTTTTTAGTGATTTTGTTTTTTTGCATTGTAAAAAGACTTTTCTGCTTTAAAAAAATTACTTGGGAAGTAAGCAGAGCTTAATCGAATTCTTACTCTTTATGTTTTACTTGACAAGAGCAGACCTTCAGTGGCTTAGTCCAACTCAGCAGCAGCTCCCATGCAGAGAGAGCCATGGGGACTAAAGAATACACTGGACTTTGATGCGGTAGAAAGAAAAAAAAAAAGTCTCAATTTACAATTTTGATAATAGAGAAAAAGGTTACTAAGAATAATTAAAATCCCCCCCTCCTTTTCTTCTCTGATGGACATGATCATACGAAACAGAACAAAACAAAGAAAAAAGAAAGTGTACCTGTCAAATTTGGGCTGGACCTTTGATTTCATTGATTTGGAGAACTGACTGTGTAGAAATTTCCCTCTCCTGGTTCAGACCAGCAGTTGTTTTGCATCTCAGTTTTATAGTTTTTCCAGAAAGTTAAACCTTGGAAACACAAAAGAGGAGAAACCTATTATCTCCTGAAGCAGCCCATTCTATTTTTAGATAATTCTGATTGTTAGGAAGGGTTGTGTCTTTTTAAATTTACTTGAAATCTCTGCTTCTTCCCATGTATCTTCCATACATAGTTTCTTATTCTACCCTTGGAAGCCAAGGAGAAAAACTCTCATCCCTCTTCACATATTCAAAGGGTTATCCCTTTAATTACCAGATAGCTAATGTGTCTGCCATAAGTTGTCTCTTTTACAGGTTAAACATACCAGTTCCTTCAGCTAATTCTCACGTTTCATCAACTCTAGTCCATTGCTAACCTTGTCTCTCTACTTCCTTCCACCAGTCCCATTCAGCTTGTCAAGGTCCTTCCTGAAATAAAGTTTCCAAAATTAAACTCAGTACTTCCAATGTGGTGTGACCAGAGTAGAGTATATCTGGGCCTAAACCCTTCCTTGGTTTGTACATTAGGCTTCTCTTACAATGAAGAAACTGTTTTGACTTTGGTGTCACAGTGTAGCCTCATGTTGAACTGAATGTGTTCACTGACACACTAAGATTATTTTTCCCTATATAATCATCATCTAACCATAACTTCCCAATCAGGGACATTTTTATTACTGACTTTCTTCTCAGATATTATCTCCTGTGTGTGACTGACCCTTGCTCTTGACATTTGTCTTCCTCTACAAAAAAGGAAATTCTAATCCAAGGAAACAAGCCACATAGGTTATCCTTTTCTTCTCTGAAGCCAAATCTCTTCCTATTGGTAGAAATGATCAAAACCTCACTTGTACCCACTTAAAATCTTCAATTGTTGCCGTCTACAGGCAGCTATGGCACAGGAAGACCTGAATTCAAATCTAGTCTCAAACACTTACTAGATGTGTAACTTTGGGCAAATTGCTTCACCTCTATCCGCCTCAATTTCCACATCTGTAAAATGGGGATAAAAATGGAGGTGGGTTTTTTGTTTGTTTATTGCCTAGGCTTATTGTAAGAGTCCAGTGGCATGATGTTTGTAAGGGACTTTGCAAACCACACAGTCTTATATAAATTCTGGATGTCATCGTCATAATTGTTCACAAGTAACAATAAGTTACTAAGTTACTTCAAGTGATAGTGTTGGTTCCCAAATGAATCGCCAGCCCTGGTCATCTGTTTCACAAGCCGTAGGAGGCTTTCTATCCCATCCTAAATGAGTCATCTGGGAAGGCACATATTTGTATCAGCTAGACCAATAGCCACTTGAATTTACCTCTCAGTAGGAATCACCAGCAACCATCTCTTCTTCTGACCAATCCTGGATTATTTTTTCCTGTCTTTCAAGGAGCACTTCTTTCTCCCTAATAACTTGGAAAACAATTGTATGTTTTTCCAATCATTTCACATCTTCTTAGGAGAACCTCTGTTCTTTTTGTATATGATAATATTGTTTTAAACATTAGTGAAAACGCAAACATAGCAAATCTTATTAGATCACTATAAAATGCTTTTCCCTTGTCCCTTCCATACAGACCCTCAGTACATTACAATGCCTTTTGGTTGCTCTCGTGGCTCCAACTCTGATGGCAGACTAATATAGCAAAGTATCCATTGGCCAAGCTGTTTATTGCCAGCTTCCTGCCTGCCCCCCGCCCCTCGCCCCCCATAGGACAGCTATTTTGTTTAGCACCCATTGGTTGTAGATGAGCAGATTCCTGCCTAAGTAAAGTAAATAAAAGTGGTCCTTAAAATACTGAGATAGGGTCTTAGCATAAAGGCAATTATCATTGAGGTACTCTCCTAATTAATCTGATCTTCTCACTTTTTGCTGCTACACTTTATATAACTGATAACCTGGAGAGTAGAGGGAATTCTGCGAACCTTATCCTTCTCTCTTTTCATATGGAAATTAATCTACATTTTGTGTACCTGGGCTTATTACTTGGCCCTAGCAGAGACATAAACACAAACTCAATGTGATGTCTGTAGGTCACTGGAAAACTCCCATTCTTGCTGTATTGAGCTCTTTGGTTCTCATATGCTGTTGATAGAGCCCTTGGGGCTAATTTTCAGGAGAAGTTGCTTCTGCAAACTGCAGAAGAGTAAAGTCTCTGCATCACTCCCTCAGGGTGGATATAGTTCTATATCAGGTTTTTAACCTGGGGTCCACGATCTTTAAAAATGAATATTTTGATGACTTTCAGTATATTATCTTCATTTGTAATCAGCTGCATTTCAATATTGTTGGCTTCTTTTGTAATCCTACGTATTTTAGTTCATGTATTTAAAATCTTTATTCTCAGAAGATCATGAATTACACGACACTTACAAAAAGCTAAGGGTCTCTAACCTATATCCCTGTTAGAAAAAAAAAAACCAAAATCCAAAGTATTAAATATAAAGCAGTTTCTGTTCCAAATGTGCAAATGTAGTTGAGTTTGTCACATCATTAACATAATATTTGGTGTCTTTTGGAAACAAAGTTATATTTTTCTAATGAACCAGAAACTTTTCTTTGTCTTTGTTATTGTTGAGTCATTTCAGTCAGGTCTGACTCTTTGTGACCCCATTTGGGGTTTCCATGGCAAGGAGACTGGAGTGGTTTTCCATTTCCTTCTCCACTTTATTTATTGCAGATGAGGAAACTCAGGCAAATGGGTTTAAGTGACTTGCCCAGGTTCACACAGTAAGGTAGCTAAGTCAAATTTGAACTCAGATCTTCCTGACTCCAGGCCCAGCACTATCCACTGTGTCACCTAGCTGCCCATTTCTGTGTCTTTACTGAGATAGTATTGAAATGTAATCAAACACCAGACCTATTCATAATTCTATATGAATAATGATCAAGTCTCCTTTTGGTGTTTCCTCCTGGTTAGGTCTCATTGAGGAAATGGGGTCTCATTTGATCTTTGAAGGAAGACAAGGAGATCAGTAAGCAAGAGATAAGGAGGAAGGGCATCTCAGATGTGAGGGGAGGCAGGCGAAGAGAGTGGGGCAGCCAGGGAGAAGAGGATGGGGACAAAAGTGTGGGATGAGATCAGGAACTGTTAATTGCCCATGTTGGCTGGAAATAGGGCAAAGAGACGTATGTAAACTTAGACTGAAACATTAAAAAATCAAAAAAGTTAAAAGCTAAATCTGAATCAGATTGAGGAGAATTTTAAATATCTAAGCAGTAGTATTATTTTGTAGTATATTCATTATATCTAAGTAGTATATGTTATTATTTTGTGGGAAAATGGGAAAGGAAGCAAATAAGCATTTCTAGCACCTGCTAATATGCCTAGTACATAAATAGTATGTCATATCATTCTCACAACAGCCCTGCAAGGTGGATGCCATTACTCTCCCCATTTTACAGCTGAAGAAACTGAGACAGACAAATTAAGAGGCATGACCAGGACTACAAAGCTAATAAGTTTCTTGAGGCTGATTTGAATTCAGGTCTTCCTGGGCAATAAAGGCACACTACCCCACTGCTTCCCGGAGGTGCTTAGGAAAGAGGAGAAATGGTTGGGTTTGTGCTTTCATTCACAGTGGTGTGAAGGATGGAAGACTATACAGTAGCTCAAATAAAAATTGATGAGGTCCTGAATTAAGGTGGCAGTCGTGTGAATACACAAGAGGATGGATTTGAAGGAATATTGTCAAAATGCAATAAATTAGACTTGGCAGATGATTAGTAGGAAAAGGAGCAGTCACATGAGCCTCTGAGGTTGCAAGTCTGGGTTTCTAGGAAAGATGGTGACACTTGCAACCAAAATTGAGATGTCTTGATAGGGAATGAATTTAGTGAGCTAGACAGTGATGTTGTTTGTGGTTCTGATGGGATATAGAAGTAAAGATTCACAGCAAGTAGTTGGCATCATGAAACTGGAATTCAAGAGAGAGATTAGGCCTAGATATATAGATATGGTACTCATCAGCACAGAGATGAAAATTAATACCATGAGCTCTACAAGTTCACTGAAGGAGAAAGTATCTGACCACAAGTAATGGATACAATCTAGAGGATTTCTTGATGCTCTGTTTCTGATATATTAAAAAGGAAAAGAATGTATCACATTACATAACTTTTTTATGGACAGTTTCAAAGAGAAAATGAACAAGAATTCTGTGGGACGGAAGCTGCAAAAAGACTACAGTCTGCCTTAGTGGAGAGATTGCCTGCCAGAATAAAACCACCAATCTTTCTAAGTATAAAGAACTTTTTTCTCTTTCCATTTGAATGGTGTGGCCAAAAATTACTAACCTAAATACATCAACTTCACCAGTGCATAACTACAGATTTGTATTATTACTTGACTTTGCCATAGAAAAATATATTTCAGTAACAAAGTTAATTTGATAGTGTGGCAAATTGAAACCAGATTCTGGTTGTCAGGTAAGGTGTTCAAAATTAATGGTGAGCCTAGGTGGGTAAGGTAGTTCTTGGGGAGAGGATTCCACCAGACTAGAGAAAGAACATTCCTTATATAGTGTGTGATAAATAATAATACTTAATAACATTACAAAGGAAACGGTTCAGAGAACAATCAAGTTTTGTTTCATTTTGTTTTTCTGGAACAGAGTCTAACTTTAGCAGTTTCTTTGAGTACAGAGTTTCTAATAAGTGAATCAAGCCTTTTCCCTCTTTACATCAATCTGTAAATTTGTACAGATATTTTTATATTTGGTCCACAATGATAGGTATTTTGACATTAGGAGTTGAAATTCCATAAGAAGCTTTGGAAATCAGAAGCATTTAATAAGTATCTACTGTGTTCCAAGCACTATGCTAGACCCTGGAGATAAAAAGCAAAAAAGAAATCAGTCCCTTTGAGGAATCTGCAAATGATCAGGGGAGACATCGGGTGCACATCTAAGTATATATGAAAATGTACAAAAATAACTGCGAACTAGTTTGTGAGGAGAAGGCATTAGCAGCAGCTTGGGTTGGGGGGAGGGAGCAGGAAAAGCCTTATGTAGCAGGTCATACTTAAAGCTGTATTTTGAAGAAGGTTGGAAATTCTGAGAAGTCAAGATGAGACAAAAAGCAGTACATTCCAAGGTTTGGGGTCAGCCTGGGCAAAAGGAGAGATGGGTAATGGAATGGTATATGTGAGGGACATTAAGCAGGCCAATAAGATTGGATTGTAAAAGGCTTGATAGGAAGTGACTTACTAAGTGTGGAAAGCTAAACTGATAACAGGCCATGAAGGTCATTAAATGCCAAACAGAAGACATTTTTGATATTAGAAATAATAGGGAACCACTGGGGATTCAAGCATGTAAGTGACATGGTCACCACTTGTACTTTAAGTAGCTGTGCAATAAGCTCCTTTGGGGCACCCCTTTTCCATTCTTCTAGTCAAGTAAGGAAGATTTTGATATCCTTATCAAAAATAAATGATTCTTTTTGCCAATTCTTCTATTCTGTAGGCATACAGTATCAAAGAAGGTAGTCATGTGAGTTATCATAAGGTTGTAATAGTGATAGATAGATAATGTATATATGTATTTATACTTTCATTCTATGTGATCCCATCATACTTAATTTGCAGATTTTTTTTAGGGTATGGAAAAATTAAGCACAAAACTGTCGTGTTTACTTCTGTACTTAAAATAACTTTGTGGTTTCTCTCTCTTCCCACTCTCTTTTCCTTGTCTTAATTTGTAAAAGTATTACCACTGTTTAGGTTGGGAAAAAATAACACCTTATTGTATGTAGAAGTGAGTCAAATAGATAACTCTGCTCTCTTTGTGAAATAAATCAATATGTAAAACTGGAAAAGTTTATCTTGGAAGCAAATCCAAGAAAATGTGGTTTCTCCTCATAATGACTTTTGTTGGATTTGTAGCCCATGAAAAATAGGTGTTTTTGAAAATATAATTTAGATAAAAAAATTATCTCTTTCTCATGATACTCTCACGTGAGGAACAGGAAGAATGGGAAAAGGAAACTGTGTGAACATTCAAAATCACCACCATTCCTTGCAGCCATCATTATTCTTTGAGTTCCATAAAGTGATTTACTAAATAGGAAATCACTTGTAACTTATACAGTAATCAGTGACAAATCCCATTGAAACACAGATGACCTGCCCCTTTTGCTACTAAAAGTCCTTCATAGTTAAAACAAAAGAAGGATGTACTTTGCAAGTGACAAAAAAAGTCATCAGCTTAGAGATGAAAATTGGTATCGGATAAAATGAAAATGTGGTATTAAATATGTAAAATTTACTTTAACTCCTAACTTTGTATCTTCAATCCCTATGATTTTAGGAAAGGGAAGGACTTGGCATCAATTATACCCCACAATTCATTTCTAACATATCCCTATAGGGTTGGAAGCTACATTATGGTACTGATAACCCAGCACTCCCAGGCCAGAGGAGATAGAAAGGAGACATGGTGGCAAGAAAGGTGAAACAAGTTGATCTGGGGTAGAAGAATGGGGACAAACTAGGTTTCCCTTCTGAATGTTAGAGTAACAAGTATTCATTTTTGTCATTTGTCAGTCATGTGTGACTGTTCATGACTCCTTTGGGGATTTTCTTGACAAAGATACTGTAGCTCATTGTAACAGATAAGGAAACTGAGGCAAACAAGGTGAAGTGACTTGCCCAGGGTCACACAGCATGTAAGTTTCTGAGGCAAGATTTGAACTCAGGAAGATGAGTTTTCCTTACTCCAGGCCCAGTAGTCTATCCAGTGTACCACATAGCGGACCCCCTCCCCCCTAAAAAAACAACCAAGTATTCAACTTCTCTTTTATATTAAACCTGTTTTGTCTTCCCCAAGAATAACAAAATGGTTTTGACTAGAGAATCATATTATATCATTTTAAAGATCTTAAAAAAACACTGTAGAGATCTTAAAAGTAGAGCTAGAAAGGACTGGGAAGTGATGGTATTCAATTCTTTCATTATACAAATGAAAAAACTACAGGACCTTAAGTCAACTTGTCCAAGACGGAATAGTAATAACAGAAGCAGGATTTAAATATATAGGTTTCTGACACCAATTTTAGCATTTCTTCATGGTCCCCATTTAGCTATCATCATTTCATTCCCCTCTTTTTACATGTCAGGAGACTGAGTCACAGAGGTTATCACTTACCGTAATATTCCCATTGCAGAATATCATCTGCCCTCATCTATTGAACCCGATTCCTGTGCTTTCTATGGGGCGTATTTTACTGCTTCTTAGCTTTATGAACTTGGACTTCACTTAGCTTCTCTGACCCTTTGTTCCATTAGTTATGGGAAAGAAGGAAGGAAGGAAGAGAGGGAGGGAAGGAAGGAAAGGAGAGAGGAAGGGAAGGGAAGGGAAGGAGAAAGGGAGGGGAGAGAAGAGGAGGGGAGGTCAGGAAAAAAAAGATAAGATATTTACTTTGTGTGCATCATGTAATTGCTTTCCTTCTTAAAACTATGGCATTACAAGTGTTGGTATTAGCCATAGGTGCTGTAGTATTTTTACCAACATCTTCCAGACCCTGCTAGCAATGTAATTCCTGATTCAGGAGGGAAAGTGATATAGAGAAGAAAGAGCAAATGGGGAATTAAATTGGGAAAATACCTTTTAAAAAATAATTTTCACAATTTGTGGATGGGGACATATTAAAGTAAATAAGGTAATTATAAAGAAGTTTAAGTAGAGAAATTTTTCTAATGATAGGCTATTGTGCTTGCATCTTCCTTCTATTATTGTCAAGCAACATTTCAACGGTTACCATTCATGGTTTTTTTTTAACTGAAGAAAGGAATATTTATCCATTCAGACTCAGAACTTAAACATTCTATTGTTTTCCTTATTAGAAATTGGTCTTAACAAGTATGTGTCCCATATGGCAGATAAAAGACAGATAAAGCATTTGTTCTTTTTCAAATATCTTTGTGAATACTAGATGCCAGAATAGTTGGACCATGGAAATAGTGTTTTATTAAAGGCATATGCATTTTCTGTAACCAATGCCACCAATTCAACAACTATCTGTCGACCTAGACTTTCCATTGTCACTTCTTGTAGGTGCAGTCATGGCTTAATCTTAATGAACTTTTAAAATTTAGAAGTCAGATTGACCAATATATGCTTTTAAAAAATCATTTTTATGGGTGTGGGCCTCAGGTTCTGATCTCATCAATGTAAAGCATCTACTTAGCATGGAAACTAATTCCAGCAATACATTTGTACCTCTTAGAGAGTTGCCTTAGGCATGAGGTGTGATCACCCAGCTAGTGTATATCAGACACAGGATTTGCATCCACAGAATCATAGAATTTAGAAGAGTTCACAGTGACTATCTTGTCTAACCCATATCTGAGTTGGAATCCCCCATTGCAATATATCCAACAAATGATCACAAGGGATCTTTTAGCCTCTTCTCAAAGATCTCACATAAGGGGAAATGTATTGTTGGAGGAGTCAATAAGAGTAAATTCTATTCTCATTCTAGTTCTAGGAGGAGTTCTAGGAGGAACTCATTCCTGAAGTGAATGTGGTTGAAAATGGGAGGTGTATACTCCTTCTTACTAAGCATTTGTAACAAAGAAGTATCGATCTGAGGATGGTCTGACAAGTAACTTAGATTTCAGGGTGGGGGAGGTGGATTTCACAGAGTTCAGAGAAATGATTACAACCCATTCCACTTAGAACTATCCCTAATTGTTAGGAAGTTTTACCTAACATCAAGCTGAAATTTGCTTCTTTGCAGCTTCTGTGCATTGCTCCTGGTTCAGCTCTTTGGAGCAAACAAAATGAGATTGATTCTTCCCCCAAATAAAAGCCTTTCAGATACTTTAACACAGCTATCAAAGATTTCTTCATGGTTTCTTTTTTTCCTTCCCCTTTCATGGTAGTACTAGAGTCACAAAGAACACCATATCTGAATCCAGTAGCTATATTCCCCAAACCCCTTGAAGCCCACAGTGCTTAAAACCCCTACCCTCCTCTTCAATACAACTAAGAATGATCACCTCCCTGTTTCTTATTTATCTAAGCTCTCATTTCCATATTGGCTTTTTTTGTTGTTCCATCTTCCATTCCAAAGGTCATCATCCATCTTGTCAGTGAAAACTGAAGCAAAATAAAAATGTGAGTCCTGCCTTCTAGATGCTTTCTGTTAGAATATCATCCTTCTGGGAATGATTCTATACCTTTCTTGATCATCCTTTTCCCCCTAGTGTGAATATTGTCTTTAGTTTTCTTCCTGCCTTCATCTCATTCTGAAATTTTGCACTTTTGACAATGGTCTTACAGTGTCAAGAAACACTGTTGTATTTCTCCTGTTTTACTCCTTGTTTTCTCTTTGCTTTACCATCTGTGAGTTCCATGTTGAACCCATATCAACTTCCATTTTCTTATTTCTAGGACTTGTTTTTCACTGGGTCCTGAGGATTTTGTTTTTGAGTTTCTCATCCTTCTTAGGGGTAACTTCCTTGTAGATATTTAATCTATGTTATTCTCCCAATCATTTCTCTGAACTCTATGAAATCCACCTCCCCCACCCTGAAATCTAAGTTACTTGTCAGACCATCCTCAGACCGATACTTCTTTGTTACAAATGCTAAGTAAGAAAGAGTATACACCTCCCATTTTCAACCACATTCACTTCAGGAATGAGTTCCTCCTAGAACTCCTCCTAGAACTAGAACAAGAATAGAATTTACTCTTATTGACTCCTCCAACAAACGGAATGAATAATCAATCATTAAAGCAAGTCAGAAAGTTGTTGACTGCTCTGTTTTATCAAAGAATTCTCACAAATATGTGGGTAAGTGAAATTTTCCATCAATCATTATGCCTCTGTACCAAGTCTGTGATTTGTTTCCTCATTTTGTTATATGGTCTCTAGTATACCATGGTGACAAAATTGCTTCTTCCTTACATTGTCATCCAAATACTCTCCAATATGTGTCCCCATCTAGTTTGTGAATTTCCTCAAGGAGTAAACCTTATACTTTCTTACTTCTCTGTTACTTCTGAGCAGGTTGGTGGCACAATGATCATGGGTGATTTATTATAGCCCACCCTGTAGGCTTCTCCATTATCCTTTGGGTGACCCTCAAGTTTAATTATGTTTTGGCATATGAGTTTCTAAGACTTAGGAGCATCAGCTGCCAATTAATTATTCAATCAAACCCGAATCATTTCTTAAGCGTCTACTATATGCCAGAGTTAGTGCAGTGGATACAGCGCTGGGCCTGGAGCCAGAAAACTCATCTTCATGAGTTCATCTGGCCTCAAACACTTACTAGCTGTATGACCTTGGGTAAGTCACTTACCCCTGTTTGCCTCAGTTCCCTTGTCTATAAAATCAGCTAGAGAATGAAATGGTAAAGCACTCCAGTATTTTTGCCAAGAAAACCCCAAAAAGGGGATCACAAAGAGTCAGACATGCCTGAAAAAATGACAAAAGAATAACAAATGTACCAGGTACTGTGGACAAAAGTAAAAGAAAAAAGATCCCTACTTATAGGGAATTTGCTTTCTATTGGACATGGATCCTTACGTTAAATCTGGGGAAAATATTTTTCAAATGTTTTCTAAGTAGCTTACTTAATAGCCTCCCAGCAATAAAACTAGTTCTTTTTTGCAAGTTCATAGTATGTTATTCTCTTTAATGAAGGAGTGTTATCTATGTGTAAGTTGTATATACTTAACTGTGTGAGCGATGATAGTCTGGTTTGACAGTCAGCATAAATGAAACTCTTATGAAACATATTCAATTTCTCCTGCCCGGAAAAGGACTATGACTCATAAAAGGAAAGGGGCAATTAGATGGTAACTGTTATAATAAAAATAAAATTATTGCTAACATTGAAATCTGAGTTCCCTTACAGCAGTAAAGCCCTCTTCTTCAATATGACTTAACCTACATGTAGAAACAGAGATTTCAGGAATAAAGTGAAAAGAAAATTAATCATCTTAGACTAGGATGGAATTTGGTAGGATCTTCTTTGATTTTCAGTGATCTAAGGGACAAGAGACCTTTTTATTGCAATCAGGAATAAGACCTTAGGGAAAGGCCAGGAATGTAAGGAGTCATTAGGATCTCCATATTCACTCACTTCTGGCCTCCTTTTAAGATTATATAAATCTCAAGGAGTAGAAGTAGATTAGCATAGCACCTGGAACAAAGTAAGTACTTAATAAATGTTTATTGATTGACTGATTAATGAATTGATCTGCCCCTAGTCTCTCTACTGTGCACTCAGGAACAAGAGGAATACAAAGCCAGGTTAAACCTCTTTCTTACCTCCAAGTATCTAAAGATATCTCGCATGAACGGTAACAGAAGCAGAGATGCAAAATTCTGTGGCATAAAATGAACATGAAATACACAAAGTTCCTTCTCTGCTTCGAAATTTTCATCAATAGGATTCTTTTGACATTTGTCTTATGTTGGGGTACCCTTCTGTACTTTGAATTATCTGCCAAAATCTATATTGGAGGTTATATAGGAGAAATACATTAACTGTATTGATAAACTCCTTTGCTCTATTATTTAGTAGGACTTCTCAGTAATGTATTAAATGAAACCTTAGCAACCTATTATGGTTCTCGTAGGAACGAAATAAGGTATTTTGAGGGTATGGGATTGGTGAGGCCATTTCTGGGAAATAGAGAGGGCACATGTCAGCATATTGCTGTCTGCCATGGATTGTCATGTAAATTGCAATCCACTCTTAGTCTTCTAACTACCAAAGATGAGCTAAAAACAGACAAGGAAACACAGGTCCTGAAAATGGCATGGTGCCCAGAAGCCTTGAGTGGAGTTTAGGGACTGGGATTAGAGGACCCAGAGATATTCAGAATGGCAT
Organism: Pseudochirops corinnae; assembly: GCA_028646515.1. Lineage (NCBI taxonomy): Eukaryota > Metazoa > Chordata > Mammalia > Diprotodontia > Pseudocheiridae > Pseudochirops > Pseudochirops corinnae. Next base: position 156,178,167 of record CM053587.1, on the reverse strand, counting down.
TCAGGAGGAAAAAAGCAAAGGAGTCATGGGAGTGCCAGAACAGTAGCTTTAGCAACGGAGTCTTCCTCCAAAGGAGGTAATCTTTCATCTTCCCTGATTCGGGGTAGAAGGGATTATATCTTTTATATTTTTCCTACTCATTTATTTTGCATAGTTGCTGCTTGAGAACATTGATCCACAAATAACTATTGAGGTAGGTGATTATGATATGTTTATACTTACTTGGTGAAAATCAAGCAGTAGTGAAATAGGTTGTACCAGAGCAGAGAAAAGGATAAGCCTATAATTAGGAACTAAAGAAAAAATATGTATATAAATAGAAAAAATGTATCTTTAAAGCATCTTTATTTTGAGAAATAATACCTTTTTAAAAAATTATTCCAGATACCCTCAAAATGAAAAGGCTTAAGATGCTTTATCTTGATGTTTATTAAATATAATCACAATTTTTGGAGTACCTAGGATTTTGTAAGATATTCTAAATGAAAGTCATATTTTGAAGTATCCCAGGATCTCAGTTCTGTTGTTTTGCTGTGTGGCCTTGGTTTAGTCACCTTCTAGCTCAAGACCTCAGTTTATCATCTGTGACTTAAGAACATTGGACTACATTTCAAAAATCCATTCCAGCTCTAAGTTCTAAGTGTCATTTACTCATGCAAAATTAAAATTTGATTTAGTGGTAAATGAAAGTAGCTTAATATTTTAAATTATTTAGTTTCATTTTGACATTGCTCTCATCATCATAATATAAAGTCTCTACTTTCTTTTAGGTAACAAAAAAATTTAGATTTCCAAAGTCTAGACTATTTCAAACCTAGTTTGGAAAGTATTGCTGCTTAAACATGGTGCTTGCCTCATGTTTTTGACTAAAACTTAATAGGGGGTGTGAACTCAGATGAAAGAAGAAGAAAAAAACACCTTATCATTGTCTATTTTTTAAATAAAAATTACAGCAGAAAGTTGATTATATATTTGGCAGGTAAAATGCCATTTGAACAATAACTGTAAAATTGTGCCAAACGCTTTAAGGCAAGAGGAGACTGGTGGTAATTGCTTTCCAAATAAAAGGTTATCACTATAAATAGAAACAAAGTATATTCTTGTAGGGATAGGCTCTATTTTGCAGTAGAAATTTATTTATATGCGGCTTATAAATTTCTTAGAGTTAGGATCATATCGACACTTTATTATTCAGAAGAGGGTATCATTTCTGCTTTTTTTTTTTCTTCTGTAAAACTGATTTTATTGGCCATTTCAACTTGGCTGTGGCAATTCCTTGTAGGATAAAATTTACAAATTTTGGACCTTTGAGCAATGAACAGAATAAAATCCCTGTAATACTGACATATCTTCTCTGTACTCAATTCTATATTTCACATAGTATTTAGTATTCTCTTATGTGAGGATGTAGGTGTGTGCATGTGCACACACACACACACCCCCCCCACACATAACATTTCGCTTCTCACTTCTCCAGAGAATACAGCCCTGACACTGAAAAGAAATGAAAAAGACCTCCAGATACTGAAACTATCTATCACATTCTCTTATACTATAGTCATGTACTTAGCTCTTCACTCAAAACCTTACTATCATTGTATTCAATAGATGATAAACAACAAACTTAGTTACCAATTTTCCTAACCAACAGCAACAAACTGGAAGTTGGTTGGGATGGGATTCTATGAGATGTGGGCACAATGGTTGCCGGTGAAAGAATAACAAAGAGCCTAAAAATGAGGGAGGCCACAGAAAACCATAAAAGCAGACATAGGTAATTACTGCACACTAATAGAAATTTATATTCATAATAATGAACTTCACTCATTCAAGAAAAGGTTGAATTGTCTTTAATATCCTGTTTAAGAGGGCAGGGAAATATCAGAAATGGTCCAGATGATAAAGCCTTAGCATTTACCAGGCTTCAATTATCTTGGAGATTCACATCCTCCTTCTCCTACCAAAAAAAATCACATAAAGAGAATTCCATAATTCCTGACAGTAGCAGATGATCCAGGTGTTGTAGAATATGAATTGTAGAATACAATATAATTCAACCGACATTTATTAAGTACTTATATCCAAATACTTGTAACAAAAAATCTATTTGGAAAATAAATTTTAGGACAGCATAGAACCACTTAAAAATTTTAGTTAGTGTCCGTGTTGTAAGACTTTTTTTTTTTTCCATTAATGTTTGCAGGCAGTAACTACCTTGATTTTCTACAAAAATATTTGGAAAAAAGCACAAAGTGTTATGTCTGCCTCTGCAAACTTGGGTTCTCAAGACTTGGAGATTCACATTTTATACTTCTAGCATTGATTTGTAGCCTTTGTTGTAAAATCGACTATGCCAGAATCTTTTTGACAGTGATGCTGGATATTTGGACAAATTTCCAAGGCCCTGCTGTAGTTGTATCTTTTTTTTTTTTTTTCAATTTCCCAAGTTATATTTTAGAGAAATTACTCTTTAGGAATTCTACATTCTACCTGCCCCCATCCTATTTCAGCATTGCCCTGATTACAATTCAAAGTTGGGGACTACCTTTTAAAATTAATATTGCCAAACACATTACTATAGAAAATTTTATTCTAGGGTTGTAACTTTCAGACTAACATTTCACTTATCTGTAAAACAGAAAAACTGCTCTCACTCAGCCTGGTAGTAGTGATCAAGCATTTATTGGGTTCCTACTGAATACAGACTTCTTTATTGTGTACTATGATTTGTTTTGTCTTCATGCCAATAATTACTGCATAATTGTAAATTCACAATGAATACAAAGGAGAGGAAACTATTAATTGATGAACTTTAAACCACCAATATTTTAAATATATTAAAATGGGACAGAGGGAGTACAAATTCATGTTACTTCATCTCCTCCTGTCTACTCCTGTTTCCTTTGTTTTCTTATCTAGAATTTTAAAGGACTTAGCTTTGGTGCATCTCAATATTATCTGCCAACTTAATGAGTTTACTCTTTTTCATAATTAACGGAAGTTGTAGCCGCTAAGAAGACATTGCTATAGTAAGACTATTTGTCTAGCCTGGACTCTTTTTTTTCCCCCTCAGTTTATTGGTATAATGTTAAACATAATCAAGTTTTACCAGATACCTCTGTCACTTCCATTGTCACCATGTTGCAGAAAGTGAGATTAATTACAGAGATCTTACTCATTGAAAGTCATGTTGGTTGACCTTAAGCAACAAGCATTATTAAGCCTATTAGGTATAAGTTAGATATGTACATTTATAGGTCTTCATTGGAATACAGGCATTAATCCAGTATATACAATAGCTTGGTTTCCCAGGAACTAAATTCTAGATACCATAAATATATTTTTACCCAAAAAACCCCAAAACAACCAACCTAAATAATTTTCTACGAATAACTGTAGTTTGGGGCATTTCCTAAAATCATTTTTTTAAACTTAATAAATTTCTTCATCCTATGGTTTCTGTGACCCAATTCCCCCAACAAGTTAACCAGTCAGTAAAAGCTTATAAGAGGTTAAAGGTCCAGGATATTACATTAATTTCAGATATAGCCCAAGGAATGCATAATCATTGTTCTGTGAGGTGGGACCAAGAAGGAATCTCTCAATGTATTTGTGCCTTGGGAGGAAAACAGCATGCCAGTGCACCTAGTTCATACGATTATAGATTTTAGAGGTCTTATGGTCCAACTCCCTGATCTTACTGATGAAGAAACATACGTCCAGTAAAGTTAATCAATTAATTAGCAGAAATTTATTAGGTAGCTACTATTGCCAGGCACTGTTGTTAAGTGAGTTGCCCAACATCACATAGATAATAACATCAAGCTACCTGACATTAAATGGGAAAGAGGCAATATTTGAACTTGACATGTTTATAGCTGGCTTCCTATGTGTAGGAGCACATGGACACACTAAATTGTTGAGTTTTCTGTTAAGGAATCCTTCCCTATAATGGGAAATTTTAAAAAATTGGAATATAGCAACGGTTGAATAAATCATAGGTCTCTAATTTTCTCTGAACCTGTGATTCATCCTGAGCATAACAGTTTTGCAAAGGCATTTTGTTGCTCACCCACTTGTCTTCCTCCAGCTTTTTAAAGGCTACTTTAATTGTTTGTTTTCTTTATTTCCATTCCTGGGACTAGAAAATTGAATTCCCTGTAAATGCAAATCAAATATACCAGGAAACCCTGGGAGTATAAAACCAGTTTCTACAGGAGAAAACTAGCCTCATTTATGTGTAAATGATTAAATCAGACCAGGGACTCCTGTAGAACAACCAGAGTCTGGTATCTGAAACCTCCATGTGCCCCATGCTAGTAACAGTACACCGTGGAACTTTTACCCTATCTATGACCCTAACCTGATTAAATTCCTGGCCTCCAATTGTCCATACTATGTAGTCATTCCTTCATTATATAGTATATCCAGTGAATACCTTGGGCTCCATTTATTCATGTAGTTAATGCTTTCTTTGTAAAAAGATTGCATGTCTGTTAACTTAGAAAAATACACAAGAGCTGTGATTTTCTCAATAGAGGGAACATCTGGTGTGGCTTCTCCCTTGAGCAACACAGATCACAGCTTATCCATGAACAGAGGATTATAGATTTAGAGCTGGAAGAAATGTTGGATGGCATCTTGTTCAGTCTCTTTCATTTTAGAGTTAAGGAAACTGAGGTCTAGACAAGGGGTGGGGAACCTGAAGATGTAGGTCAAAGGGCCACACTTGAGAACCTAGAGGGCCACATGTGGCCCTGAGGCCACAGGTTCCTCACCCCTTGCCTAGACAGTTTAGTGATTTTTTCCTAGTTACATAACCATCAGAGCCAGGCCACTATACTGTGGTATTTTTGTATACTGTATAGTGTATTTGAGATACATAAAGATTTGTGTACCGTATAGTATGTTTGAGATACTTAAAGATTAAGTAACTTATCCAGAAGGGTCAGAGGTGAGATGTGAACCTAGGTCCTCCTCACTCCCAAGTCTAGCACTTTCTAAATTATTCCAATTAAGAGAAAATACTTGTGTTTGATGATCAACTTTGATAGACTTAGCGATTCTCAGCAATACAGTGTCTAAGACAATTCCAAAAGACTCATGATAGAAAATGCTACACATATCCATGGAAAGAACTATGGAGTCTGTTTCCTTTTTTTATTTTGTTTTGTTTTGTTTTTTCTTTCTCATGGTTTTTCCCTCTTTCACAACATGACTAATGTGAAAATATGTTTAATGTGATTGTCCATACATAGCCTATGTCAGATTGCTTGCCACCCTGGGGAGGGGAGGAGGAAGGGAGAAAAAAACCACAAAATCTTATAAAAGTGAATATTGAAAAAAATAAATAAATAAAAGGGGAAAAATTTAAAAAATAAAAAAGCCACTTGAATGGTTATATTTCAACCAAGTCCTTTTCACTTCAAGCCCAATACTTTCTAATTCATACCAATTTTTTAAAAAAGATATTTGTATGGTTATATATTTGAACTTAGGTCTTCCTCATTCCAACCCTAGCACTTTCTAAATCACATCAATAAAAAGAATATTTGTACAGTTATATACGGATCTATTCTGCCACTCAGATTTAGAAATTCCTAAAGCCTAACTGATGTTACATTTTATATGTTATATGAATCTTCTTATCACTCTTAAAAGTCTTCTCCCATAATATTCACTTGCCTTTACATGGACCTTAATAACTAAGCTTCTTTGTAATCTATGGAAAGAATTAAAGGAAGGAATGAGTACGAAGATCCAGCATGACTTCCTCAAGAAAAGGCCATGTCGGATTAACTTTATTTCCTTATTCAACAAGGTTACTACACCGATAGGTCAAGGTAATACTGCCACCGTCTTATAACGAGCCTCAGCCAAGCACTTCACAAAATTTCTCATGCCTGCTTTGTGAATAAGATGGAGAGATAGAGTTAAGTGGATTCGTTCCTTTGAATGACCAGATCAAATAAAGGAATTGTATCTGGTCTGATGGCAACCTGAAAGGCCTCTAGGGGAGGGCTCCAGGCATTTTTGCTTGGCCTTATGCTACTTCATCTGGTAATTAGTGACTTGGATAGAGGGATATATGGAATATTTATCACATTTACAAATAATAGAAAGCTAGGAGGATTAACTAATACATTAACAAAATAATAAAAGGATGACAGCTTCAACATTCAGAAAATGCCTGACAGGCCAGAACATTGAGTGAAATTTCCTAAGATGAAATTCCACTGGGAAAATGTAAAATCTTACATATATACATACATACATATATATATATACACATATATATCAACTTTACAAGTACAAGGTAGGAGAGATGTGGGGGTAAGAAAGGTAAGAGAGAGAAAAAAATAAAGATAAAGAGAGAAAGGTCTGGAACCTGCACAGCAAGCTCAATATGAGTCAGTGTGGTATGGCAGCTCCACAACTAAAATAATTGTAGGCTGCATTAAGAGAGTCATAGCATGCAAGGTTAAGAAGGGAATAGAAATGTTGTACTCTGGGTCAAAAAGCACATCCAGTACATTGTGTTCATTTTTGACACTATATTTTAAAAAGGACGTTGATAACCTAGAGAGAGAGTGGGCAGTCACAAAGGTGAAAGGCCTGCAATTCATGCCATATGAGGCTTGTTTGAAGGAATCTACCCAATATTTAGGATAGAGAAGAGATTTAGGGGAAACATAATAGCTTTTTTTTTTAAGGACTGCCTGATGAAAGCAGAACTCAGACTGGTTCTGTTTGAAACCAGAATGTACAACTGGGAATGATGGGTGGAAATGACAGTGACAAATTTGGCGTTAATGTAAGGAAACAATAACCATCCTCCAAAAAGTTAAATAAATTACCTTGTAGGTTGCCCACCAATGGAGGTCTTCAGACAAAGGCTGGATAACCACTGGTTTGGGATGTCAAAAAGAAAATTTTTGGCCAGATGTTAGCATAAATGGCCTTCAGGACCCCAAGATTATATCATACTATAAAATCTCCATACCATGGTAAACTCAATTCCCTTAGTTTGGACACTTCCCAAAGCAAATACTGTTGTATAACAAACAGCTAAATATTGGAGTGGGGAACCTGCAGCCTCAAGGTCACATGTGACCATCTAGGTCCTCAAGTACAGCCCTTTGCCTGAATCTAAACTCCACAGAACAAACATCCCTCGTCTAAAATATAGAGGGGTGTGTGCGTGTGTGTGTGTGTGTGTGTGTGTGTGTATGTGTGTATAGAGGTAACAGATGAAGATAGAAGAGTGTGTGTGTGTGTGTGTATGTGTGTGTGTGTTGAGGTAACAGATGAAGATAGAAGATTGTGTGTGTGTGTGTGTGTGTGTGTGTCGAGGTAACAGATGAAGATAGAAGATACGTGATGACGTATATTTGTGTTATTGGGCATTGAGGACAGTTTTATTTACGTTTCTCAGTTAATTATTTTTGTTTTGCGATTGGGTCTCTCTATCTTACCTAGGATGAACGTTCAGGAGGCACTCACAAGGCCAGATCCCGATACTGCTCAGCATGGAAATTTTAACTTCCTTTTTTCTGACATGGGGCAGTTCATCTGTCTTTAGACAGTGCAGTGGCTGTCTGCTCGTTGGGGCTCACCTTATTGGTGCCTGACTTTTTGGCTTTAGCCCTACCTACTAAAGTTCGGGACTCCTGAAACCAAGCAATCCCCCAAGCTCAGTCTCCTTCAAGCAAGGATTCCCAGAGTGTACCACCACCATGGGTAGCCTAATTGGTAGTGGTTGTGGTCACCATTGTTGTTCTTGGACTTGCCTTTTTCCTCTCATCTTCTATGGTTGACTAAGTCATCCTGTCATTGCCATTGCCTGTCATACAGCTAAAGTAACAGTATATGAACATTGGGACATGTGAAAGGAGAAGGCAAGCTGAATTCCGTGATTTTTGTTGTTGTTTGTTTGTTTAAGAGAAGCTATATCTTCTTAAACACTCCATCGTAGCCAACATGTATATCATCCAAGCAAGAGGCAGTAATGAAAACTATTAGATGAAAAACATCTTAGCCTGTCCTCTGATCCATCTTTGGGGGAGAAAGAAACAAAAACGTAACCTTTTATCATTCCCAGTATGAGTTCACTTTCTCAGGAGTCCTTGAGCACGTAGCATATAGTCATTGGGCAAAACTTATAACACGGAGAGATGCGTCAAAGGATTGGCTCACTGCCCAGATATTGTTTCTAAACTCCATAATAGGCCCTTTGGTTTTTCATCAGCCCTGCAAGATCACCAGGGAAATGGTCAGTGTACTACTATTTCTAAAAGCAAAGATCCTACTTTTCTTGGACAATCCAGTTCTTTATTTCTGTTGACCATTGGTAACACTGTGGTTCCTGGAGCCCTTGTCTTCCCAGAGTAACCCTGAAACCTACATGATCTGAAATTAGGAGAACCAGATTTGTTGAGTGGTTAATTGGCTTCTTATTGAGGAAAAGAAATTTGCTCCCTCATGCATTCTTTTCAAGAACTTAGTTCATTTTTAAGCTGATAACTTCCCAGTTCTAGAACCGGAGAAGAAACATGCAGATAAGAGTATGGATGGTGGAATTATTAATGGAGAGCCTTTGCATGCATTTTAGTCATGAAGTTCACTTAAAACTTTTTTTAAATTCCTTTAATAAAAGCTTTATTTTCCTATAGGACTTGAAAAAAGACAAAGTGAACAGACTAATAATTTTGTTTTGTTTTGTTTTTCCTGTGTCCCCAATAGGATGGCTTAAGGAAAAGATCCTTTGTTTTGGCAGGTTTGTTTTGTAGCATTTTTGTGCCACTCTGGTTAAAATGCCTTAAAGCAGAAAAGAGAAAAATCAATAGCAGATAAACCAGTTAGAAACTCTAAGTGAAATAGATACTCAGACCCTCAGGAAAGCAAATGAGCTGGCCCATTTCAAAAGCATTGTCATCTTTCTAGTTGGTGTTTAATGGACATAGGTTTGAGAATAAAGTGGAGTTGATTTTCTAAACTTACTCCCCACTGGCGTAAGAATGAACCCCCTACTCCCAGGAATGGAACCAAAGAGAACAGAGATGCAGAAGGGACATCTGTCTCCCTTCCCTGGCAATGAGACTGTAGATTTCATTCTCTACACTTTTCTAAGTCTTGTCACTCACAAGATAGAGACCCCAATCATTAAAGTGCCTGAGCAAATACCAGACATAGGAGGCCTCTGAAGAATTGCTCAGAATTTGGGGGTAATCCAGTAGTAGTTATTTGACTTAATGGGAAAAAAAAGAAAAATTTTCCAGTGTATGAGAAGAATATCTTGAATATTCTGGCACATAGGCCCTTAATAAATGCTTATTGATTTGACTAGACTTAATAGTTCAGAAGGCTCATCTTTTGGAAGCTGTAAGAACATCAGTTGGGGGACAGGGGGGGAAAGCCAAGATGGCAGCATAGAAGAAACAAGGTTCCACAGCTCCCACAGAGCCACCTCAAATACCCATAAACTATGATGCTAAACAAATTTTAGGGCACCAAAACTCACAACAGAAAAACACATCTCCTGCTGAAAGCAGCTCAGAAGGAAGGGCTCATTGCAGTGTGTTGGGAGCCGTAACCAGCCCAGCCTGAAACTGCGGCTTGGCCCGGGGGCAGCCAGGACAAGCCACAGTTGGAGCCTTCAGGAGAGTGGATCAGCGGCAGCTATAACAGTTTCCAGAATTATCAAACCATAAGAAACAAGGACTAAGTGAAAGGTCAGTGGAACTCAGCTAAATTTGGGGAAGAAAATCGCTCTGGCCAGACTGCCTCCAGGGCAAGGAAGTGACAGAAGTGGTGGCCCTGCAGCCACCTCCACACGGCTGCTTCAGAGCTCCCGGCCTGCACACTGCAGGGGGGCCAAGCAATCATTCAGAGGCTAAGTGCTCTTGTGTTGAGCGGCCTGGATCTGGATCGTGGTCTTGGGTGGTGGTCCTGGGGTGCATTTTCAGTGAGCCAAAGCTGGTGGGGACTGCAGCAGCCTCCCAATAACTCCAGCAGCTGTGAAAACCCCAGTGATTTGGGACAGAGCTTTCCGCTCTGGAAGCAGAGTTCCACAGAGCTAAAAAATCAAGTAATTCACTGACAACATGAGCAGACAAAGGAAGCAAAGTAAGAACAGCAGCCAAACTTTACATTCCTTCTTTGGGGACAAAAAAGATCAAAGCATGGAATTGGGAGGAAGACAACAGAGTCACAACTCCCACATCAAAAGCTTCCAAGAAACGTGAAGACTGCCTACAAGCCACAGATGAGCTTAAGAAGGATTTTGAAAACTAGATAAGAGAAGTGGAGGAAAAATTGGGAAGAGAAATGAGAATGATGCAAGAAAATTATGAAAAGAGAGTCAACAACCTGACTGAAGAAAATAACACCTTAAAAAAGAGATTAACTCAAATGGCGAAAGAGGCCCAAAAAGCCAATGAGGAAAGGAATGCCTTAAAAAGTCGAATGGAAATGGAAATGGAAAAAGAATCTCAAAAGCTTTCTGAAGAAAATAATTCCTTCAGAATTAGAGTGGAGCAAATGGAAGCAAATGACTTTTTGAGAAATCGAGATACTATTAAACAGATCCAAACAAATGAAAAAATAGAAGGCAATGTGAAATATCTCCTTGAAAAACCACTGACCTGGAAAATAGACCCAGAAGAGAGAATTTAAAAATTTTTGGAATACCTGAAAGCTATGATCAAAAAAACAACTTAGAAAGCTTCCTTCAAGAAATTCTCAAGGAAAATTGCCCTGATATTTTAGAACCAATGGGCAAAATAGAACTTGAAAGAATTCACTGATCACCTCTTGAAAAAGATCCCCAAAAGAAAACTCCTAGGAATGTTATAGCCAGGTTCCAGAGTCCTTAGATCAGGGAGGAAATATTGCAGGCTGCCAAGAGGAAGCAATTTGAATACTGTGGAAACACAATTAGGATAACCCAGGATCTGGCAGCTTCTACATTGAGGGATTGAAGGACCTGGAATATGATATTCCAGAGATCAAGGGAGCTAGGATTAAAACCAAGAATCACCTACCCAGCAAAATTGAGTATAATGTTCCAGGGGAAAATATAGTCATTCAGTGAGGTGGAGGAC
>CM053587.1:156136844-156159510 GCA_028646515.1 Pseudochirops corinnae | reverse complement strand
GGGGGAGGGGGGACACACTGGGATGGCTGTTTTGGGGTGGTGGGTGGGGGAAAGAGGGGGAGAAAATATGTAACTCAAAATCTTGTGGAAATGAATGATGCAAACTATAATAAAATTTAAAAAAATACATTTTTACTATTTGAAATACACTAATATATGAAATGTGAAGTAGTAAGAATGGAGCATCTCTGGGTATGAGCAAATCAACCCATCCATGATTTAGCAGATGAATCCCTAGGAACAGAGAGGTTTAATGAGTGAACCCACTTCTTCCTAATGCCAAGTCCAGTACTCTGTCTATATACCATGCTACCTCTATTCTATCCCTACCTCTGTAAATGGCATTTGCTTCTCTCTCAAAATCATGGATTCATCCTTGACTGCATCTTCCTTTCACTTCCACATTCAAGATCTTCCATTAACTCTATATATTATTTCCTGCAGCCATGTTTGAATACAATTTCAGTTTGTAGACAGCATTCCTCTTTTATTTTCATCATCATACTTTCTCTTAGTTATTCCTTTTTATTTCTACTGTTAACCCATATTTGTACTATTACCATAGCATTTAAACACCCTTTTCCTGGCTAAAAGATATCCTTATACTGATGAATCTTGCTTGAGAATAATTTTGGACATGTCATTCTTTCTGCAGAAACCTTTTTTCTCCAACAGGATAAAATTCTAATTTCGCAGCCCAGTATCCAAGAGATCTCCCAAGCTGGCTTCTGTTTGGTTTTCCAATTTTCTCCCTTTATCCTACAGACTTTTTTTTGGTCAAACTCAGCTAGTCTAACTATGTACATTTCTCATTCTACACCTGACTCTACTTAAAAGATGTGATGCAAGTTGAGAAAGAATTAGAAATACCTTCTTTTGTATTAAGCTGTTGGTGTAAGGTTATGTGATCCAATACTTTCTTCATTTTATCTATGATGCATGATTGTCATTAGTTATACAATCACAGACCTCTGAAAATTTGAAATATTTTATTCTGTGATTCTTCCAGTCCCCAATGGAATCCCCAACTTTCATTTAATTTCACAACTATTCTCTACCATCTTAAATGATATCTATTTTAGAATAAACACCCCTTCTATTAATGATTCTGAATTTCTTGAATTATATTTCCTTCACATCAATGAAAATATGAACTTATGAAAGTTCATATTTAATTAGTCTGATAGAAGTATGATAACTCATTTTGCTGAGGGTACTACTGAGCATTGTATCCAACAGCATTAATGGAAATCAAATGCATTTTCTCTGTATCTTCACATAGCTTAAAACTCACTACACACGCTATAGAACTCTATTATTGCCTCTGTTATTGTATATGTCTGCCTAGATATAGCTTGCAATTTCCTTGGAAATGAACTTTTATACTTAAGACTGTTTCAAAAAAAAGTAATTTGACTGCATAAAATTTCCAGCTAAGGAACTTTTGACAAATTGTTAATGATCCTCTGGGTTATTGCAAGAAGAATAAATTTGCATTTCAAAACAAAATATACTTAAAATTTATTGGTCAAAGAAAGCAAGTGTCATCCCTTTTGGGAAATTTTCACTTATCTATTCTAATTAACAGAAGGTTTCTTCTATCCTCTGTATCTTCCCCTAGCATTTTAAAAACATGATCCTCTTTACTGCTGGCACATAATCAACAAGGGTAACTTATAAATTCCATTTGCAGTTGAAGAATAACTTGCAAGGAATGCAAAAGGGGAAGAGAACAAATGCCAAGAAAAAAATGGAAAAGGGACAATGAACCATAAGCTAAATGGGGAGTGGATTTAAATTCACACCCTATAAATTGAACAGAAGCTACAAAGCCACAAGGCCAATCAACTGAAAACAGTAAGTCAAAGCCACCATCCTTTTCATGACCTTAACTTTTTTTTTCAATTACTAAATGATAAATATCTTCTTCTTTCTCATCTCCATGGCAAAATCCTTCATCCATGCTGCAATCATCTACTATTCTGACAACTGAAACTTCTCCTTACTGACCTCCCTAACCTTCCCCTTGGCAATTCAATTTGAAGTCACTAGTAAATAATGTCGCTTCCCTCCCACTCCTATACCGTGTTCTCTTTGAATCTGGTGGATTGATATTACTTTCCTAAGAGCATTTAAGCCTCCTGAGTGTCTCTAAATTTGGTACTACTAGATGCTCAGCTTGGTAACTACCATCCTGGAGCCATTCTGTCTTGACTGGAGAGCCAGTAAGTGCAGAAACATGTGGTCTACTGTATCGAGCTTGCTCCAGACCCCAGATCAAGCTTGACATCCAATCTAACCATCTATCCCAGACGTCACCTTGTCATCTCTGCAGCTAGGTGGTGCAGCCGATCGAGTTCTAGACTTGGAGTCAGGAAGACCTGAGTTCAAATCCAACTCACACATTCACTAGCTATATGACCATGGACAAGTCACTTAACCACCCTTTGCCTCGTTTCCTCAGGTATAAAATAATAGCACCTACCTCAGTGTTGTGAGGTTCAATGGAGGTAATACATGTAAAGGGCTTTGCAATCTTAAAAGTGTGACACAAATGCCAGCTGCTCTTATCAACAATGGTGTTGCTCCCTCCAGTCCGTAGGACCTCCATAGATCATGAGCGAGATGCTGTCCTCACTGGTAAGTTTGGAGGTGCAAATGAACATTTTGCACACTGTGTTTCATATTCCATCCTTTTTGCTGCCAAGTCCATCCCTCCCCTCCTTTTTAGATAATATTCTAAGAACAGTAATCTGTAGTGGCCTTTAAGTGGCACAGTGGATAGAGTCTGAGTCTGGGATCAGAAAGACCCGAGTTCAAATCCATCCTCAGAAACTAACTTTGTGGCCCTTGGATGAGTCACTTAATTGTTGTGTGCCTCAGTTTCCCCATCTATAAAATGGAGATGTTAATATCACCTCCCTCACAGGATTTTAAGTACTGAATGAGATAGCTGTAAAGCTCTTAGCACAGTGTCTGGCACAAAGTAAGTGTTTAATAAACACTTATCTTTCCCTTCCCCAATTATATCAATGTCACTATTACTTTTGGTCAGGATGCCTTAGTTGATTCTCCTATGCCTCTGTCCCTGCATATCCCCATTTGAAGGAAAAGGCCAATTACCTGTTCCCTTCTGCACAGCTGGGACTGGGCTCTATTTCCACAAGACCCACTTATGAGAAGTGGTATTACACTCCCTTAGGTACTAAGACTAATAGATATGTGGGTATCTCCTTTTCAAGTCACTCCAATTCAATAAACATTTACTAAGTGCCTACTATATACTAAGCTCTACGGTTATGACAAAAACAATACAGAATCTGCCCTTGGGGAATAATATTCTTGTGTGTGTGTTGGGGTGGGGTGGGGTGGAGAATAGCAGGTATACAGAGAAGTGAATTAAAATACACACAAAGTAACTGAGGGCACACCAACAACTTGTGTATTTGTATGTGTGTAAGGGGGTGGGAATCAGGAAACACCTTGTGTAACATGTGGCCCTTGAGCTAAGCCTTGAAGAAAACTGGGGAATCAAAGAGGCGAAGAGGAAGAGGAAGAGCCTTCCAGACGTGGAGGACATAATAAATTCTCAAAGGTTGAAAACTAATTATGGAGAAAATGTGTCAGGTACTGCAAAGAACAAGTAGGTCAATTTGGCCAGGATATAGTGGGTGGGAAGGAGAGCCCTGCATTCATAAGAGCTAGGACCAAGTCTTATCTAAACATGGTATTTCCCCTCATTTATTAATATCTGCATATAAGAGGTACAGAAGTGTTTGTTCAATGACTGAAGAAATTCAACCTTCTCATGCTTAGAGTTTTATGAAACACATAATAGTTGTTTACTCTGACACCTGTGTGTTGATTAACTGCCTTTATTCCTTCCCCTTTCACATAGTCTCTGACTCCTGACCACTTGCCTTAGGCCCCAAATCACCCCCTAACTCTCAGAAACTTTTAGGCTTCCTGCTAATTGATCATCTATTCTGTTACTGTACTCTTGGTCTCCAAAGGATAAACTACCTCCTTGTCTACACCAGGACTGACTGATTTCTGGTCTGCTCTGGCTCTTACCTATGAGCTCGTTCCAATGGCTGCTCATCTGTCATGCTGATGACCTTTGACATCTCACATTCTCCCAGTCTCAGATGTCTGATGGAGATCTATAACCTGATGTCCTGGTACCAACAATCACCTGCATTAGCATTTGGTTTCATACTTTCCATAATGTATGACCAGAGAATCATCAATTTAGATTTGCAAGGCACATTAGAAATAATTTAATCCAACCCTCTCATTTTAGAGATGAGGAAACTGGGGCCCAGACATGAAGTGGCTTGTTCCAGGTCACAAAGGAAATTGGTGGCAAAGTGGGACCAGAATTTAAACCTCATAACTCCAGTGCTTTTTCTTCTAAACCATACTGATGCTCTATATTTTAATTATTCCATTAATGTCAAATGATAGTGCATACACTAATTCACATTAAAGTGGGAGTCACTGCTAGGCCATTTTGGCTGAAAAGTCACCTTCACACAACCCCACTTTGTGTTGTACCTGCATTTCAATTGCATAGGAAATACATGGCTTCAGAGATTAATGTCAGTAAAGTAGGTGAGCTGAGCTAAAGGAGGGGATACTGTCCTATGTGAAAAAGCAAAATCAAATCTGAAAACAGAGTAACTGAAAATAATAGTTCTACACCTAATAGGCATTTAATAAATGCTTATTGAATCAAATCTTTTTAATTGCTCTACCATTCTCATATCATTCTGAGAGATTAACTTGTTCTTTCTTTTTTTTTCTTAGCAAGTTTTTCTTACCAAGCACTTTTTCCAAAGTTGTGGTTTTGGGGATAATTTAAATGAAGATGTTTCTCTACTAGACACTGAAAATGAAATGAAAATTCAGAAAAATTACACTCTATTTTGAATGAATCAACTTTCTTCCCCAGGCATAAGGTGGAAATGCACTGCCATTTCCAAATGACAGAGTGTCATAAAACCAGCAGAAATGGCCAAATAGCTTTCTCTTAACATATAATTACAGAAATAAAAACTGCAATGTAGTGAGAGCCAAATGCTATTTGGAAATATTAGAGAAACACAATGAGTTCCTTAATGAAAACTACTACATATAATTAAGAAGCAGGACTACTAGAATTCTTAATGAAAATCCAATGAATGGCCGTATCTGGACAAATGTAAAAAAGGTCATTTTGCTATTCTATGACTCAGCTGAGATATTTCGTTTGTCAAAGCTTTTCCTTCAAGCAGGTCTTATTATAATATGAATACATCATAAAAGGCTAAAGATCCTTCAGGCAAATATTATTTGAGAAGGGTCCCCTTCATTCTCCTGGGGGGCTTATGCCTATCTCATTAACTGATTTGTCATTAATCTTATTAGAAGGTTCTTTGCTTACAATATTATTTGATCAGTGGAATCTAATAATTAATTGAAAAGGTGTTCTTACAATTCATTTTCTACTTTGAAAAATCTCTTTCTGTTGCTGAGTCTTTTGAGTCGTGTCTGACTCTGTGACCTCATTTGGGTATTATTTCGGCAAAGGTGGTTTGCCTTCTCCTTTTCCAGCTCATTTGACAGATGAGGAACTAAAGCAAACAGGGTTAAGAGATAACACAGGTTACACAGCTAGAATCAGAGGCTAGATTTGAACTCATGAAGATGAGTCTTCCCGATTCCAAGCCTAGTGCTCTATACATTGCACCACTTAGCTGTCCCTTTCACTGTTATAACAATTAAAACATTTATATGGCACTTTAAGGTGTGCAAAGCCCTTTATGAATACTCCCTCATTTTGTCTTCATAACAACCCTGGGAGGTAAATGCTATCATTATTTCCATTTTACACAAGGAAACTGGGTAAGATAAAGGTAAAATTACTTGTCCAGGGTCACAGAGTGAAGTAAATACTGGGGGCTGAGTTTGAACTGAGGTCTCCCTGACTCCAGGTTCAATGCTCTATCCCCTGTATCATCTAGCCACCTCAATAGGGGTTATCTGGCTTTACAAATGAATTTTATCAAAAGAAATTTCAAAGTGATCACATCCTTTGTTGTTCTTTCTTTCTTTCTTTCTGAAGCTACTGGGGTTAAGTGACTTGCCCAGGGTCATACACATATTAAGTCTAAGGCTGGGTTTGAACTCAGGTCCTTCTGACTTCAGGGATAGTGCTCTATCCACTGAGCCACTGAGCTGCTCCTACCATAATATTTCTATACAAACACAGCAAAACTCTTGATTGATACCAGGACTTCTTACACTTTTTCCACTCTCAACCTGTGTGTGTGTATGTATGTGTGTGTACGTGTGTGTGTGCATATGTGTGCATGCGTGTGTGTATGTGTGTTTTGCCAGCATTCGTTGGTGTTGTGTCATCTGAGGGCATGCACAGTACAAAGTGTACATGCTTTGTGTTCAGAACCAAGGCTGAAATGAAGTTTAGCGATATAACATGGGCAAATCTGCCAGAAACACCTTGGATTCATTACATGTTTGATTTTGAATTAATTTCTGGTTGTTGTATGTTCAGAAACCTTTGACTGTTGCCAAATTTTTCTATGTGGTTGCTATCCACAGTTTACAAAGTGTTGATTTACACCATCACAACATATAGATTCCTACAACATACATTATCTTATTTCTCAAATCTTTTATCTCTCTTATCATCTGCAAAGAGTGCCTAGACTTTATTAGCTACATTTCCCGGTATGCTCAAATTCTCCTACATGCTAAATAAGCACACTTATTATATGTTATCAAAGCCAGAATTGCAACTT
This sequence comes from Pseudochirops corinnae, assembly GCA_028646515.1. Taxonomy (NCBI): domain Eukaryota; kingdom Metazoa; phylum Chordata; class Mammalia; order Diprotodontia; family Pseudocheiridae; genus Pseudochirops; species Pseudochirops corinnae. The sequence continues at coordinate 156,152,707 of CM053587.1, read as the reverse complement.
ATATAAGCTCCTCATTTTTGAAAGATATGGACTGTCCACTCTACTCAAGTCCTTCTCTCTTCCTGCCCTAATCAAGATGAGGCAGGAATCCTAGGTCTTCCAAGGATGTTCTAACAGCCTGCCACCTCTGGTGGGAACTACCACCCTAGGAAGCCTTCATATATGGGGTCTGTTCTCTTAGAAACATATCTGGAGAGGCTTATCACCAAGTTGGCTATAGGGGAATGTGGCCATAGAAATTCATGAAAAATATCTGCTAGGTTATAGAGGAGACAATAATTTGTTTTGTAAAGGGATTATCCTGACCAATGAACTTACTGACCATTGAACTATTCAAATAAATTTTCTGTCAGGATGGATCTCAGTAATTCAATTCTATCATGCTCAAGAGACAAAATTAAGTACTGCATCTTCTACTCTATGATATTCCTATACTTTTCCTTCTCCTCAATTAGTAAATATTTGCCTGGCTTTAGATATTTCCAAGTCAACAGTAGCACTCACCTCTCACCCTCCCTTAGTCTCAACTCTCCCCCCTCGGAAACCACTTAAAAAGAAAAGTAGTTCTGATTCTAAAAGTTACCTTTCACCTCAACCTGAGGAGAACTTCACATTCCCCTGGAATATTTGGGTTATGAGTACTGCTGTATGGTACCACTCCTCCCAATATGGTAACTCGACTTCATGTTTATGTAACTACTTTACTACCTGGAATCCTTAGGTATAAGAGCAATTGAATGTCATGCTAGAATACTTCCATGCTGCAATGATTACAATATAATCTTAAATATATAATTCATAAATTCTATAAAAGATTTTAAAGTTTCTAATAACTGGATTTAGAGCCAAAGAATGAAACGTGCTTGAGACAGATGAATGTATTAGAAGGAAAGTGTGATATGCTTATATTTGGGGGCATTAAAAGCAAGGTAGCTTTCTGTAAGTGGTGGGAAGTTTGCTGTGGGCAGTTTAGATAAATGAATCAAAGTAGTTATTATATTACAAACTATACACTTAATAAATATGTGATACTTCATTTGTCCTCAAATGCTACAAATTTAACCTAAGTACTCGGGTCACACAATTTGCAGACAATCTGTATCCCTTTGTTTTTTGTCTTTTTAATGTCTATCTTTTGCATATTTCTTTGCTCACTAGCCCCTGTACCAGACCAAAGGAATGAGATGTAAGAGGGAATGCAAATCAAATCAGGAAACCATATTACTTGCTGAAAACTAAAACTATGGTGGCAAAAGCAGCAAAAAGTTTAAAATTACTCCATTATCTTCAGATTTCCTTTCTCCAAATTATCCCTGTCACCTTTTACTATAGATATCTTAAGAGTCGGCTAAACCCTAAGAACAAGGATAGACCCTAATAAAAAAAACAAACCCATACCATATGTCTCCATTGACCTGTAATGTAAAGTTCAACATAAGATTTTATTTCACTGATCCTCCTTAGGTTGCTTACTTTTACTGAAGGGAACAGATATGGAACTTGTAAAGCTTGGAACACAATGTTTATCCATTTGAAACATTCAGCACTCTATATAATTTCTCCTCCTTGGAGAATAGTACACAAATATCCAGGAACCGCTTATTCACAATTTTGCTAATGCATCAAAACCACATTGAGCTTAAAGATGAACAGAGAGCAAAAAGAACAAATCAATAAAATGTTGGATTTTAGAGCTGAACCAATAGGATTACTCTGGAGTGTAACTGGTACTTGTTTAGTTCCCTTGCCTGTCGACACTAAGGATTCTTTTTGCATCTCTTGGATAGCTCTAAGCAAGCACACAAGTGGCTATTGGAACAACCAGTACTTTCCTGGAATGTTTAAAAAAAAAAAGGCAAACAGAGGATGTCCTTTCCACCAAGAACATTTGGATTGGGTTTCAGGATAAGTACTAAATGAAAAGGAAAAAAAAAATCTTAGTTAAAAAAATCTGCAGATGTTTAAAGAGATGGAAACAACACCTTGTTTTTATGCAAAGGCTTAAGCTTTGAGGCACCTAGGTGATGCAGTGGAGACAATACTGGACCTGGAGTCAGGAAAGCCTGAAATCAAATCCAACATCAGACACTTACTTCATTGTGTGACCCTGGGCAAGTCATTTCATCTTTCTGAGCTACATTTTCCTTTTCTGGAAAATGAAGGCATTGGATTAAACGATCTCTGAGATCCATTTTAGCTCTAAAACTGTGGTTTGGGATCTCTAACTCCAGGTCCAGCATTCTTATTCCCAACAACACACTGACTGAAGGTGTCTGGAAAGTGTTTATATTTACTATACTCTTGCTTTCAAGTTGTAGGTTTAGGGCTCAGACATCTTTGTTCAAGGAAAGAAAGGCAAATCAGAACCATTAGTACACTTGTAGGGGTGCTACTGGGGAGGCAGAGATGTAGGAAAAAAAGGTGGAACGCAGCTGGGATGGGATGGAACATCAGTTGGTAACTTATTCTCTACTGTCTGGTCACCTCTGAGCAACCATCCCTTCTGGCAAAGATCACTCTGCCTAAAGAGACCTTAACCAATAGTAGTTATTGCTGTTCCAAGAAAAGAAAAAAAACAGAAGGATGTTGAGAGAGAGTGAAGGGAAAATTTTTTTGTCAAAATGAAGGGATGGGGGAAGAAGAGGATCAACAGGAGATGAAAAAATGCAGTAAATTCAGTATATGGTAATTTTTTTTGGCAGTTCTTCTAATCATAAGTTGTTTGTCTTGTGAGCTCTCCTAAGGGCTCCAGGAGATTACTAAATCTTCCTAAATGGAAAATAATTCTTCTATCCTGGGAAGGAAATTAAATGCCTTCTGAGTAACAGAAATAATAATAATTTAATCATCACCCAATCGGTTAAAATATGACATAGTGCTTACAGGGCCTGAAGGTACCAGAGAATAAAAATGGCATGTTAATTGAGACTGGGGGTGAATGAACTCTTTCATGTCATTAGGGAACCAGTTAATATACTATGAAAAAAATATTCCAGCTATTCAATAATAAAATCACTTTTCTATATAGCATTGAAAATACTAACGTTTATATATTTCTGAAAGGAACATTATTTGGGTAAGTTTACAGAAGGAAGAAAACAAAGAGTGCTCAGTAATTCTCAGGTGAGGGCAATAGGAATGAGGTTAAGAAACAATATTTGTGGCCTCAGATGTATACGTATAGTACTACTGATAATGTAAGGGTAACAAAGTGAACTTGAATTTTGTACAAGGAAGTAAAAAATGGCCTCTCAGATAACAGTTAAGACTTAGTGGGGGAGACTAATAACTAGAAAAGAACAATGAAGTATGTGTGTGTACACATGTATATATGTACATATATGTCTTGTTCACGAGAAATAGACCTAGAAGAAAAGAATGGAAAGTTAACAGTATATTAACAAAGCAAACTCCCATATGTAAATAAGTGAATCTGTGGAAGTACAGTGGAAAGCATTTGGGTAAAGACAAAAGGAGAAAGAAAAAGATATATTATTATGGGAGTATACTAGAAACCTCCTTTCCAGATGGAAGATATAGATAGTGCTTCTATATACGTATTACAGGTTTGGTAAAGAGCCAAGGTACAGTAACTACCTGGGGTTTAACTTCTGCTGCAAACTCATTCTGCTGGAAGTAAAGGATCTGATAAATTCTGGGCTTGTCTTGTTAGTAATTTTATTTGTTAGAAGAGATGAAAGGAATCTGATGCATTAGTCTCAATTCAGATCAATAAGAAAGACTTGGTTGCTTAAGATGGCATAGGAATCTTAGGAGAAAGTAGCCTTGTAACCCTAGACCTTTTAAGAGTCAAAGAATGCTGAACATAATTAGCTATGTTCTAGAGTTTAAGAAAGCTTTTTCTTTTTACAAGTTTACAGAAAATAGTTATCTTTTTGGGGGGCAGAAACTCTTTAAAAATGCCTGGGCAAACTGGGCAATGGTGGCACCCATCTGCAATTCCTGCTACTTGTGAGTTTGAGAACTGTCTTGAGTTCAGGAGTGCAAAGATTCAGTGGATTAAACCAACTGGGCTTCTGCACTAAGTTCAGTATCAATGAGTTGCCTAAGTAGGAGCAAACAGACATTGTATAATTCCATAGCGTTGCCTAAAAGTGTTGGAACAATTCACAAATCTACCAGCAATAAAAATTCCATTTTCCATAGGTATGGGCAGCAAAGAATTTTATTTTATATCATTTTAAATTATATTTATTATTATTTATTATTAAAACAATTTTAGATTATTTTTGCCATTTTGATCGGTATTAGATGGAATCGCAGAATCTCAATCTACATTTCTTAGGTAATAGATTTTGAACTGTTTTTCTTCATGTGGTTGTTGATAATTTGTATTTCTTTTAAAAAAAATTGCCTGTTCATATCTTCCAACCACTTACCTGGTGCAAAAATAAGAGTTCAGACTTTTAAAGGACATATGCAAAAGATGGAAGAAAGGGTACATAAATAAGGACAGAAACAGAGGAGGGGCACAGATAGTGCCAGGAAAGCTAAAATCCAACATGAGTGGAGGCTTGTGAAAAACAATAATGCCAATAAAAGGGCTTTTTTGGTCCAGTGGGGGTGGGGGAGGGGAGGGTTGTCATGGTGAAGAGAACAAGAAAAGGATCGGACCCCTTATTTTGTATGGATGGGAAGATTATACCAGAGAATGGAAAGAAAGCAGAACTATTCAATGCTTACTTGTTTCTGATTTTTTTCCACCCAGGCAAGTGATCTTCAGACAGGAAATGATAAAACAAAAAATAATTAATAGAGATTTTAAAACCAAGATAAGCATGGCAATTGCAAGAGACCATTGAGTTCAGAGATTCTTAACCTGGGGTCTAGCATATTCACAGATAGATTTCCGGGGTCTGTGAACTTGGATGGGAAAGAAACTGCATAAGAAATTACATTATTTCCTTTAACTGTTTACTAAAACCTAGTGTTTTCTTTATTTAAAAATATTCTAAGAAGGGGGCTCTATGCTTTACCAGACTGACAAGGGGGTTCATGACACTACAAAAGTTAACAATGCCTGATGTAGCTATTATGGTGAATTCATATAGTTTTGATGGATTACATTTCATGGAAATAATAAAAATAACTTATACTTATAGTACATAGTTTATTTGATCCATATATCAGATTTGTGAGAAAGGACGACCATTTTACAGACAGATTCTCTGAGAAATTAAGCAACTTGGTTCAAGGTCATAGGGGCAGAGCTGTGACTCCAATTCAGGCCTTCTCATTCCAAATTCAGAGATCTGAAAGAACTAGGGAATGTGGTTGCTGAATAAACAGTGGAAAATCAAAGAAGTGTCACTGGATAGGAAATGGGCAAAAATCTCAGTCTCAAAGAAAGGGAATAAAGGTCCACTCTATGAACAGTAAGTTGAGTACAGTGAGTCTGACCCCTGATTTGTGGTAAAATTCTAGAGTACATTATGAAAGTGATAGTTTGTGAGCACTTGGAAAGGGAGTAACTAATTACTAGGAAAAATCATGATTTAAGAACAAGCTATGTCAAATTAATAACCTCATTTATAATTTGAAAATGTTCCTATACTAGTAAGCAGATCAAGGGAATGGCCTAGACATTCTAATATACCTAGATTTCAGGTAGAAAATTAGAAGAAAGGCTAAAATGTAGGAGAAGACACTGAGAAAGCAACTGCAAGAGCTTAAACCAGACCTTGGACAAATGAATTACCCACAGAGAAAATGAGAAATGGAAATTGGACCGCAAATATCATAATTTTCTGCAAAATATATTTTAAGAAAAATATAATTCAGCTTTTATTGGAGTAATAACAATGAAGGTATATGATCTCAGGACGGGTTGGGGGGCATTGCACTTGTCAGTGTTAGCAGGGAAAGGGCAAAAGTATTCAACTGATGCTTGGCTTAGACTTTATGTACCAAGAGGGTAAATCTTTAACATGGAAAGAGTAGAAATAATAATATTAACAGGAAATCAAAGTCCAAAGTATATAAAGGAATAGAGAGCCCCCATTCATTTTTAATGAGTGTAAATCTTTAGTTCCAGCTTAATTAGACCACAAAGTTCATGCTGACTGGACCAAAAAAACAACTTGTAGGTAAACTTTAAAAAATCATTATAATAGAGGGAGGTATGTCAGAAGGCTAGAGAAATAACAAATGTTATTCTTAATTTTAACAAAAGGGAAAAGATGAATTTTAGAAACTAATAATGGCAAATGATTTTATGTCCGTCTTTGGAAAAATTCTTCAATGTTCTGTGGACACAGAAAAGTAATGGTGATTACTAAGAGCCAACAAGGGTTTCCTAAGAACGAGCCATGAGTAAAACTAACCAAACACACAAAACCTTACCATCTTATTTCCTTTCTAATGAGGTTACTAGGCTGGTACATAAGGGTAGTGTCATAGACACAGTCTATCTTGATTTTAATAAGGCACTTAATAATCTGTCATTATACCCTTAAGATGGAAAAAATGTGTACAGGAAATGCAAATACAATCAGCAGCTGGTTGAACCCATGTACCCAAAGAGCATCTATAATGAATTTATGTTATTTCTAAAGTGTACTACAGAATTCTGTACTTGGCTCTGTCCTGCTCAACATTTAGGTCAATCACTTGGATGAAGACATAAAAATCATGCTCATCAAATTGGTGGGAAATACAAATCTGGGCTGGATAACTGTCATCTTGTATGACAGAATTAAGATTTTCAAACAGTGATTCTACATAAAAGGTTCAAAACAAGATAAAACTTAATAGGGATAACTTTAATTTTCTGCAATTAAAGTAAAAAAAAAGTTCCATAAATGAAAGACAGAAGAGATGATGTTATAATAGTTTAACTGAAAAAGAAATGGGGATATTGTTGACTATAACAATGCATATGGATAAACAGGTTTTTAAAAAACCTATTAATGTAATTACTATTTTAAATCTTATTAATACTTTATTAATGCATTAACTGTTAATCTGTTAATAATAATTATTAACATAGCGATTCACTTCTATAGCATTTTAAGATTTACATGGTGCTTTCCCTCCAAAACTCATTTTACTCCTATAAGGTAGGTAATACAAGGATCTTCTCAGTTTTCTAGAGGGGATATCAGGCTCAGGTTAGTGAAGCAATTTGTTCCAAGTTATATAACCTGAAAAGCGGAATTGAGACTTCATCTCAATTCTTTCTGAGTATAAGGTGTGTGACTATTCCAATACAACATAGCTGCTTGGGGGGAGATGCTGTGCCAGTCAGACCACACACAGAGTATTATGTTTCATTACTGATCCATAATTTATGATAGGCATTTAAAACTGAAGCATGTATAACAAGAACAACCTGAGCAGTAAAAAGTCTGGAAAACACACCAAATGAACAGCAGAAGGAATTAATATAAGCTACGTAGAGAAGAGAAAACTTGGAGGAAGGAGTGGGAGAGTAGCTGTTTTTACATGTGGGTGGAGAGGCTCCTTCCTTGCTGCTTCCCCCAAAAGAACCAGGATTAATGAAAGGGAAAAGGAGGTTTAATAAAGAATAATTCTGAGTCATTAAAACAATGGAATGGGCAGCCTTAACGAGGAGAAAGCACATTGTTACTGCAGATATTTAAACAGAAGCTGGATAATATAGACTAAATAACCTTTAAGCTGTGGTATGCTATCTTAAAGCTCCTAGCTATAGCATTCTAGTGCATACAATCTTGTACAAGATTGGACTAAACCTAAATGTTTTGTTCTAACTTTAAGATTCCGACACATGAACTGTCCACAGTCAAATCACCTTTCACTTTTTCACTAGTATGTTTCCATAAGTATTTCTCAAATGCTGTCAGGGGTGAGGAATCACCACATGGGACCTCAAGGCTGTAGGTCCCCCACCCCTGATTTAAATGTTCTATAGTACTTAAGATGGTGCTGGCATATCTAGAGGTCTATGTTTATTATTTGATTGGTACTAATGAAACAAGGCCATATTAGCTGAGGTCATCCCTTTACTTAGTACACAAAGGGCTTCACATCTGTAGTGCCAATGCAATATTCACAGCACCCACAGTCACTATAAATACACCCTCATAGTACTCAACTGCAAAATATGACAGACTCTCCATACAGAAGACAGAAGCAAAACATTTATTCAGACACCAGAAAACCAAATCCCAACACCAGGAAACCGAATCCATCATAGTAACACCAAATCCCAATACCAGGAAACTGAATCCATCATAGTAACATAGAAGTTAATGTACCACAATGTAGCAGAGAGTCACACCTTTAGCCATTCCACAAACCAACACAAGTCCACTGTCACAGCAGGTGGCAAAAAACAACTTTTACTCACAAGCCTGTCTGTCTTTCTAGGAAGCCGTTCTCTCCTCTCACCTGTCTATTCTAGCTCTAACTCCTGGCTTCCTGAGGGTTCTGCTCCACCCTTAAAGAGCAGATTACATTGAGACTATTAGAGGGCAGAGCTTATTTTCAAAGCAGGGAAGGTCTTCAAATTACCATTACTATTACAACATCCTAGATGTAATTTCAGGACAAGGTCATAAAATGTCACATACTGAAACTGAATCTAAAGAACTAACATAAAACAGATGTGACTGGCCATCTGCATCTCTTTAGAGATAGTTTATAAGGATGTTGCTTATGAGATTACAATGCTTCCCCTATCTCTCAAACCCATCAAACTGACTAGAATGTAACCAGTGCAGGAGACAATGTGATCAAATTAATTGTAACATACCTGAGATAACCTAAGAGAAGGTAGTGGTCTGAATGGAGTCCAGAAAGAGACAACAAAGAGAAATGCATCATTGTTGGTATACTTCCATCACTAGAGGATACCGATTCTAATTGCCTAAACAAAAATATTCCTAGTATGGAGGACATTGCACCAGGCTACCACAACTTAACTGAAATATCCATCACAAATCTCATCTCTTTGATGCTAATTAGGTGATTACCAAGCAATGTTTTGATCTACAATTTAATACTACTGCATGGACCTACCAACTGAGAAGGAATATCCTGGACATATGTGTGATACTAGTTACCGTTCATAGAGTCACAGAGCCTCAGAGTTGGATAAGTTGGATAAGATAAATCATCTAGTACTTGGATAAACTGAATTAAAGTACAGAAAGCAGAACCAGAAGGGCAATATATGCAGTGACTATAGTAACAAATGAAAACAAACTCAGATTAGTTCCAGTGACTAATCTTGGTCCTGGCGAATATATGATGAGATACACTTCCTTTCTCCTGCCATAGAGGTGGGGGGCTATGGATATAGACTGCTGTATACACTATAAGATATGAATTTGTTAAAAAAGTTTTCCTGGATTTCCTTCATAATGATCCATGGTGGAGAGTAGTCTATGGAAGGAGGATACTAACAGTTGAGAGATGAATGATCAGCAAAAGCCTTATGTAGAAGGTAATGCTTGAACATAATCTCCTTCAAAAGGCCTTTCCTAATTCCCTCAGTTGAGATTTTGACTCCTGGTCTAGAAATCCAAATTCTCTTCTCTGCCAACCTCTTCCTAACCACAGATCTCAAAACTACCTTTCTTTTTCTGAATTAAATTGTTTAAAGAATCAATAGCAGGATTAGAAAGATCACCCTATAGTTTTTAATTTCTTGCCCAAGGAATGTGCCTTTAAGTATCCTAGAGGTATTGTTTGATCCCACATAAATTACATTAAGTGGGCACTGGGCTCTTTGTTATGTCTGGAAAGAAGATGGGATAGTCACGACTCATATCAGGGAGCCAATAACCAACCAACCATGATTCATCTGTTTCTCCTTTGACCAATTTTCATCTTCATTGTAGGAGCACAGGGAATCTAGTTCCATTCCCAATGAGAAGAGCCTCCATTGAAAGTATGCTGCTTTGCCAGCTCATATACTATAGAAATGATCTGCAAAAGTATAGTCTCATGACATAACTTCATTGTCAGAAGTCCTTCTTCTGGACTTACCTTTCTTTAGCACATTCTTCTACTCTCCAGTCTCTTGACACAGATTAGGGTTCCCTTTGGCTCTCCAGAGTCTTTCCCTGTTTTGTGTTCCTCTTGAAGCCCTTATCCTACAGTCTTTTAAGAAACTTCATTCTCTCTGATGTCAGAGAAGACAACCCCTCCTCCAGTCCAACTTTTTCCCTCTTCTAGAAAAGTATGACATTTTTTGCCAGATATATCCCAACTGTAAAATAATCAGTTGAAAGTCTGTCTTATAAATCTACTTCCTTGAGAGTTCAGTTAGTGTGAATCAATTTCCATAGAGCCTGATCCTCTGGGTAAACTAATAAAAATCAAATTCCTGAATCTAGAAAGTTAACACATGGCAACCTCACCAAGACACACATAAAAAACTTAGCTTTAACAATCAGCTAGTCAACTCCTCTCTCTCTCTTTTTCTCTCTCTCTCTCTCTTTCTCCCTCTCCCTCCTCCTTCTTTCCCTCCTTCCCTCTCCTGATGATCCAGAAGACAGCATTACTGATGACTGCAAACTATTGGAGTTAAGAGTCTGACTTCAATTTGCTGTCACTAAGGTACATAAAAAAGTTGAATGTGACTTGGTAAGTATACATGGAGTTCACTTTATGTTTAAGATCATCAGAAAACATTTAGCCAGCAATTGTAGTTGATAATAAGTCAATTAAATTATGTAATCCTTGCCTAGGAACCATGAAGGGAAGGCATGGGGTCATTAGCTAAGCAGGGGAGGAAAAGTGCCAGCCACCATTTTGTGTTGGAATGTCCCCCTCTCACATCATGTCTTTTAGATTTATGAATTTCCCCCTCCATTAGCTGAGAGTAAATCTAACTCTTCTGTGACATTCTTTTTCTTTACTGATTTCTAGAGAAGATATTGGCTCTTTGCTTTTGTTTAATGGCCCTAAAGGCAGACAGTAGGTTTTTTTTTAAACTTTTAACTACTTTATTTATGAAACCTTCCCTAGATCACTTCAACTAGATGAAGTACAACAAGAAATTCAAGGAGGCTGATCTTTTCTCTTTCTCTGAATATGTCTCTGGACAAATATTTAAGCTGATAACACAACTATGAATATGAAATTACTTCAGCTTACTGACTCTTCATAATGGACTGTTATTGATAGTCCTGTGAAATTTAGGCTTACAGAGACAGAATGAAAAAGCTTTGCCTGAAAATTGCCTGCCTCTCTGATAAAATTACTTTTCAATAATGATATGTCTTGAGGTATTTGACAAAGAACCACTTAACATTCACTTTCTTTTTCCTCAATGCCAGACGCTTCTTCAAACATTATGAGAAAGCATGAAGTAACCCACCTGCTCTATCTCCTTTGAAGAATAGTGGCCAATAATTCCTATATCCATTTCATGGAAAGAAGCCATTTCCTTCAGAAGGGAATAAATCTACTCAGCATTTTTAAATGGATAATGAAAATCAACTAGTAAATATTGCTTATTTCTAGGATGAGAACTAGAACCTATAACTGAATCTTCATAAAAATGAACAACTAGGTAGGCCACTTCTAGGGATGGGGAAAACTAAGGTTCAGAAAAGTTAAGTGATTTTTTTTTTTTAGGATCAGACAGCCAGCAACTATCAAAACTTTATTTTTGTGATTCACAATTTAAAGTTCTCTACACTACACCACACTTGCTTTTAAAAGCTCTTTTTTTTTACTCCCAGGATGGTCACTGGATTTGTTCTTATACTTCTGTCTTTTATTGCCTAGTTTTTGTTAAAACCAACTACATACTAGTAGGATGGCTATTTAGGGATAGGGTCTGCAGCCATGAAACAGAATTTATCAAAAGACCCACTTGTTAATAAAATTCTAGACTTTGGGCTCACAAGCACCTTCCTCTAATAACTCATATTTTTTCAATGTTTCAATATGGGACACACTAAAGAAAAACTCTGCCCTTTTTATTGTCTTTCCAATCTATTTACAAGATATTATACAACTTCCCAAAACAAAGCAAAATGTATATATTAAAAATTATGTGGATACAAGTTTTGTATAAAACATTTATTAACTTAGAAAAAAATTATAACATTTTTTTTCTTTGAAAGAATGTTATAAATGATGCTTAGAATTCCAGGCCAGTTCATAAAAACCTACTTAGGCCACAACGTAGTTGAACTATGGTATTAATAGTGCCATTGTAGAAAGGGAAGGATATCTAAATACTAAGAATAAAATGGGAGAGACCTGCAAAAAATAATGCGGACAACCTCTAATTTGGCAAAAAATGGATGTAAACTGGAAATGACAGTAGCCACATTGACATATAACACATACAATTTCTACCAGACTTATGAACTTCCAACCTATGCAGATACTAGAAAGGCCAAAAAGGCCAAAACTTAGCTCCCTTAGAACATGAAGGAATTCATTTGGTGTAGTAGAAGGAATTTTGAATTAGAGAAAAAGGATCTAGATTCAATTCCAGCTTTTCCACTTACTAGCTAGAAGATGCTGGCAAGCAATTTCACCTCCCATATCTTTATTTCCCCAACTGTAAAAAGTAAAGGGTCAGTCTAAATGACCCACTATTATCAAAACCGTACGGTCTGAGGATTCTACTTTCCCTAAGGTACCATAATCCCTTCACAATTGGGGGGCAAGAGAGGTATTATAGATCAAGTAACCGAACTACCTCTTTCTATTCTCACCATGTACCACAGAGAATATTCTCCCAATGTGAACTCTTAACCAGGAATATCCACTTAAACTGTCATACTAATAGTCCTGTTATCTATGGAATATGGGCTAAATGTTCTTTTGTGTGTTTGCTTGGAAACCCAAACGACAATTATAACATTGTTTACCCAGGAAAATGTGTTTCATGTTACATAATCAAAAGTGAATGTGGTAGCACAAAAAGTGTCTTCTCCTTACTTTTACAAATCTGTCACTGAAGTTACAGTGACCACAGATTAGCTGGCCCATAGCAAGAAGCATCATGGCAGCTTATGAGGCATTTCATGCTTTGCAGAGCACTTTGGGGAACCTGCCACCATCTGCCCCTGCAGGCCAGTAACGAATATGATTGTGGAACATTTAAACCCATCTCTGCCAATACTGATACCCTAGATCTTGGATTCTACTTTAACCTTGCCTATAGGTACCTCTCCCCCTCTTATACTCTTTCCCTTATTTTTCTGTAGCCTAAGATATCCAATTAAGTGTGTATGTTATTCCCTCCTTAAGCCAAATCCAATGAAAGTAAGGTTGATTGATTCCCTTTTACCTCCCTGCTCTTCCCCTCCATCTAGTAATATTGTTCTCTTGCCTTTTTTTAATGTGAGATAATTTACCCTAATCTATTTCTCTTTCTCCTTCTCCCAATATATTCCTCTCCCACCTCTTAATTTTACTTTTTAGATATCTTCCCTTCATATTCAATTCACACTGTGCCCTCTGTCTATGTATACATATACACATATACAGATACATGCAGACATACAAACACGTATACATACACATACATATTCCCTTCAACTATCCTGATACTGAAAAAAGTCTCATAAGTCATAAATATTGTCTTTCCATGTATGGCACTTTAATAAGTTCCTTATAATTTCTCTTTCTCTTTTACCTTTTCATGCTTCTCTTCCTTCTTGTATTTGAAAGTCAAATATTCTGTTTAGCTCTGGTCTTTTAATCAAGAATGCTTGAAAGTCCTCTATTTCATTGAATATCCATATTTTCCCCTTAAGTATTATACTCAGTTTTGCTGGGTAGGTGAGTCTTGGTTTCAATCCCAGCTCCTTTGACCTCTGGAATATCATATTTTAAGCCCTTCAATCCCTTAAGGTAGAAGCTGCTAGATCTTGTGTTATCCTGACTGTGTTTCCACAATACTCGAATTGTTTCTTCTTGACTGCTTATAATCAACTCTGGAATTTGGCTATAATATTCCTAGGAGTTTTCTTTTTGGGATCTTTTTCAAGAGGTGATCAGTGGATTCTTTCAATTTCTATTTTATCCTCTGTTTCTAGAATATCAGGGCAGTTTTCCTTGAGAATTTCTTGAAAGGTTAGGCTCTTTTTTTGATCATATCTTTCAGGTAGTCCAATAATTTTTAAATTATCTCTCCTGGATCTATTTTCCAGTGAGATATTTCACAGTGTCTTTTATTTTTTCATTCTTTTGGAGCTGTTTTATAATATCTTGATTTCTCATAATGTCATTAGTTTCCATCTACTCCATTCTTATTCTGAAGTAATTATTTTCTTCAGTGAGCTTTTGGACTTCCTTTTCCATTTGGCCAATTCTGCTTTTTTAAGGCATTGTTCTCCTCACTGGCCTTTTGGAGCTCTTTTGTCATTTGAGTTAGTCTTTATTTTAAGGTGTTATTTTCTTCAGTATTTTTTAGGTCTCTTCCAGCAGGATGTTTACTTGTTTTTCATAATTTTCTTGCATCACTCTCATTTCTCTTCCCAATTTTTCCTCTATTTCTTTTACTTGATTTTCAAAATCTTTCTTGAGCTCCTCCATGGCCTGTGACAAATTCATATTTTTTCTTGGAGGCTTTTATGCAGTAGTTTTGACTTTGTTGTTTTCTTCTGGTTCTATGTCTTCATCTTCTTTGTCACCAAAAAATGATTGTTTAGTCTGATTTCTCTTCCTCTGCTTGCTCATCTTGCCAGCCAATTACTTGACTTTTGACCTCACTGCCATGGAAGAACTCTGCTTCCAGAGTGGAGAGTTCTGTGTCCCAAATTTCTGGGATTTTGCACAGCTATTGTCAGAGCTACTTCTAAGCACCTGTCTCAGAACTGTGAGGAGGATTCCTTCTCTATAGTCAGCAAAAGCTCTGCTATACCAGTGCTCCTCCTCATCCCAGGACTGCCAGCTAAGACTGTGACCCAGATCCAAGCAAGGAAAAGCAAGAGAATCCTGCCTCAGCTCCAGTAAAGAGATTCTTTCAATCAGTTGCTTGGTCCCCCCACCATCTCTGGGCTTGGAGCTCTAGAAGCAGCTGCTCCATTGCCACAGTTGCTGCCACCCCGGGGGCAGGCGCTGGACCATGCACTTCTCTCACCCAGGTCTAACAGCTTCCCCACTGACCTTTTACTTTCCCTTTGGCGTTTATGGGTTGAGAAGTCTGGAATCCACCATAGCTGCCAGTGATTCAGTCTCCTGAAAGCCTGCTCCAGTTGGTCTGGGTCAACGGTACATGCTAGTGTGGCCCACATGAGACTGTGCTCTGTTCCCAGCCTGGTGTGATAGACCCTTCCTTTTGGCTTTCCAGGCTGACTTCTGCTGGAGGTATATTTCATTCATTCATTTTGTGGGTTCTGAAGCTCTAAAATTTGTTTAGAGTAATTTTTTACAGGTATTGTAGCTGACTAGGGTGTAAGCTCAGGCAAGTTCCTGCTTTTATTCCGCCATCTTAGCTCTGCCCCCTCCTTGCTAACTACTTCTGTTGTTCTTCAGTTGTTTTAGTTGTGTCTGATTCTTCATGACCCCATTTGAGGTTTTCTTGGCAAAGATACTGGAGTGGTTTCCCATTTCCTTCTCCAGCCCATTTTATAGGTGAGGAAACTGAGGCAAATAGGGTGAAATTATTTGCCTGGGGTCACACAGCCAAGAAGTGTCTGAACAGTGTTTGAACCAGGAAAATGAGACTTTCTGACTCCAGGCCCAGTATGTTATTCATTGCATGACTCTCTACACAAGTACATCTCTCTTTTTTATTTATTTATTTATTATTTTTTTATTTTTTTAAATTTTATTATAGTTTGCATCATTCATTTCCACAAGATTTTGACATATTTTCTCCCCCTCTTTCCCCCACCCACCACCCCAAAACAGCCATCCCAGTGTGTCCCCCCTCCCCCAGT
>CM053587.1:156113823-156136344 GCA_028646515.1 Pseudochirops corinnae | reverse complement strand
TTTTTCTTCCACTTCCTCTTATTTGGTTTTTAAAATCCTTCTTCAGCTCATCTCTAGCTTTAAGGCATTCTTCATGTTTATTGGAGGCCCCTGGTGGGGGTGCTCTGGCTGCGCTCTCCTCCTCCCTCTCTCTCCCATGTTCTTTCTTTTCCCCAAAGAAGGAATCTAGGGTTTGGGAGCTGTTCTTACTTTGCTTCTTATGCTTATTCTTACTCATGGTTGTTGAGACCGTGATTTTTTTTAAATCTCTGTGGGGCTCTGCTTCCAGAAGGGAAAGCTCTATCCCAAATCGCTGGGGTCCTCCCAGCTTCCGTAGCTCTCAGGAAGAGGCTGGAAACTCTTCCTATTTACTTCCAGCTGACTGGATAGTGAAGACTCCAGAACCGAGGCCCAAGACCGCAGTCCAGATCCAGACCGCTCAACACGAGAGCTCTTGGCCTGAGAACAATCGCTCAGTCCCCCTGCCGTCTGCAGGCCGTGGGCGGGAAGCTACAACGGGGCAGCGGGTGCAAAACCTCTGCCTTTCGCTTTTCCTCTCTGGAGGCCTTTCAGCGGACTGCTTATCTCCCCCTTTCGCAATCCCCACTCGCAGCTGCTGCTGATCCGCTCACCTGAGAGCTCCCGTCCAACCGCCCCCGGGGCACAGCCCCCGGGGCACAGCCGCGGCTTCAGGCCAGGGTGGTTTCAGTTCACAGTGCTGATATGGTTCCTCCTAGCCGAGCTGACTTTAGTGGGAAGTATCTTTGTGTGCGTTTTGGAGTTCTAGTATTGGTTTAGAGTCCTATTTTATGGGTATTTTGGGGTGGCTATGTGAGAGCTGCGATATATTGCTGCTGCTACGCCGCCATCTTAGCTCCGCCCCCTGTAAAAATGTATTTTTGTTTTAATTTGTTAACTTTTTAATAAATCATGCTATTTGAAATTAATAAATTGATAAATAAATTAAATTTAAATTAATAAATTATGTAAGATGGAATGGCTGTATGGATTCCTGAAAGTTCTAGATCAGTGTCATTGTTAGCAAAGTTAATCACATCCCAGAGAAGTTGGTTTTTGAACACAACCTCATTTGTATGCAATTTATAGACCCTTTTTTGTTTTCATTGCCATATTTTTACCTAGCCCAGTGCCAGGATATACAGGGTATCCCATAAGAATGACTGTAGTTTTAAGCTTCAGTAACTTCAGAAGTACATTAGAAACTCACAAAAAAACATTTGAAAGTACTTCTTTAATTTTGTGAATTTAAATAATGTATGTGTTTTTAAATTTTAACAAGATGTGGCATTTTTCAGGTACATCACTTTCTAGGATCCAGTTTCTCAGACTGCTGGATCAGTACAGAATATCCTCTTGCTTAACTACCTTGGTCACCTGATCTGCCTCCAGTAGATTTTTTCTTGTGGGATCGTGTCCAAACTGTCATGCTTGCCTCAAATGCTCAGTTTTTGAATGATCATAAGGCCAAGATTACAAATGCAGTATTTTCCATCACTAAGCAGCAACGGATGACAGTTTTTACAAAGTTCAAAAATCAACTAGAGTGAAATATAGAACAATATGGGGGCTATGTTGAATGTTAATAAGAAAAACGAATATTTTTACATTTCTAATAATCAGACTTTCAAATTATGTTCTTTTGTAACTTTGTAGCATTTATATTTCTGAAGTTTTAATGATCTAAAGTGCACTAAGACTTTTGGGACACTATTAGCTGTTTAATAACTATTTCTTAATAGTTGCTTACTTGATTTGCTCAAACCAGCATCTATCCCCAGCGTGCAGGGAACTCTCCTTTCTTTCTGTCTAAAATCTTATCCATCCCTAAGGGGCCATCTTCAGGGAAATGAAACTTTCTCTGACCATCTCAGAACATTGCATTCTCATTCATTTCCAAACTCCCAGAGGCAGTTACTATCTGGTTCTCTCATTTGCCACCAATATGTGGCTTTGTCTCCTTATTTAGCTTCTTATGTCTGTGTGTTCTCTCTCCCCGTATAGGTTATAAACTCTTTTAGGCCTCCTTGAGAGGGTACCTTAGCCTTACTGCATCTAGAATGCTGACTTCTGTCTATGAGGGATTCAATAAACATCAGCTGTTTTTTTGATAGGATGTCCACCTAGGTTGTGGAATGAAACATTCTTGTACTTTTTTTTTTATTTGGGGGTAATTCAAATGTTTGTTTTTAAGTATTCAGCTGATAACTTTGAGGACTATCTTTGCTTAAATTATGAAGACACCGAATCTGCTTGTCTAAATTGGAACACCAGGAATAGGTAGAAGGGATTAACTTTTATTAAATTATACTATTATGTCAAAAATTAATAAGCAAATAACAGTCTGATGCTATTTGACTTCATAAATTCATTAAGCTTTCTAGGTTCCTTTTACTCATCTAGAAAATGAGACAGTTATACTAAATACTCTTTAAGGTCCCTTCAAACCCTAAAATTTTATGAAATTACCTCAAAATGGAATAGCTACCCCAGTTATAGAAGTATGAATTATGCTTGACATTTTGCCGTCAGTCATACTAGAAATCTGGGGTGCCAATCAGTCCAGAATTTTAGTAGACTAACAATTCAGATTGCTCCTTGGGATGTTGAATTAGATGGGTATATCCCTTCAATGTCTTTTACACATCGATCTGAGGCTGTGTCCTACAATTGTCACCAGGCAATGGTGGTACCTTGCATATTACCTCTGCAATAGAATCTCAGCATTGGACAGAACCTAAATAGATGATGGATTTATTAAATGTTTACAGTGTGCCTGCACTGTGCTGAGTGCTGGGGATACAAAGAAAAGGGAACAAGAGAGTCCTTGCCCCCAAGGACCTTACAGTATAATAAATGGAAATTACACATCAATGGAAACTAAAGAGATGGAAGTAGGGAGAAAATGTATATGGAAATGGTAACATGTCTGGGGATGTCCTGGAAGTGCAGTGGAGGCCTGCAGCTGATCAAGATGAGATCAAAACTGTCTCCTCAAAGTCCAGGGGATTGCTCAAGGGATGTAATCCATTCTTAGATGGTGAATGGAAATGGTAGCCTGAGTGGAGTTGAGTGCCAAAGGCATGGATGGAGGAGATTGGAAAGTAGAGATCATGTGACCTAATTCAGACCTGAACAGAAATATTTACAAGAATTCAACCTTTGCTTGAAGACCTCCGGTAATGGGGAATTAGTAGTTTTGCCTACTTCCAAAGGGAGAACATTGTACTTTTCAATTGTTTGGAAGTTTTTTTTGTTTTATTTTATTTTTATCTGCCTTTTTGTCACCAGTTCTTCACTTTGGAGCCAAGTAGAATTCCTTAAAATTGAATAAACATTTATCTAGCCTTTATGTATATAAGACATCACACTAGGTTGTGTAGATGTGAAGATTAAAATGCCACACTGCTCAGGGGACATCTAATCCAACCTGTAACGAAATAGACCAACAAGTGGTCATCCAACCTTTGCTTGAATACTTTCTAGTGAAGTTACCTACTAGGTAACCACTATCTCCTGACCCAGTTTTGAATAGTTTCGATGGTTTAAGAAAAATTTTCCTTACGTCAAGCCTTAACCTAGCCTCAGTGTCCACCCATGGCTCCTGATTCTTCCGTGTATATGTTATATCTCCTCCATGCAATATAAGCTCCTTGATGATTTAGGAATTGCCTCTTTTTTGATTAATTATCTCTAGCACCTAACACTGTACTGGACATAGCAAGTATTCTAATTTTGTTGACTAAATCATTCCTAAAATATGAAACATGAAACACATCAGGCATTGGGGATTCTCTTCTCAGCTATTCTATAGTCTTTTGGCATACTTTTCTTCTGTTTTACTCTTCTCATCTGTATCTTCATGGTCCCTTACCAAATTCAGTCTAATCCAGAGAAAGAGAGCAACCATTAATAACAAAACAGGGGAGAAAAAACTACTTTTTTCTGCAACAGCGTAATTCCTATCTCTTTTGGAGTATGTTATTATTAATCTTTATAACATGTCTGTGAACTGCATGAGTGCTAAATGTTATCCTTGAAAGGAGAGGCATTTGAGAAGTGTGTGTGTGTGTGTGTGTGTGTATATATATATATATATATATATATATATATGTACACACACAATTTATTATTGTTCTAAAGTTGGAGCCTATCCTATTTGGTAGTCCAAATATTAGATCATATTCATGATGTCCTGATTAGGCCAATAAAATAATGAGAACTGGAGAAGAAAAAAAGTAAAGTCATTAGTGACAGGCCTTTTCTTTGAGATTTTTATTTTTAAAATATTTTTTAAATCACACAATATTCCATTTGGAGGGTAAATTCTGGCAGATTGGTCCAGAGTTTCAAGGCTTCTAGTATAGTTGCCATAGCCTGTCTGTTGTGTGAAGACCAGCCCAATTAAATTTGAAGAGAGAACCATCACTAGATTGGCTGCAGAGTGAAGAATTTTTTTTTACCCCATGATGTCTCAGTGACCATCAAGTAAAACTAGAGTCAATGCTGATAGGTTTCAATGACTTATAATATTTTCTCCTCAAAGATGGCTAATTGGAGAGCACTAGTGCAGTCAGTGGGATTAGCAATACCACCATTTCTACTGACTGACTTATCCCTAGGTAGTACTGTAATAACCTAGTGGTTGGGCAAGAGAATTGCCATATTGTGTGGCAATTATCTATCTTTCTGTGTCCAGGTTTCTACTTCCCTTTCTGCCATGGTATGCAAGTAAAGATGGTCTTCCATCTCACAGTAGTCCGCAGTTGCCATCTTTTTTCCCCCCAAAGAAAGTTAGAATCTCTCCAAAGTCATGACATTTTAATATGGGGAACAACTTTTCCAGGTGAAACCAAAGTACTCTACAGTGACTTGGAGAGTGACACTCTGGAGGAGAATTTCTTTTTGCCTTCTAAGTTTCATTTTAGATCTGTTCCAACAAACAACATTCTGAGCTTAATGAGAAGAGGTTTCTTTTTAAACAGAATTGAAATGTCAATGTGGAATTGCAAATTCAGGGGAAATCATTTATGCAGAAGTTGCCTTGGGGCTCCTTAGACCCTGAATAGGAAAATGTTTTTAGTATGGCAGGCCCCTGAGCAGATTACTGAAATCGTGTCTAGTTTGATCATCAAAGCAAAATTGATGGTTTGTATTTAGAGACTATATTTCAGAAGACTTCAAGGAGAGAAATCAGTTGTTTCTAATTTTGTTATTAGTGATATGCACTTTATTTCTTTCCTTACTGTGGGAATGGAGCATTTTTATGCGAATATCACTGTATTTACTTGAGTAAGTAAACAGTTACTTGACATTTTGCTTCAATGCCTCAATCTTCTAAATTTCAGTTTCCCTAATTATAACCCTGCATGGAGGTGATCAGGCAATCAGCTTTCTTAGGAAGATGATAAGGTGCATTGATTCTGTGTCTTGGGAGAATGTAAGATCAAAGTAACCCAGGTCTAGAGAACCATAGCGAGGGCTTGGGAGAGCGGGAGAGTGTAAGTTTGGTGTGGTTTTTTCTTTTTTCTTTTCTTTTTTTTTTTTTTTGGCCAAAGTAATTGTTTTTATTTCACTGAAAAATCAAAATGAGAAGTGAAGAAAGGGGAAGCACAGATAACTGGAAAACAGCAGTAAAAATTAAGAAGGCCATTAACCAATTGCTTTGGAATACAGATTCTTTTTCCTGTGTTCTCTTGACTAACAATAGGTAATACAGTCATCCAGCTGAGAAAGATAGATTTCAGGGCATTGTATATTAAGCTGAACATTAACATGCCTTTCATAGCAATCTTACGTTGGGATGTTGTTGTTTGTTATATATTGGCATGTGTAGTCGTGGGCTTATTGTTTTTTAATATTAAATTATTCATGAAAATACATGTTATTCCCCTAAGTAGATATTATTCAATGTTACCCAAGTTTTAAACAATATAAAGTGTACTTGATTGACATTTTAAGATTATGATACAGGTAATGTAGGAAATTTGGGAATTTAACTATATAAAGAAACTGCTGCTTTTAGGTAGGTCTTAGGCAAGCAATAAACATTTATTAAGCATTTACTATGTGACTGGGACTGTATTAAGCATGGGGGATACAAATACGAGCAAAAAGAAAGACAATCCCTGTCTTCAGAAGGCTTACACTCTAATGAAAGAAGACAGCACTAAAGCTGAAGGGGGAGAGGCAGAGGGTGTGAAAGTACCCACACAGGGGGAGGGAGGAGGGGGTATCAAAGTGAAATCTATAGAGTCAGAAACTCAGCTGGGAGAGGAATGAGCCGTGGCCAGCCCATGGTCATCCCCACAAGAGGCCCCCAAAGGAACTCACAAAGAGGAGAAGAGGGATGTTCCAGAGGGAGAAGGCTCAAGGTGCTGAGGGAAGGACCAAGGTAGTAAGAAGTCATACTCCATTAATAAGGAAAGATTTGGTCAAATATGTGCAATTGTTCTGAGTAGGAAAATGTTTCTCCTTATATCTGACATTTAAATCCGTCTAGATTTCTTGTCCAAATAATATTTAAAGAAAAACTTGTATTATTTGAGAGCCTGAATCTTAACAGTATGCTGTATAGTCTTCCTTTACAAGGGGAAAGACTGGTTTTATATTAGGCAGGTGAAGGGGTTTGGACAGATGATTTCATTGAAAATCTAAAAACCCCACAGGGAAAGTGTATTGAAATTATGTTCTTACTTGTAAGCTTCTTGAGGGCAAGAACTATCTTCATTTTGTCTTTCTGCTCTCAAATTTAGCTTCAGTGCCCGGGAAATAGTAGAAGCTTAATAAACATTCCTTGACTGATTGATTTCATCAGTTTAGGGAACTTCCTGTGTAAAATTTCCCCCCACTAACATAGATTACCGAATCCTATATTTAGATACTTGTGTTGGCTATGGAAAGTTTAAGGTCCTACCACTACTGTGTATTAGAGACAGAATTTGAATCTGAGTCTTCCAGACTCCAGAGCCAGTTCTGTATCCTAAATGTTGCCTCTCACATGTATGTGAAAGTACCTGCTATGTGACAGGCACTGTACTTCTACTATTACTATTTCTTTTACTACTAATTTACTATTTACTACTACTACTACTGTTATTATTAAATGCCTGCTATGTGACAGGGGCAGTGCTGGGGATACAAAAAGAGACAAAAGACAGTCTCTGCCTTCAAGGAACTCACAACCTAATTGTGAGACAACAAGCCAATAAATATGTACAAACAAGCTCTCTTCAGCATAAATAGGAAAAAAAAAAAGTTAAAGCAAGCACTAGAATTAAAAGGGGTTGGGAAAGACTTCCACTAGGACAGCGGTTCTCAGCCTGTGGGTTGCAGCCCCTTTGGAGGTCAAACGACCCTTTCACAGGGGTCACCTAAGACCATTGGAAAACATATTTCCGATGGTCTTAGGAACCGAGACATCGCTCCTCTATTGGTCTCCAGGCGGGTCTGCCCACATATGAGTATTATTAGGAAGGTTGAGAACCACTGCTCTAGGAGATGAAATTCGAGCTGGGGCTTGAAGGAAGTCAGGAACCAGAATATTCCAGGGATGGGAAACAGCCAAAGAAAATGCCCAGAGCTGAGACAGAATGTCTTACAGTGAATGTGTGTGGATAACAAGGAAAGACTTAAATGCTATCTATCTTCCCTCCTTTCTCAACTCCTGACCTATTCTTTCTGCTTTTGAGAGACTTGAAAAGGAAGCGATTACTTCCTCTGTGATCCAGAAATTGGTAGTCATCAGCAAGAGAGATCTTTCTTTCCACTGAAAAAGACTGGATTACAATAAAAAGTATAATCCAGACCACAGTAAGATTTCTCTCAGAAACAGAGTGGCTTTTAGAAAGTTATGGAGCACTTGGGCTCCAATGCCCATGTTTCTACACAGCATCTTTATTCGGCAGAACCCAAAGGAGGCATCTCACTTCTGGAGAAACAGCTGGAATAGTTGCTCAGTTTTGATTGAGCTGCTCCTTCCTTCAGCCTGCCTAGGTAGAATTGATTAAATCAGATGCATATGTACATTCATCCATTATCCCAAGTTTTGCATCATTTGTAACTGATGCTTGCTATCCAGAGGTGTGATGGTGTGAGTGCTAACGATGAGACAGCCTGCTTTGTCTGCACTGCCTGGAGCTGTAATTCAGCCAGTGACTAAAGGAGTCTACAGAGTTTCTCTGTTGCTGTAGCTATGATGTCACACACTGATCCTAAACCGTGGTTGGTTATTTTGTTTTTCAGATCCCTGCCTGTTGTTGAGCACAAAGACCACGGAAGAGAGACTCCCACATCCTTTAGTGAGAAGAAAGGAATCAGCAGAGCAGATTTAAATGGACTTGTGTCTGGTGGCCCTTTGCACACAAGCCTGCCTTTAAAAGAAAAGGAGGAGAAAAAACACAGTAGCATTTAATGAACTCTGTGAGATGAGGCACTGCTAACGCTCAGATTCCAAAGATTCATCCACTATTCCTTGTGCTTAATGTATATGTTTCTACAAAGTCCGTTCAGAAGAGCTCAGAAGAGAATCCAAAACGGCTGCAGGGGAAAGACCACCCAACATGCCTACAGAGACACTACAGACAGGTAGCATGGTGAAACCTGTCAGCCCAGCCGTTACGTTCACATCAGCGGTCCCACTCCGCATCTTGAACAAAGGACCAGACTATTTTCGCAGGCAAGCCGAGCCTAATCCCAAAAGACTTAGTGCGGTGGAAAGACTAGAAGCTGATAAGGCAAAATACGTCAAGAGCCAAGAGGTCATCAATGCCAAACAGGAGCCTGTGAAGCCAGCTGTGCTTGCGAAGCCACCTGTCTGCCCTGCTGCAAAGCGAGCCTTGGGCAGCCCTACTCTAAAAGTGTTTAACAACAATGCAAAGACTGAGAGTGGTGTGCAAAGGGAGAACTTAAAACTTGAGATACTGAAAAACATTATTAATAGTTCTGAAGGCTCCAGCTCAGGTTCAGGTCACAAACACAGTGCCAGAAACTGGCCACCCCACAGATCAGATTCAGCAGAACTAAATCGACATTCGTTTGCAGAATCCCTAAAGGTTTACCCCACCCAAGGCCGCAGCAGCCCGCAGGAGAGCAACTCAAATGTTAGCAGAAGGCTGCTTGAACACTCAGCAGAGTCCTTCCTACATGTTTCCCATAGCTCATCGGACATTCGGAAAGTGACTAGCGTGAAACCTTTAAAAGCACTACCTTGTAGTAGTTCAGCACCACCTCTGCCCCCCAAACCGAAGGTTGCTGCCATTGCAACAATGAAATCTCCCGAAATCGACACGGTAGAATCCAGTTGTGGCGTCAGCCGGAGACCCTCCCTGCAGCGGTCCAAATCAGACTTAAGTGACAGATACTTTCGTGTGGATGCAGATGTGGAGAGATTCTTTAACTACTGTGGCTTGGATCCTGAAGAGCTTGAAAACCTCGGGATGGAAAACTTTGCAAGGGCTAACTCCGATATAATATCCCTCAACTTTCGCAGTGCAAGCATGATCAGCTCAGACTGTGAACAGTCTCAGGACAGCAACAGCGACCTTAGAAACGATGACAGTGCCAATGACCGTGTGCCATATGGAATTTCTGCAATCGAGAGAAATGCCCGAATCATCAAGTGGTTATATAGCATCAAGCAAGCAAGAGAGTCACAAAAAGTATCTCATGTGTGAGAGAAGGGGGGAGGAAAACTCCCCATAGTAAGATGAGGAGGGACCATAACATTGTCTGTGAATAGTCAGTTGTGAAGGGTTGTGAAGTCTACTTGAAGTTCCGTAAACTTCTCCAATCTCTTTGTGTTGCCTGTTGTGCAATGTTTTCAAGTTGCATGCCTGTCAACATGTGAACTGACCCGGCTTCCACTTGAATAATAACCGCAGAACCTGGCTGAGCATACACTTTATCTGCCCAAAGTTTAAGATCAGAATCTAGTTAGGGCTTCATTCTAATCAGAACTGTTTACATGAAAATGGCATAATGACTTCTTCAATATTTATGTAGTTGTGTTTTTATAGCCCACCTTTATGTGTCTTAATTAAAATTTGTCAATCTGCATTACTGGCTTTTGAGTTGGGAATGGAATCTTTTTTTTTCAAGTAATTTTTTTTTTTAAATAATGCCCACTTAGCCTACAAGTGAAAGAGTAAGAATAGGGAGGTAAAGTGGATTTCATATCAAAAGCGATGCATTGGCCTAAGCAGTGTTGAAGGGATCTAAATTTCTGAAGGAATAGGATGGAATATAAAATACTTATCAATTTCTGCCTGAAATTTTCACATTTTGCACATCCTGAAGCTATAGTCTGGAGGCACAAACCATTCAGCACTTCTTTTAAGAGAAATAATCTAGCCCAGCCTTGCATTTGAGTCAGTATAGAAATACCTCTGGGTCTGCATAGCCTGATTCCAAGGAAAAATGAGCCTATACATTGGCAGGAGAAAAAAAGTTGGGAAGTGGTGGTTAGAAGGATATTTGATGAGAGGAGCAAAGGTGTGGAGCAATGTTTTGTTGATCATTCAGAGATTCCCAGTCTTAAACTTTTGACAGGAATGGCTGGACCCTAAAGCTGATACTAAATGCCTTCTTTTTCTCCCTTAAAAAATTGTCAAATACATCCTTCCATCCTTTCTTTTATTTTTGAGGGGAAAGGTGGGCTTGTGGGGTTAGACCTATTCGAAGAATTCATGAACAAAAAAAATGGGAACACACAGCCATATTCGCATAAAGCCTCCTATTCAAAAGTAAAGATATTCAGTAACTGAACCGTATCTGAAAAGGCGTGATTCTGTTGTCTTACATATGTTCTATCTCAGGCTGTGAACGTCCATTACAGCTCTAGCAAACTGTAGAAACACAACAGGATGTAGTCTTTCTTTTTCTTTTTCCTTCTCCTTATGGTTGTTAGTGCAGCATCGACCTGTTACTTCCCCAACCCCAATCCCATTTTCAAAGACATTCTATGTCTTCCCGATGACTTAATGAACTGTCGTTCAGCAGACAGTTGTGGTGTGGTAGCAAAAAAGTTGAAAGTACAGTGGCCTGCTTCATCATTATCATATTCATGCTTTGAAGTACATCGCATCCCTACATTATATACTTCATCAGCTAATAAGAAACTTTTTTATGGTGTAAATGCTGTAAGACTTTGTACATACTTCAGTTGTTATGAAATCTTAAAAAAAAAAGTGTTATGCTAATAAATTGCTCCTGATGCAGCCATTCTTGGTGGTGTCTTCTCTTTATCCTTTCACCTCCCTCCCCTACAATCAATATCTTTAGGAGCCAGTTATTGGAAGAAGTCTGGATATAAACTCTGCTGTGGTGAGTTGCCACCAAATTCCCATCATTCTGAGTATCGGCACTTTTAATTGTAACTATAGCAACATCTTCCTGCCGGTCTAGAAGAGTTTCATCCAGACTCCCAAAATAGCTCCCTACTTCTTTGCTTATTTCACACTTACCTGACAGGATTAGGTTTGTTCTTGTCTTGAGCCTCTATTTCTGACATCTCTTGCAAATCTTTCACATGACTCCTCAGTAGTAAATATTTATATGTTTTTACAGGAAAGGCATTATTTCATTTTTATTTGAAGAAATCTAACACTGTTAACACTGAAATTATCTGCAGTTTTCACATTTCCATTTTAGGAGAGATTTCATTTCCCTTTGGTGTTATTCTTTCTAGCGTCATTGGACCCAGGCACTCCTGAGTCAAGGGGAAATAGGACAGTAGACACGGACTTTTATTTGTTGCCTGGGTATTTTAAAAAATTGGATGCTCTCAATGCTTTGTTTACAAATGAAATCCTCCCCATCTCTATACTCTATGACTCATAAAAAAAGAAATTTATAACATGAGATTTATAGCTGGAAGGGACTGTAAAGTCCCTCTAGTCCTGAGAAAATTGATGCCCAGAGAGGATAGGACTTGCCCAAAATGTCTAAGGCAGGATTTGAATCCCAGTCCTCTTACTAAAAATTGAGTGCTCTTTCTAATTTGATGAGCATATTTGGAAAAGCAAATAATCTGGTATCGGCCCACTTGTAATTAGGCCTCTTTCACAAAGACTTTTTCAGAAACCAACAGAGAAATACAGGACTCCCATGTATCATTGTTCATAAACCTGTAGTTTCTTTTCATTCTCTACCCTCCTAAAAATGGGGACAGATGAATGTAAATAGTGTTTGGATCCCTATATCCAATTTAAACTTTTCTATGAGTTATTTTTTTTTCTTTTTTTGTTTTTGTTTTTGTTTTTGCTTTTTGGAGGGGGTAAGGTAGGGCAATTGGGGTTAAGTGACTTGCCCAAGGCCAAATGGCTAGTTTTGTGTTAAAATGTCTGAGGTTACATTTGAACTCGGGTTCTCCTGACTCCAGGACCAGTGCTCTATTCACTGCGCCATTTAGCCACCCCCGACTTATATTTTTCTATTGTGAGTCTTACTTGGATTTGAAATAGGACTGATACAAGGACTTTTTAAAAAATGTTGTTCATAACATGGTAGGAAGCTGAAAGGGTCCACGGAGGCTGTCTAGTCCAGCCCCCTCATTTTATAGATAAAGAAACAACCAAAATAATTTCTAAATTTTTTTCTCTGTTAACCTAGATTAAGTTTTAGCCAACATTTTTTTTTACTTTTTCAGAAAGCAACAGATCTCTAACAGTATGTATCTGATAAAAACATGAATAACTGACACCTCATAGAGTACTTCACAGACATTATTTTGTTCAATCTTTTTTTTTTTTTTTGCTTTTTGGAGGGAGTAAGATAGGGCAATTGGGGTTAAGTGACTTGCCCAAGGTCACATGGCTAGTTTTGTGTTGTGTCTGAGGTCAGATTTGAACTCAGGTCCTCCTGACTCCAGGACCAGTGCTCTATTCACTGCACCACCTAGCCGCCCCATATCTTGTTCAATCTTTAAAAAACAAAACTATGAGGTATATATTACAGGTCATATTATCCCAATTTTACAAGTGAGGAAACTGAGGCTGAGAGAGGTCAGGTGAGTGTCTGAGACAGAATTCAAACCCTTATATTCCTGACTGCAAGTCCTTCTTCCCCATGCAACAGGCTGCCTCTTCACAAGTGGTGCTGTGAGACCATAAGATGTGTTTTGTAGTGGCCTTTTTCTCAGAAGTAGGTAGGTGATTGGGCCTGGAGTCAGGAAGACCTGAGTTCAGATTAACTGGGCAACTCGTTTAATCTCTGGTTCTGGTTCATAATAGCACCTGCCCCCAGGACTGTTGAGAGGACCAAATGAGATATTTGTAAAGCATTTAGCACAGTGTCCAGCACATAGTAGGCACTTAACAAATGCTTATTTCCTCCCTCAGAAGCACAGGCAAGTTGGATTCAGATCAGATCTCCAGAAGGCCATCGGAAGGAAACTTCACATTGCCGTCTTTGTATAGATGGGGACATTTTAGAGAGGTTCATCCTGATTTCATTTTAGTTCTTGAGGGGCATTTGGTAGTCTGTTCATAGAAATATTTTACATTATCATTAAATTCTCAGACTGATAAAGAACAATTCGGAAACCATTTTTGCAAACTGATCCATTAATAAACCCTAGGCAAACAAATTGAGTACAGTTGTGACCTTTTCAAGGCTTGAGGCAGTTCAATTGAACAAAAATTTAAATGCTTATTATGTGCCAGGGATTGTACTAGGAACTGTTTACAAAGAAAATTGGTAATAGTCCCTATTTCAATGGATTTATATTCTCCTTGAAGGAACTGATTAATTTCTAGAATTCCTTACAATTATAATGCATGAATAGAAGATAGTGGTAGTTGTTAGTGATTTTTTTAACCTAAGAATTATTGAGTCAAACCTATAATTTCACTGGCGTAGAGAACTTCCGATGTGGACACTCTCTCTACCAATGCAACAATTCCTCTACAGAGCTGTATGGGACAAGATATGAAATGGCCTGACATGAAATGGCTTACCCACATTCACACAGCATGTATCAGTGGCTAGAGTTGAATCCAAGGCTTCCAAAGTTATCCCACTGTGCCACATTGCCCTTCCCCACACACACACACACACACACACACACACACACACACACACACACACACACACACACACATACACACACACACACACACACACACACACTATCCTGTGTAGGATAGTCACATTAAAAATTCAGGATGTAAGTTTCAATTGGTGTATAGCAGGCATGATTGATGATGTTGGCATGGTCCTATTGAGAATGACTAAATTTCCAGCCACCAATAAACCACAGTAGAACCACTTGCATCACTATCTGACACACTAGTGCCTAACAGCAATCTCAACACAGAGACAGAGTCTCCAAGCATTTGGTTGTGTTTTGGGGGTTTGGGGAGTTTTTTGTTTTGTTTTGCTTTTTAATGGAGCAGGTCTTTGAATTGTTTTTAAAGTCCTTACCTGCTGCCTGTCATTTGAATTTTCCAAGCAAGGGTCAAATGCCATCTGTATGAGCAATGGGTAGCAGCCAATCAGAAACTAATCATTTCAGTTAATTTGCAGATAATAATATTCTTAGGAAATAAAGG
The DNA here is from genome assembly GCA_028646515.1 of Pseudochirops corinnae. Lineage (NCBI taxonomy): Eukaryota > Metazoa > Chordata > Mammalia > Diprotodontia > Pseudocheiridae > Pseudochirops > Pseudochirops corinnae. The sequence continues at coordinate 156,121,798 of CM053587.1, read as the reverse complement.
GGTACATGTTTGGAGCTGCTCAATCGTGATCACCCCACTGAGTTCAAAGAGATTAGGCAATTGAGGAGGCTACAATTTAAAAGATGTATCTCATCTCATTGATCAAGGACATTTCGAGGATAACACAGTGAAGGCAAATAGGTTTGGCAGGAATTCAGGAATCAGGGTGCATTTTGGCAATACAGCCAATCAGGATCATGTCATCACATTTTACTGCAGTATTTTTGCCTCCCATAAAGGGCATGCATATTTGGTGGAAGGTACTTATTCAGTAAGAAACAAAGTGCTTAATGGAACATGGGAGAGACAACTGAGTCGGCTTTGTTTACTTACAGTGGTCAGTCACCAAAAGAATGATCCCATGATTGCTCTGAAGATACCAGACTCTTTTCCTTTGAAATAAAAAGAAATTTGCATGCAATTATTAATTCAACAAATACTTAGACTGCTACTAAATGCTGTTGCCTTATGTTTTTCCTTATAGCATATCTCACTGTAACATATATTGCCCAAATATTAATTTGAAGTTGGACTGGCAGCTGATTGAGGCCCATTAATAAAAATATCTTGGAGTTTCAGAGTTCGAAAGAGCTTCAGGGGCCATCTAGTTCAGCCCAGACATGAAGGAAATGCCCACTCTAATGTATTTGATAAGTGATCAACTTCTGTTTGAAGCCCTCCATGGAGAGGGAACCCACCACTCCTGAAAGCAATCCATTTCACTCTTGGATAATTGAATTGTTAAGAAGTTTCTCCTGACATCAAACACAATTTGCATCTTCCATGCATTGTTCTGTCCTCTGGGACTAAACAGAACAAATCAAATCTTTCTTCCAGCCCTCGTACTTGAAGACAAGTAATGTTCCCCTTCACCTCCCCCATCTCCTCCTGAAATCTTTTCTCTAGGCCAGCAGTTCTCAACCTGTGGGTCACGACCCCTTTGGGGGTCAAATGACCCTTTCACAGGGGTTACATAGGGGTCACCTAAGACCATCGAAAAACACATATTTCCGATGGCCTTAGGAACTGAGACACTGTTCCTCTATCCATCTCCAGGCAGGTCCGCCCACATGCAGATACTCCTGGAAAGGTTGAGAGCCACTGCTCTAGGCTAACCATTCCCAGGTTACTTCAAGTGATAAAATATCTTAGGTATGATTGTTGTAATGTCCATGCAATACCCATAGCAGCTGCTATGACTATGCAGATGTATTCCCAGGGTAAATTTGCAAAATATAATAAGCTCTCTTCCTTAAATGCGGAACCAAAGTATTTATTTGGATTACAATCATATTTAACAAGGTATTGATCATAATCACTCCAGGGAGCACCTGACATCTTAGACATTCTTATTTGTTAGGCCTCCCTGCAAACAAGTTTCCTTAGACTACTTCATCCCTTGACCCACTCAAGCTGCTTCTCTCTCTGAGCCAGGTTTGGCTCTCACTCCCTGCTCTGCCTCTCACACAATGCACCGTCTCTCGTCCCCAACATTCTATTTCAGTTAAAAATCCTTTGGGCCAGCGCCCCCCACTCTCAACTCCAGGTGACTCAGGCTCCACGTAACAGCTGTGGGCTGGGCCAGAGTTCAAAGCTGGTCACATAGGTCTATGAATGGATGGGGAAGATCTTTCTATTCCATTAACATTACAATTGTGAACAGTAAACTGGACCCAGAATTGAAAAGGTATTAGGGGAGTCTCACTGCACTTTCATTAATTCTACTTCAAAATCCCTTTTTACCAATATTCCTAGTGATGGAATATGGCTTGGAGTCATGGAACATCAGACTCTCAGAAGCATAAAATTTGCCAATGAGCCCACTGCACCTTGTGAAAAAAATCAGACCAATGACTTAGTAATAATAACTAGTATTTATATGGTACTTCAAGGTTTACAAAGTGCTTTACGAATTTTATTTTATTTTATCTTCACAACAATCTTGAGGGATAGGTGCTATTTTTATCTCCTTTTCACAGCATAGGGAATTGAGGCAGACAGAGGTTAAGTGACTTACCTAGGGTCACACAGCTAGTAAGTGTCTGAGGCTGGATTTGAACTCATCTTGCTAACTCCACTTCTACTGCACTACACAGCTGCTTCTGGCTGCCTTTTCTACATCATTCTACATGTCTCAAGCATTATTGTCAGAATGATAAAACTTGAGGGTTGATTAGACCTGCTATATCCAAGTCCATACTATGTCCATCCATTTGGAAGGCATAAATGCCATGGTGGTGACCAAACACACTAAACCCTTAGGTGAAAAGCATGAATAGTGACAGATCCTATAATATTAACTTGTGGACAATTTATCTTAGATCAAGTTTTGCTAAGGGACTATTTTCTGAGAGGAACCCAATCCTAATGATTGGAAGAGGTGAGAAAGATATTCTTCAAAGGAAACCAGTGTATTATCTTCATGTTCCAAATGGAAATCCAGAAACTAACAAAATGAGATCTGCTTTCAGTCAAGTATAGATTAATTTTAAAAGCCTTGGTTATTATCTGTGTTCATTTTACTCTGTCCTAACATCCTTTGGGAAGTACACAAATTATTGTCCAACAAAGGAAGACTATGAATGTGTCGGACATACAAGCATACTATTCTGCTCTTTTGAGCTAGAAAGGAGGCCAAATGTCAATTTGCTTTTCAAATTACTGCCATAATTGACTAATCAGGTCAATGCTCTGTGAGATGGTAAAGGAGTATTTATTTGGGTTCTGGGCAGGAAGGGAGGGAGAGAGAGTGGGGAAGAAAGGGTACTATTTAATCAATGCACTGTGTTCTTTACATGTCCAACAAAACATGAAATTTGATGGATAGCTGTAATTTTTTGAAATAGGCATATAGGGTTAGAGTCAAAGAATGTCTCAATTTACCTCAACAAGGATCAGATTTTTCTATTTTAATTAACAATGGGCCAGTGCCATTATATTACTCCTCTGATCTATATCTTTTTCCCTCTGTCTAGTAGTACATATAATTGAAGACATGCCATACATCCGTAAAAACATAATATAAAACCAGACCCTAAAATGAGGGAGAGAAGAATTAGAAAGGTACAAATCTAATGGTACAGAAAGCTTCTAGGATATTTATTAGTTCTTTTTCTTCTTTGCCTTTTCTTCCTTCTCTAAATTATGGGTCTCCTAACATTTCTTTAGCTTGCTCTCATCAGTAAAAATTTGAGACTGTGTCCCCAATATATGCATATTTGCTTATTTAAAATCATATGCACTGACTACTGCAATAATTATGCATATTGTACAAACAATAAAAACAGAGTTAAAAAATATGAGATGATGATGAAGTAATATCGAACGTAATAGTCAAAATAGGGCCTCACTGAACATTTTTGAGTAGGGGAGTGACATAATCAGACCTGCACTTCAGAAAAACCACTTTGGCAACTGAAAGAATGGATTGGAAAAGAGAGAAACAAGGCACAAAAACTGAATAGGCTACTTATAGTTTGGGCAAAAGATGAAAAGTTGAAAATTATAAGATCTGGCAACCAATTGACCATGGAGGAAGGGGAGAGAAAATTATGTAGAATGAAAAGTCAAAAATGACACCAAAGTTTTGATCTTGAGTAAAGTGAAGGATGATAGTGCCTTCAACAATAACAGAGAAGTTTCGATGAATAAAGAAAAAAAGAAACGTCTTGTAATGAAATCAGGAATGAATGTCACAACCCATCCATGTTTGCTTCTTCTGAATTTCTCACTGTTTCACCGAAAATAAAAAGGAGTAGGGGCAGATGGCACTTGCCTGAGACTAGTTGGTGTGCTGAAATATAGAAAGATATTCTCCCAGAGACACCTACTCTGCTCCAATAAATGTCCACGAAATAGTTAGATTATAATTGCCCTCTGCAGCCAATGCCCTTGTCCAGATCAGAAGGAAGAAAGTTTGGAACTTACAAGAGGAGGAAAAAGACAGAAGAGGAAAACATGGTGGACAATTGTAGGTATGTTGGAGACAACCCCTATGATTGGCTATTGTGGGAAGGATGAAAATATGCCCCATCTTCTTATTCTTTCTGATTGGTTGATCACACAATCCCTAGGATCAGGCCTTGATCCCCTACTTTGGAGACTAGGACTCTAAATATGTGATTAAGGTGACTGTGCTGATATATTAAGTCCTATCCTTCTTGCCTCCTCCTATTTCTTTGTAGGATAAGACATTAATAAAGTTTGCCTAGAGAGTAATTTCTTCTTTAAAATAAAAAAGTATATACTTTTAAAAAACCTAACCTCACCAGTAAGAACTAAATGCGGATCATCCCTACAAGATGGAGGGAAGGGTACTCCCTTAATTAATTTTAAAACATGACACCATCTAATATTTGTGTTCATTCTTCCAGGTCACTGAAAGCCATGCATTTGGGTTTGTCAGACTTGGTACTCTTGGCATTCCTTGATTAGGGAGTTCATTCCCCAAAAATGTTAGGTGAAAATTAGATACCAATGAACATAGGATTAATAGTAGGTGAATGGGAGGACAGTTACAAAACCAGGTAAGATATGGATAGGTCATGTAATCCACCCTTCTCATTTTACAGATGAGAAAACTGATGCCCAGAGAGGTTAAGTGATGTGCACAAGATCACACAGGGTGTAAGTAGCACAGCTGGGATCTGAACACAGGTACCTTGACTCTGAATCCAGCATACATTTCACTAAACTTTGTGACATGCAAAAAAATGGGATGGGACCAGAAGGAAGGCTAACATTGTACTGTCTGAAATGATCTTTGGGCTGTTTTCCTCATCAGGAAATACTACAAGGCAGGGCTTGGAGCAGGATAGGTGCTAAGCGCAAAAAAACCAAGTTCTCCTCCTGACCCGTTTCTCACAGGAGGCAGGAGCTCAGACAACAAGAACTAGAAGTAAATGAATATGTGAATTTCCACTTTTAAAAAATCCCACTGGGAAAAAAGTGAAAATTTGCAAAATGGCTCATGACTAGAGCATCCATTGATCAGTTTTTGTACCATATGATGTGCCAGTTTGTTGAAGCTGTAAGCCAACTCTGTTCTCATGTCAGAAAAGCAGAGGAAGAACCAGCTAACTGATGACCCTTGTAATGCCAAGCAAAGGCAATTTCCAAGGTTTGGATTACCAGCATAGTAAACCCCATTTATTCAGCAAACATTCACAGAACAGAGAAAGTCAAAATATGGTGTAACTTGTTCCTTTATCAAGTAAGTTCTCAATTCAATCCAGGTACTACTCCACCCCTAGACAATACATTCATTTAGTCAGTCAAAAGTCAAATGGAGATTAGTCTCCAACCATAAACAAAGTACATTCATTTGGTCAATCACAGAGCACAAAAAAAAAACAAAACTCAAAGGCTTCCCACCCCTGAATCTCAAAAGGGGCAGGAGAGCACAAAAGACCATCCACCCTTAAGTTATAAAAAGGTTAAGCTCAGCATTGAATACCCAAGGAAAGGGCCTTCTCTCATCTTCACTTAAAGCAAGCTCTAAGCAATCTCAGTTCCTAGGGAGACAAGGCTCAGCAAAGCCATAGCCATGGTCTTCATCAAGTCACTCTGCCTGTAGAACAGTCCCAGAACCCCTGAAAACATCAGCAAGGCCCTCTTCCAGGATTTCTGTGCAGGTACCACAAGAAAATCCTCCTTCGGGGCTTCTGAACCAACAGCTAAGTTCCAGGACCTCTACAACAGCAGCACTGTCCATCAGGTGAATCTGGCAAAACAACATCAAAACAGACAGACAAAATATTGGCATCACAGCCATGCCTCCTCAGTCCTTGGCAGTTCCAGGTGGCAGTTCTCAAAAGTCCTGGGCAGTTCCAATGGGCTCTTAGAAGTCTTTCTCTCAGCAACTCAGGCTCCACGATACTGGATATTGCTCTCCCAAAATGCTTCTGGCCTTCTCTAGGCTTGGACCTCTCTCCCAATTCACTGCTCCTTGCAGTTCAGCCCTCTCTCTCTTCACTGCAACATGTCCATCCCACAAGTGATATTCACAAGCTCTGGGTTTTAACACTCAACCCAAAAACCAAGCCAATACAGAGGCATCTCCAAATTCCATTACCAATACAACCCTCTGACTGTCGACAATACTTTTTATTCCTAAGTCACAATGCCCTCCTGCTCTGACCTACCAGTGCTGTCAGTGGGTGATAGTATGTGAAAATGGAAGTAAACTCTTTTCCAGTTTCTCAGTATTTTATATGACAAGGGAAACTGAAGGTTGTTTTATTTTGTTGGGTTTTTTTAAAGCTGGCATTTCTCTAGTTCTTGAATTTGGAAAGTGCTTTACAAATATTATTTCATTTTATGCTCACAATAATTCTGGTAGGAAGGTGTTAGTGTCCCCATTTTACAGATAAGGAAACTAGGCTAAAAGAGGTTAAGGAATTTGGCCAGGATTACACAGCTAGTAAATATGTGAAGCAGGATTTCAACTCAGGTCTTTCTGACTCCAAGTCCAGTGCTCTATCCATGGTACAACCTATCTCCAGTTTGTAGATGAGGATAATTGAGATACAAGAGAAGAGTCTTACTGAGTCATATGATGGAATCAAGAATAAGAAGCAAAGTTGCATGCTTCCCTTTTGGTAATTGGGTTGAACTGTGGGCAGCTGTGTGACAAAGCACAAACAGATGGGACAGATTAAGCTGGTAAAGCCTGGTGGAGAATGCAATGTCAACAGAGAAGTCATAGGGAGGGAGTGCTCAGTCACATAGAAAGGGTATCAATATTTTCAGTCAACAAATACTTATTAATTGCCTCTACATTGCACCATGTGCTATGGATTCAAATCCAAAAGTGAGACAGTCCTTGCCTTCAAAGACCTTACATTCTACTAGGGAGACAACATGTTCTCAGATAAATCTAGGCTATATGAATAAATAGAAAGAGCTGAAAAGAGGTTACTAACCTGGGGAATTAGGAGAGGTCTCCTGAAAGAGGTAGCATTTGAGTTAAGTCTTGAAGGGGAGTCAGGGTTTCAAGAGAAAAGAGTGAGAGGAGAAAGCATTCCAGGCATTCTAGATAGCCTCAGCAAAGAGGTAGGAGATAGAAGGTTGAGTATAGAAAAAGCAAGCAAACTGGTTTGACTGAAGCATAGAGTGCATAATCTGGAGTCAGATTGTAAAGATTTTGAATTCTGAACACTTAAGTTTGTATTTTAATGTAAAAATGATGAGGAATCACTGAAGTTTCTTGACCTACAGGAGTACTGTGGTCAAATCTGCATGTAAATCTGGTGAAATCGGACAGCATTGCAAAAGTCAGTCTAAATTGGTCAGCCAAATACGAAGGAATAGCCAAGGAGGCATTATTTTGTTGGTGTCAAGAGATTTGGAACAAGTGGGAAGATACAGAAAAAGCAGTGACCCAGGAAGGCATGAATAGATGTGAATCAAGGATACAGGTAGGATTAAAGTACTAAAGTCCAGACTGGTCAGGAGGAGGGGTGGTGAGTGGAGGGAGAGGGGAATGATTTATCACAAACTCTGACCCAGGAGCCTAGGAGCAGTGTTCTGAGTCTGACACAGGCAGTCTACACAGCAAGGGGCTAAGGATGATTACAGAGAATCCTCAAGCTTACTTGCCTCCTACCCATTTGGAGCACCCTTCTTGGTGTGAGAAGGACTAGCACCTGTGCATTGCTTCCCAGTGTGGCAGAACCCCACAGGGTCACAGCACTAGGAACTGCACCATTGGAGCCCCATTTTCAGGATCTCCAGTTCTAAACACTTTTCATCTATTTAATGGACTTTATAATTACCAGCAAATTATACATATTCATCTACATAGAAGTCATCTGAACATTGTAACACCTTACATAGAATGGTCATTAAGACTGAGGAAACACCCACATAAATCCTCAGCATTCTTATATATATCCAACGAAGTCCAACAGCAAGAGATCGTAAGAGAAACCCCATTTAAAGTTACTGTAGACATTATAAAATATTTGGGAATCTA
>CM053587.1:156097382-156113323 GCA_028646515.1 Pseudochirops corinnae | reverse complement strand
AAATAAAAAAAAAAAGTCATAGCTAAAAAAAAAAATGCTACCTTGAAAGTAACATAAAAAAAAAAAAAGAATGAGGAAACACATGTTTTTTCTGCATGAATGAATAGCAGAATCAAGTTTGAACATGTGTCTCTCTAATTCCCGTACCTGTTCTCGGGCTACACTGCTAGCCCAGAAATGAAGAGATTACAGGGATAAGGAAATATAGTTCTCAAAAAAAATGGAATATTTCATTTCACCTTGCCGTACATTACCACTCAGTGCAGAATAAAAGCTTTTGAGAACAGAGAGTGTAAGTGCCTAGCACAGTGCATTTTATACAGTAGGTACTTATAAAATAATTGTTCAAGGTTTGATGAGGTAGGAACACATGGGCATTGAAACAGAGGCCATTTTCCTCTTTCTTGGATCTATTTTGGATGATGCTCTAGTAGTAGTATAGCTGATTCAAAGAGAATAAGATAGTAACTTTAGGGACATAGTTTCAAATTGCTCTTCAGAATGACTGGACTGATTCATAGCTCCATGAATGCACAGTGCATCAATGTTCCTGTTTTCCCACAGTACTTTTGATAATGGTTAAAAGAACTGGAAACTAAAAGGGTGCCCATCAATTGGAGAATGACTGGACAAACTATGGGCATATGAATGTAATACAATACTATCGTGCTATAAGAAAAAAATAAAGGGACTTGGGAAGATGTGTATGAACTGATGCAAAGTGAAGTGAGCAGACCAGGAGAACAATTTATACTATAACATTGTGAAAAATAACTTTGAAACACTTAAGGATTCTGATCAAATCCATGACCAGTCAAGATTCCTGACCAATGAAGAATGCTACCCATCTCAGGAGAGAGGTGATGAACTAAATAGGCAGAATGAGACACGCACTTTTAGAGATGACCAATGTAGGAATTTGTTTGCTTGACTGCCCATATTTACTACAAAAAGTTTCTGTTTCTTTTTCTTTTTTCCCAGTGGGAGACACATAGGTGAGGAAAAGAGAAAAAAAAAATACTTGTTAATTGAAAAAATTAAGTTTTTAAAAATTGAGTTTAAAAAAATTAAAGAAAAAATGCAAAGTCAGTATCTCCAAGCACAATCTCCCCTCCCCCCCAAAAAGTGAAAACATCTACAGTTAAATGATGTTCACAAATATTACTCTACTAAATTATTTACATAATTTACCTTGAAAACAAAGCAGTTCTGAAACGAGACTCTCTATTTCAGCCTTACAATATGCATAGCACTGACTTCACCACCACTATTCAATGGCTTAAACTCTGGGAATTTCATTAATCAGGAGTGGACATGCATGAATGCACTATCACCCCCAAGTGAACAGTGTGACAGCAGCTAATAAATGGTAACACATGAAAGTTCAACTAATAGGAGGAAGCACAGGAGGTATAATTTTTTGTACTACTTCCTGAAGTGCTTGGGTTAAGGCATACTATTTTTATAGGATATATATGAATCATTGTGGGTCTTTCAGCCAGTTTCTAAGCCATTTCCCACAAACACAGAGCTTCCTAGTGTCTTGGTATGGTGGGAAAAACAGAGGAATTAGAGCTAGAAGACCTGAATTTTTGAGTTTTTGCCATAACCTCAGCTGTGTGATCACAGAACAGGTCATTAATGTTACTGAGTCTTAGTTTCCACATCTGTAAAAGAAATATAAAACACGTTCCCACCTAGAATCAATCGTACGTAGACTTAGAGTTAGATATTATCTTAGAGTTAGATGGTACCATCTAGCTCATCCCCTCTCATTTTAGGATGGCTGGGTGGTTCAGTGGATAGAGTGTGAGGCCTGGGGTCAGGAATGTGGCCTCAGACACTTACTAACTGTGTGACCCTGGGCAAGTCACAAACTCTGTTTGCCTCAATTTCCTCTTCTGTAAAATCTGAATAATAATAGCACTTTCCCTCCCAGGGTTGCTATGAGGATCAAATGAGATCATAATTGTAAAGTGCTTAGCACAGCCTGATACATAGTAAGTTCTATGTAAATATAATTAATAATAATTAGCATTATTATTTTACATATGAAGAAAATGAATTCCAGGTAGATTGAATTACTTGTCCACAAAGGGTTACACAGATAGCATGTGTCAGAGCCAATATTTAAACCCAAGAGTTCAGATTTCAAACTCAAAGACAGATTGGCATAAAGGATGGAGGACCAGCATTAGAATCAGGAAGACCTGTGACAGGTATTAGCCACCTCACCAAAAGCAAGTCCCTTAACTTAATTCTTGGTGCTCCTGGACAATTCTCTAACACTACCAAAAACCTTTCCAACTGCTGGTCTACACCAATAGTGGGGATTTCCATGGTGGTAGTTCTATTCTATTGAAATCATCACTCCATACCAAAAATATTATTAATAATAATCTCTTGGTAGGGGTCAGGGGGAGAAAAAAAGAAATTTACATGATACTTTTATTGTAGATTTAGAAGTTGTACATAATAGATTTACAGTTTAGTGTGCAATCCTTATTACGCTATGCTATAAATATACTTGTTTTATTTCATAAGTTAAAAATAAAATAAATAAAATTTTACAATTAAACTTTTAATAATAACCTCTCTTATGGATAGAGAATCAGAGAAGTTATTTATGGACATTTGCCTGAGTTCCTGGCAGAAATCCAGAAGAGTTGAGTTTGAATCCTGTTTCAGGTACTTACTGTGTTACCTTGGGCAAATCATTAAACCTCTCTCATTCTCAATTTATTCATCTGTAAATTGGGGAAAATGGCTTCTATCTCACAAATGTGTTCTCAGCATCAGTTGAAATAATATATGTAAAGCACTTTGCGTATCTTCAAGGGGTATACAAAGACTTTATTATTAAAGGTATCGTCATCATTATCATTTTCAATTGTTTTAATCTCATCATTCTTCCATGTCAAGTTCCAAAGGCAGTTTTGAGAATCTAACTACTGAATTTCTTTTCTTTGCTAGTAGAACATAAAGTTTAAGATAAAATTCAGTCACTTCACTGATGAGCCCTTATTTCATTCAAAGAGTTCTCCATTTTGGAGTTGGGTGCTACCTCTCGTCCAGTGGTAAAAGTGGCCTTGTACATAGCTGAGGAGTGTGTGTGCTAACGTCTCTGGCTACAGGAACATTGTAGTTCTTGGTCTTGACAAAGGTTTATCCATGTTATGAGTTTCTCAGAGAGGATCAGCTTACAAGCATCTGGCAAAAAAATTCATTCATTTCCCTGAGGGGGGAAAAGCCTTTCCTCTGAGTTTAAGTATTCACATCCATCTGCTGATTTTGCTTTTGTTTAAAGAATTTCTGAATAGAGGACTATCAGGCCTTCCAGGGTCCCATGGTTTTTATTTTTAGGTTTCTAATTCACCACCTGATGCCTTTTAAATCCCATTTAACTGGCAAAGTGGATTTCTGTGCTTACTGCATTGAAATGAGAGGGGTGTGCATGTGTGTATGGCGTGGGGGACAGACAGAAGTTTATACATGTTGAATTTATGGAGAAATTTATTTCAGACACATGTCCTATGGGTCCTTTTTCAAATTAAAGTCTTGTAACATTCAGGCAGGTTTGAAATGCTAAACACACAGTCAGATAGCAAGGACTGATCTCACATTAGTAATGAAAGCATTTTAAAAACATGAGTTTTACCTTAACATTTATTTGCTCCTAACTCACATTTTATTACTTTTCCTCCTGATTGAGTTGCCCATTTCCTTTTGGCACATTCAGATACGGAATGAAGAGATACCAGGATCTTGTTTAGTGAAGAGAAGAAACTCTGGTGTTAAGTTCCAGCTTGGCCCACTTGTCCTTTCACTGTATGGTAGCAGGAAGCACAAAATCATTCCACTATAGATTTAAAGCTTGAAGGAAACTTAGAAATCACTGAGTTTAATCAGCTATTTTTACAGATAAGGAAATTGAACTACAAATAAATTAAATGACTCACCCAGAGTCATACAGCTAGTAAAAATCTAAGGTCAGACTTGAAAGCAGGTATTCTAGACTCCATGTTCAGGACTCCCTCCACTAGACTATGTTCCCTTTTGACACAATGATTTTCTAGGCATCTTCATGTTACGAGAGAGTGAGAATGAATGTCCCACAAATGTAAAAGTATAGCCAGCTCTGAACTATACAAATGGAAAAGGGATGTAGCCTAGGTGTAGTAGTTGGTGGTTCAAAAATTTCCTGCAAAAGACAAAAAACTTGCTGTAAGATTACTGCTAAGAGCGTAAGAGAAAAGGCTCTTTCCCATTCCTGGAATGCACTCCCGCACCTCCACACCTTTTAAAATTCCTAGTTTCTTTTGAAGCGCAACTCCCACATACCACCTCCCAGATAAGGCCTTTCCTAATTCTCCTGGCTACTGGTGCCTTCCCCACTCCCATATTTACTTTGTATTGATTTTATATGCCTTTTGCACACATGTATAAATGGGTATGTTTTATATGCGTGTATCTCATCTCCTTTGTTAGAATATCCTCAAGGGTAGGGACTGTTTTGATTTTTTGTTTTGGGGGGTTTTTTTTATCCTCAGCATATGATAGGCACTTAATAGATGCTGGTTATTTGAACCATTTATTGAGAATGACAAATATGAAAAATACAAAGAAACATACAAAGACATGTGAAGGGATACAAAATGATAGAAGAAATGAGACAATTCAGTGACTACGATTAAGGAATAATAAGAAAAGTATTAAAGTCTGATAGTTACACAGAAGAAAAAGCTTGGGTAGAAACACAAAATCAAAATTTTATTAGTTTTTAAAGTTTATATATATATATATATATGTATATATATATGTACATATATTATTAACATATAAATAGTCCAGAGTTTATTGTTATGACTTTTATTTGTTTAATTCTGTTGAACTAATTAACGTTAATTTTTTTTTTTAAGGGGAGCCTCCAGGGACAGGAGGAAAAAGACACAGAATCAGCTGTAACACTTAAAATGTGGTGAGCAGAGTCTAATTTCTAGCCAGCAAACTGTTGGAGCAGGGGCACAGACATGAATGATTCTCTGGTTCTTCAGGATCACGCCCTGTCTGCTCAAAAGAAGAAGTAGCAGAGGCAGCTTTGCTGTACTCCACATCCGGGAAGAGAATTAAGTTGACTTTCTACACTAGAATCTTCCAGCTGCCACCTAAAGAGCTTCATAGATCAGTCTGTGCAAACTGAAGAAGGAATTTGTAGAAACATGAACACACAAGAGAGAGTCTCCTGAACCCATCCAAGTTTAATTTCTTGCCCTCACAAATTCTTTGCCCAGTCCCTGGAAGTCCTTTCTTCTTTTCTTTCTCAAGAAATCAAGCATAAGACTATTATAGATAATGTGAATTGGTTATCAGTACATTTTTTTCTACTTCTAGTCAGCTTCAACTGTAATACATTTATGATGGTGTGGAGGTGACCCTGATTTACTGAAGGTCATGATGTCATAGTGAGAGCTCAGACAAGTCCTACCAAACTGGAGAGGTTTCCAGAACAACTTAGTGACCAATTATGTGCCTCTCATTTTAAGCACCAGCTGAGTTCAGTTGGGGAAAAACTCATTGCTAGGAAAGTAGCTGCCAGGTGAGAAACATTTTTAGCCATGGCAGCTCAGGATTAGTACAAGGAGTTTCCAAATGGATGACATCATCAGTCTGTGAAAAATATATTGTTTCTCGAGAATGACGCTAAAGTATTGAGAATCAACAGCAAAGGAAAATATTGCTTATCTCAGTACTGGCCATAATCCTGGCAGAGACTCCCTCAGGAAATTTGAGGAGTTGTATTTTGTTTACCCTATTTCAACCAGCTGAAATCTTCGTTCTCCCATCTATCTGCTTCCAACTCAGCCTTCAAGGTCAAGCTCAGAGCCCATCCCTGCTGGAAAGTTTTCCCTGGCTCCTAACATGGATCCCTCTGTGACCCGTCAAAACAATTAACATTTGGCACAATTTTTTTTTTTTTACAATTAACAGTGTATTCCCTTCTGTCATCCCCTTGTGCTGTCTTGAGTCCATTGCATACGTATATTAGTGTTATTTAACTTTTTACATTTTTATCTATTAGTTTTTCAAGTAGATTAAAACTCCTTGAAGGCAGAAACCATCAAGGTATTAGTGAAGGAAAGAAAAAAAATTTATCAAGCCCTTTCTACATGCCAAGCACTTGCTAAAGCCAAAGGATATAAATATAATTTGAAAATTTTTAAAAACTATTTATTAAGCATTTATTTTATGCCAGACATTAAGCCTTGAGGATATAAAGAAATATTTAAAAGTCTCTGTCCCTTAGGACCTTATATTTGAATAGGAAGACAAATAACTATATACAGAAATAAATATATAAGATAGATACAGAGTAAACACAAGACAAACTTAGCACTGAAGTTCTTATCCTTTTGTGAACCATGGAGCCCTTTGGCAATCTGGTGAAGCCTACAGATCACTTCTCAGAATATTTTTAAATGTATAAAGGTACATGAGATTGCAAAGGAAACTAACCATATCAAAATACAGCTATTGAAATGGTAAAAACAAAACCAAGCTTGCATCTCCCCTCAGGTTAAGAACCTCTGATTAAGAGGAAAGGAACTAGCAGAAGCGGGGGAGAATGGGAAAGTCTTTCTGTAAAATGTGGCATTTGAGGTGAATCATGAAGGAAGTCAGGGATTCTGAGAGGTGGATTGGAAAAGGGAATGAATGTCTTCCAGAAATGGCAGAAAGCCAACGCAAAGATACAGAAGGAGAGATGGAGCATCACATGTGAAGAACAGTGAGTAAATCATTGTGGCTAGGTTCTAGGATACGTAGAGGAAAGTATTGTCTAAGAATTCTGGGAAAATAGGAAGGATCCAGGTTATGAAGAGTGAGACCCAAAAAGTCTAATTTGATTTGTTTTGATATCTTGGTTTTTCCCCATCTATAAAGTGAAATTAGACTTGATGATTGCATCTCAGTTCTAGAACTCTTGTGTGTTCTTTTCCTTCTATTCAAGGTTTCTGATTGTGTGAAACAGGGGTGTTACCTGATAGTGGTAATTCTAATCAGTTAAGATTAGAAGAAAAAAAATTCTCCTCAATGATCAATAATTATGATAAAATACCAATTACAAGACTTGAATAGGAGAGTGAGCTTATGGCCCACATGAGATGTTGTTCAGTGCTTCCAATGATCCTAGGAAGTCCCCTGCCACCAAACCCATCTTGTTGACACTGGCATTCTCCCAATAACTCTATGTCATGGACTTACGTAAATCATGACAAAGATGTCCAAAGGATCAAAGTTCCACATGTCCCAAAGTAGACGCTTAGTGGGTATAAGTAGGCTCCAGAATATTACCAATGACTTTCCTATGAATAATGGTATAAGACATAGGAGCATTCATTTAGAGCTGATAGACACCTTTGAATTATCCAGTGCAATTTCCTTCCTTTACAGATGAAAAACCTGCACCCTAGGAGAGGAAAGGTGGCCTGGGAAGGTCACACGGATATTAAAGAGCAGAGCTGATTCTTGACCTAAGGTTCTTTGATTTCAAAGATAGGACTCTTTCTGCTGCCTATTGAGGCCATCAGTCATCAGAGATGTGTGTAATCAGAAGAGACAGTTAGATAGCTTAGTGGATATAGACCATGGGGCCTTGAGTTCAAATCTGGCCTCCAACACTCAACTATCTAGGTGACCCTGGGCAAGTCACTTACTCTGTTTACTTTAATCCACTGGAGAAGAAAATGGCAAACCAATCCAGTATCTTTGCTAAGAAAATCCACCAGGGGTCATGACTGAATAATAATCAGAAGAGGTGGTAGGCCAGTCATGTTGTGAGAACTAAAGAGAACAGATGGATAGCCTGCATATAGTGCTGATACCCACAAAATATTGAAACACCTACCGAAAGGCCTCTATACCATGGGAAGAAGATTTATGGGAGGACTTGGGCAAGGTCTTCACTAGTGGAAGTACTCCTGTCAACAAGAGCAGAAGGCTCTCAAAGTTTAAATTATAAGAAGTACAAATTGACAGCTATAATGGCAGTTATTATCTATAGTGGCTATTTTATTCAAATCCCATATTTACATAGTGGAATTTGGGGCCTCAGACATGTAGACTGTCTACACAAAGAAGTCAAGATGAAAGACAGAGAAAGAGAAAATAATAGCAATCAGAATATTGATGTTGTCTTAATATTAATCCCACTTAATCTGGGAAAACCAATTTCTAAACAAGTATTTTGTTGTGACTGTTTTCCACTGCACAATTAATTTGGCCAAATGTTTGCATTTTTTTGTTTTGACTCTAAGGCGAAAGTAACTTTTGAATGGACATTTGGGTGTGGTAGAATGTGGGAATTTGAACACACGTGGACTCAATTTTGCTCCAAGTTACCAAACATTGAATTAGTTTCACATGCAGGGCCCTCTTGCTGTGAATGAAGGGTTCTGCATGTAAGCTCTGCATGCGGGACCATACCAGCCAGAGCAAATGAATGTTGCATTGTTACTGAACCCTTTAGGGACTCAAGGGGAAAGGAAAAATTAATTAATTGGATTTTCCCAATGAGAAAAATATGAAGTTCTGAAAGTACTTTTATACTGCTTTCAACTGCAATTGATTTTAAAATAATAATTCCTATTTACACACATCTAACATCTGTTCTTCATAGAGATAGGTAGAATAGAATATAGATTAATTGGAATCCAACTAATCAAAACCCTCAATGAGCTGGATTTGTTTTTCAGCTCTGCACTATTAAGAGAAGAGGAGAAAATCTCACAGCTCAGAACATAAACTGAGACCAGGACCTTAGTTTAAAAAGCCAAAGTCATTTCCCAGGAGATGGCCTGGGGTTGCTTTTGACTCACCCCAATAACAACATATTTATGAAACATTTTATAGTTATGAAGCACTTGGTACATATGATCTTCTTTGATCCTTATATCAGTCCTCTGATATAGGTTCTAAAAGTATTATAATACCCATTTTGCAGATGAAAAAACTGAGATGAAATGTCATGTCAAAGGTCAAACAGTGATAGACTCACAAAAGGCCTGAGAAAATGTAGCTCGCTTCTTTTGTTACAAGGGTGAGGGACTATTGGTGAAGAATATTACAGATATAGTTGATGGATTGACTGTTTTTACTGAATTGGCTTTTTTTTCTCTCTTCCTTTTTAAATATTTGTTAAAAGGGCTTCTAATCTAGGTGAGAACCTTTTCACCTCTCACTTGGACTACTGAAATAGTCTTCTAATTTGCCTCCCTGCTCAAGTCTCTGCCCTCCCCAATTCATACTCCACACAGCTATCAAAAGAGCCCATACTAAAGCATCTGACTATGCCTCTTTCCTGAGTAATAGTCAGTGACTTTGTGTTACCTCCAGCTTCAAGCACAAATTCTCCTGTTTGGCATTTAAAGTAAAGCCCATCATAGCTTAGCTCCAACCAGCCTTTCCAGCCTTTCCGTCCATTATTCCCCTTCACATGCATTCTACAGTTGAACCAAATTGACTGTGATATTGTTGCTCAGACATCACAGTATGCCATCTCCCAACTCCAGGCCTTCACACAGGCGAATCCCATGCCTGGAATGGATTTCTTCCTCACCTCTGCCTCGTAGACTCTAATTTTTACAGAGCTTAGCTTAGGTGCAAACTTCTACATAAGGTTTTCATTGATCCCCATCCCAGACTGTGCATGCACACATGTGTGTATACAAACATATGTTTACATATATGTGTATCGATTCTTATAATCATATTGATTACATTAATTATAATATATATAAATTGTACATACTTGTACAATGTCTCTCTATCTGGAATGCAAACTCATTGAAAGGAGGGATTTTTTTCCTTTTTGTCTGCATGAACCTAGCACCAGTATCCTGACCAAAATGGAGTAGCCAGCTATTAGTTATTTACTGATTGATTTATTAAATGGGTAGCTTTCTGGGGAGCAAAGGAGGGATATATTTCAAAATGAATATGCTATAAAAAAACCAAAAAGTTTTTTGTTAATGTCACCCAGCTAAGATTTTTACTTACTTTGTTAAACATTTTCCAATTACCTTTCTATACGATTCAGACCCACTTGGGAGGGTGAGGAGTTTTGTCAGTCACAGCAAGCCTGGGGCCAGAGGTTTGAGATCTCTGCTCTGTACCACCACCTACACTTTCTATGTCTACAATCCTATTCAATGCTAACAATATTAAGAATGGAAATGCTGACATAAGAGCTTCAATCACAAAATTCAGTTCGGCTAATTCAATTCGGAAAACATTTATTAAACACCAGTTGCATGCAGAACACCATGCTAGACAATAAGGGAAATCAAAATTTTTGTTGACTTAGTTAATTCCTTGCTTTCAGGGAACTTCCATATCACAAGACAGGGATGTGAACATTTTATCTTAGAACGACTTCTAAAATGGTTGAAACAAACAAAAAGCAATATTCTGTATGCATATATATGACTGAGGGTACCCCTACCTAATTCATAGACTGGGCCCCTGAGCATATGGCTACTTCAAGTTCAAAGTTTTCTGTGGGTTTCCATTCTTTAAAATCATAGGCCACAAACCCACCCATCCCCATTTATTTGCCTTTAATAGTCAGCCTGAGGACACAATTAGTTCAAAGCAAAAGAATTTACTGAAATGACATAGTGAGAAAGGTGGCAATTTCCTTCATAAACCTGGCGACCAATCTCCCACAAATACACATTTTTATTTGGAAGAGTACATAGACTTGGGAAACCCCAGTGAAGAGGTACATATGTATGGAGCAGGATGGCCAAGGCACAAGAACAGAGAGGCTACTCACATCTCTAATGGCTCAAGGTCTCTTCTAGGGATAACCTCACCCTGCCCGCTCTCAGCCAGTTCCCTTCGAGATGCTCCTTGGCTGTGGTCTTTACCATCTCCAGCTTCTGAGTCAGATGAAATCCATTACTGTCTCTTGGAGTAACAGCTGGAGCTACCAGGTTTTCTTATCTTAAATTGCAAAGATTTTTTTTTACAGATTTTTTTTTAAAAGAAACTCATGCATAGAAAACATCAAAATGCTTCCCCTTGTAAGTCCCTATCTTCTTCTTAGAGTTTTTTGGCTTCTCCCAGATCCTTTGTTTAAGAAGGGGACCTCATCCCTTGGTACCTGGCTGCTCTTCTAGACTCATCATTATTTCCAGAAACTCATCTTTCTGAAAGAGCAAATCAACTCTGAACCTAAAGACTCAGTAACCCCTGGTCTTGGGCTCCTCCCTCCCTCTGAGTGGAGAAAGTAGGAGGTGGACATGGGAGAGCTCCTTCCAGATCCTCCATTTAAGGAAGGGGCCCAAAGCAACCATCTCACAATTTCCCATCTGGTTGCAGGTCTTCATTATTCTCCCCACCAGGTGCCCTCCTCTTCAGCTTCTCGTTATGTATGTTTCTCACTGGGTCGTGAGCTCTGTCTTTTGCTTTACTTGATATCCCTGGTGCTTTACACAGTACTTGGCACATAGTAGGTACTTAATGAGTGTTTACTGACTGACTGATTTCTCATCTCCACAGCAAAAGATTCTCAGTCCCAGGTACCAAGTATTTTAGAACAAAAAGTAGGGTGCTAAAAGCTATCTAAGGATTTTGGGGGTGACACTTTTCCCTAATATTCCTGTCAAAGGTCATGTCACCTTATGATGAATATTTCATACGCCTCCTAATTCTTAGTATCTGAAGACTAGACTAGTAGTAGAAGACTAGTCAGGTAAAGATTGTTTGCCCTATAATTACCAAACAGCTCTGAGATTTGGGATTCTCCGGCTTTCAAACCCTAAAATGACTTCTATTTTCCCATAGTGGATGGAAAAAGAGAGAATGGATGGTGGAAAAGACAGAGATACTTAAACCCTGAAGGCAAAGTCATTTTCTTTGTGCTCAGCTCAACTAAATTTCTGCTACTTTCATATGCAGCTAATATCTGACACCAAAGTCTCAGAAGGGCTTTGGAATATTCCCTTATACTAATTTTGTATCTGTCGATTCAATTCAACTCAATACCTACTTTGTGCAAGGTGCTAGGGATATAAAGACCAAAAAACAACAACAAAAATACATTCCCTACCCTAAAGGAACTTACCCTCTACTAGAAGAACACATCTGCTATAAAGATAAAACATTTATTAAATGCTTATTGCATGCCAGTCAGTGTGCTAAGAACAAATACAAGAAAGAAGGATAATCCCTACTTTCAAGTAGCTTAAAATCTAAGAGGGGAAGATAAAGCATAAAGGGAAACTATATATGAGGTGGAACAGTCTGGAGACTAGGTTGAGCTGGGAGTAAAGTGAGAATAGCTAGAGCTTCTCAATAAATGGTAATTCCTGTCAGGGACTCACCAATCTGGAGAACAGACTCAAGGACAAATGCATCTTGAGAGGGACAAATCTAGTGGCGAGGTGGCAGTACAGTTGGAAAAATGAGATGAGTTGGGAAGACACACAAATCAACTCTACTACAAAGAAGGTTGAGGGAGAAAACACCAACTGTATGGATCAGGAGGAGACAATGGGAATAGATATATCTTTTACCACAATCCCGCTGGGATGCCTCCTCAGAGAATGGGAGGGACCCATGGTTCTTTGAAACCCATTTCCATGGAAATTCAACCAATCTAGAAAGGCATTGCCAATGGATTGCATGCCTATTGTCCATTTATGACCATTAAATCAGCCCATTTACATTCAGAAAAGCTCACCATCAGAAGGTGAATCTCCAGCTAATGTATTTTGAGACCTCAGTAATTCATGAACCAGAGATATAGAGTCACTGAAACCAACATCAGTAGAAGATATCTACCAAACCAACGAAAATCACAAATCCTTGATGGATCAGAGTATATGTGGATAATATAATATAGGCATGTGTTCTTTATGTATACTTATCCTATGGACATCATTGAGGGGATTTTTGAAGGAGGAAACAGTAGAAAATTGTGGATTTATAATAGGGAGCTGGTATGCATGTTTATTACTGTGTCTAAAATGATTTTTTTAAGTCTGCTGATCTCATTTCCACCATGAGCTCTTGCAGATAAAATGGATGTAACTGTGAATAACACATAAGATTACAATAAAAACCATGCTGGAGCCTGGGCAGCTGCAAAACTCTTTTACCCTGATACTGTTTTCTCCACCAGTCATACCAGTGTTATCACTGTACAATGAGCAGCAAGAGATATTGTCCATCCACAGTGTACACAGTGTACTTATTCTATGGCTTGTAAAAATAGCTTCAAGTAACGAAACTGCTATGAACAAGTGCCTCTTAGAGATGAAAATAGTTTAAATTGGATTGGTTTAAAAAATACACACCACAATTTGTTTTCTGAGGTATATGGCTAGAAATGTGACAGAGTGTGCTTGCCTAGGCCAACAAAAAAACTCATGGTCTAATGTATGTTATAGGTAGTATTCACTAATGAGTCCATGGGAACACTGATACAGTAAGTATATGAAAGGAAATGAGAGAAAATAAAGTAAACTGAGGTCACTTGACATGGTAACTGAGATCAGTGAGACCCCAGCTTTTGTTTTTATTAAATTTTATTCTTTCAGTAAACAAGCGTTTAATTTCTCTTTCTCCAAACCAAGTTTTTTGTCTTTGTTGTTGTTGTTTTAAACCAGAAGTTTGCAGCAGGTCAACCAATGATCTAAGCCTACACACTTTTCGAGAAGAGAAAGAACAGGAAGATGACAGCAATCAGTGTGGGTTTTTCAATTATAAAGCTTCCCAAATGCCCAGTATATGTTTGTGTCAAACTTTTATTTCTCTGTTTCCATGTGAATAACTCAATGATTTATCCTATGGAGACATCATTGATTATTTAAGATTGCTCCATGTAGCCACCCTAGGGAGAATACTAGAACTCTCATAAAATACTATTTACATACCTGTCTAATAGAACACAAGAGATAAATTATGGGAAAACTGCACAGAGCAATTTCAATTTCTTGTCTATCACTTTCGCTTTATTTACTATGAGGGATTTATTCATGGAAAAACCTAAGCCCTTTTAATCACCAAATGACATCAACTTTACTCATATAATTCCCTATTTCTAGAATGCCCCCTCTCTCTGGCCTCTTACTACCTTATGAATTTCTCTTTATTCTTTCCTTCCATCCTTTCTTCTTTTCCTCTTCTTCCATTTCTTCCTTCTTTTTCCTTTTCTTTCCTTTATCCTTCATATCTTTACTTGCTTCTTTCCTTGTTTCTTTCCTCTCTCCCTCTTTCCTTCCCATCCTCCCTTCCATCCTTCCTTCTGTCCTTCCTTCATTCTTTTCTTTCCTTTTCTTCCCTTCTTTCCTTCCCTTCCATCCTTCCCTTCTTTCCTGCCTTCCTTCTCTTCCTTCATCCTCTCCATTCTTCCCTCCCTTCTTTCCTTTTTCTGCAATTTGATCTAGATGGCAGTAAACTAAACCTAATTAACTTCACACCCAGCTTTGAGAGTCCAACCCAAATGCCACTTGCTCCAATGAACCTTCACTCACCCTTGATCAGCCATGACCTTTGGACTTCACGCAATTTTTGTTTTTATCTCTCTTACCTCTCTTGTGCATTTATAATGTATTATTATACATTATTATTATTATTTATGTGTGCATGAGAGAGAGAGAGAGAGAGAGAGAGAGAGAGAGAGAGAGAGAGAGAGAGATCTCCTGGACCATAATCTACCTGAGAGCAGGGATAGTGTCTTTAAAAAAGGATGTGCTGTCATATTAAGGGAACTGGGTTTGAAGTTGGAAAACCTAGGTTCAAATTCCAGCTCTGCCCTTGTCATAGGATTACAAGATCAAAAATTTAGAGCTAGAAGAGACATTGGATGTCTTCTGCTCCAATACCTTCATTTTATAAATGAAGTGAAAACTGAATTGATTTGCCAAAGGTCCCATGGGTAGCTAGTATCAGGTGGTCAGACACCAAATCTGAGATTCTTTCTACTGTACCATGCTGATTCTCACCTCTTTGGTAACTCTGTAGAATGAATGAATGAATGAAGCATTCATTAGGTGCTTACTATGTGAAAAGTATTACCCTGTGCTCGGTGCAGGGAGTACAAATAGAAAAGTAAGACAGTTCCTGCTCTCAAGGAGCTGAGATTCTTTTTTAAAAAAAATTAATTTATTTATTTTCTTATTTACATCACTCATTTCCATGAGATTCTGAGTTACAAATTTTCTCCCCATCTTTCCCCTACCCACCACTGCAAAACAGTAATCCCACTCTATAGCCCCTCCCCCAATCTACTCTCTCCTATGTCCTCCTCCATCACCCGTCTGACTTTCTGGGACTTTCCCTACCCCAGTGCCTGTATAGCTTAATTCCCAGGTGCATGTAGTTAATAATAATAATACATATATATATACATATATATTTTAAACATTTGATTATAGAACTTTAAATTCTAGATTCTTTCCCTTCCTCCCTCATCACCCACCCCACACTGGAAGGACAAGCAATTCAATACAGGGTGTACATGTGTAATTACACAGAACATCTCCACAGTGGACATATTGTGAGAGACTGATTATATGTCCCTCCTTCCTATCCCACCCCTCCCATTCTATTCTCTATCCTTTCCCTGTCCCTTTACAGAAGTGTGTACTTCCAGCAACCCTTCTCCCCATCCTGCCCTCCCCACAATCATCCCACCTCTCATCCCCATCCCCCCTCCCCTCCTGTGTGGCAAGATACCCAGTTTAGAGTTTATGTTATTCCTTCCCTAAGCCAAATTCAATGAGAGTAAGGTTGACCCTTTCCCTTTTGCCTTCCAGTTCTTCCCCTGCACCATAACAATTATCCCTAGCCTCTTCTATATGAGATGATTAACCCCATTCTGTCCCTCCCTGTCTCCTCTCATTCTAATCCTCTCCCACCTCAGAATTTCACCTTTT
>CM053587.1:156068490-156096882 GCA_028646515.1 Pseudochirops corinnae | reverse complement strand
AAGTTGTCTTTTCTAAATGAGTTCAAATCATCCAACTCAGATGAGTGACATCCCAAAATATTAAAGAAAAATCCTGTGGATATCATCTGTCAATAGTTTTCTAGACATTCTAGAAAACAGGAAGAGTGTCAGAGAACTAGTAGTGATCATGTGGTCAGATTTCAAAGCAGATATAAAAGGTAGATTTTGTAAAGTTTAAATCAGGGGCTTGGCACTATTTCTGGTGCAAAAACTACATAAACAAACCAAAAAAATCTAGAGATAATGATTAAGTAAGTTTTAAACATTTGCAAAAAGATATGAGATGACAAATATGAATCTGCTATAAGTCACATCAAAATAATTTTATTTCCTGGTTTATTTGTTTTAGCAAGGTTGTTAGATTAATGGCTCAAGAAAAAAAGGTCTAGAAATGGTAGATCTAGATTTTAGAAAGGCATTCTCAAAATTTCTCATCATATCCTTGTGAACAAGAAGGAAAAATATGGACTTGGTTATAATAGATAGGTGAATTTGTGATTTGTTGAAAATAATCAGTCCCCCAAATTGCTGATGAATATATCAACATCAGTCCTCTCTACTATCAAGAGTAGATGACTGGGATTTGAATGTAGGTATCATGACTAAATATAAAACAATTTCCCCTAGACAATAAATAGCCAATAAACATTTATTAAGTACCTACTATGTATCAGGCATTGTGCTAAGCATTAATGATACAAAAAGAAGCTGTTTCTCTCAAGGAACTGTCACTAAGGAGCAGAATTTATAGAGAAACAGATTTCAGCTCAGTAGAAGACTAACTATCCTAACAATTAAAGTTGTCCAAAAATAGAATGGGCTACCTCATTAAGTAATGAATTCACAATCATTGGAGTTGTTCAGGCAGAGATTAGATAATTACTTGTCACAATTAATCGTATTCTAAGATTCTGTCCTAGAAGACCCCATTTTTCTAGTATTAACAAGGCATTCATTGTTGCACTGAGTAACCAGAACATTGTTCAATGGTTATACTCTCTTTTTTCTTCTTAAAAAATCTAGTTTATTTTTTCCAATAAATAAAAAAGCTCTTTTTCTCTTCCACCTCTCCCTCTTTATTGGAAAAGAAAAAGACAAACAAAACCCAGTTAAGAAATACATATAGTTAAATCCATCTCCAAAAAATATATGCCTCATTCTGCACCCTGGGTCTATCACCAGGAGGTGGGAACTTTGTTCATTGATTCCTTGGAATCATGGGTGATAATTGAGTTGATGAGTTCTTAAGTCTTTTGAAGTTGCTTGTCTATACAATGTTGTTCTTATTGCATAAACTGTTTTCCTAGTTCTCCATACTTCATTCTGTATTAGTTCATACAAGTCTTCTCAGGTTTCTTGGCACCCCCCCCCCTTCATCAGTTTTTATAGTATCATAATATATCATTATACTAATTTACTATTATTTATTCAGGCATTCAGGGTCAGCTAGGTAATACACTGGACACAGCACCAGATCAAGCACAGAATCAAGAGACTGAGATACTCACTAGTTGTGTGACCCTGGGTAAGTCTGCCAGTTTTCTCATTTCTAAAATGAGCCGAAGAAAGAAATGGCAAACTACTCTACTATCTTGACCAAGAAAACCCTAAATGGGATTACAAATAGCAAGAAAGGACTAAATGAGCAAACAACAACAAATTCAGCCATTTTCCAATTAATGGGCATTCCTTTAGTTTCCAGTTCTTTAACACCACAAAAGAGCTACTATAAATATTTCATGCACATCTTTTTCCTCTTTCTTTTATTTCTTTGATGTACTGGCCTAGTATTGGTGTTGCTGGGTCAAAGGATATGCACATTTCAGTAATTTGAGGATGGAGTGCACTAACAAACTTGTTTTCTCACAGCTCCTTCCAACATGTATTATTTTCTCTTCATCTTTGTCAATTCGATGGGCTTGAAGTAGAACCTCAAATCTGTTCTAATATGTATTTCTAATTATTGGTTATTTGAAGCATTTTCCCCTAAGACTGTTGATCTTAGATTCTAACATCTGAAGCCTGTTGACTTAAAAAAATTAGTTTTTGTAAGAGTAACTAGGTGCTGCAGTGGATAGAATGCTGATCGTAGAATTGAGAAGACCTGAATTAAAATCTGGCCTTGGATGCTCATTCGCTGTGTGATCCTGGGCAAGTCACTTAACCCTTTTCCCCTCAATTTCCTCATCTGTAAAGTGAGCTGGAGACAGGAAATGGCAAAACACTAAGTATCTTTACCAAGAAAAGTCTAAATGAGGTCATGAAGAGTTGGATACAACTGAACAAAAATAAAATGCACTTTTACAGTTAATAGTATCTTCCTGTATGGTGTCAGAGTAATGAGGATTTGTATTGGCCCCTTGTATTCTCAAGCAAACAGGTACTTAGCACCTTGTTTGAAGTTCATGATTGTATCAAGTATTAAGATCCAGAACTTGTGAATGCCATGACGGGAGGGAGTTGCTGATGTAACAGGAAGGGGTGGAACAGGGAGGAGCTAATACCATACATAAGGAAAAGCCGAAGCTAGAGAGCCAGAATTGGTGAGAGAGAGAACAGAATTGCTGAGAGAGAGAGAGAGAATTGATGGGATCCTGGGAGGTTCTGAGAGCTGCTGCAAGTTGGGAGCTGCTGGGAGCTGGAGCTTCTGGGAGCCAGCCAGAGCTGCTGGGAATGAGAACTGCTGGGAGCTAAAACTGCTGGGAGCAAGCAGCATGGAGGCTGAGCTGCTACTGCTGGAGAGAAAGAAGAGAACTGAGAATTGAACCAAGAACTGAGAAGAGAATTGAGAAGAACTGAGAAATGAGAAGAGAAGAGAACTGGGAGGAAGCATGGCTGTGGTGCCAGTACTTTGTCTGTCTGTTTTAATGTTATTTTGTCAGATTTGTCTGTTGATAAAGGACATTGCTGTTGTTACAGAAGCCCTGGGACCTTGCTGTTGGTTCAGAAGCCCTGAAAGAGGATTTTCTTGTTGTATGTTTACAGAAATCCTAGAGGAGGGTCTTGCTGACATTTTCAGAGTTTCTGGGACTATAACTATGACTTGTGTTGATTTCTCAGGCCTTGTTGTTGGGTCTGTGTTGATTTCACAGGCAGAAAGTTAATTGATGCAGATGCCAGCAATGTGTATGAATGTTATGGTAGCTCTGTTGGTTTTTGTCCTCCCAGGAACAGAAACTGTGAAGGACTTGAGATGGACTAGACACTGTGAGTTTCAATATGGAACAGGAACTGCACTAGGAGCTAGACAAAGAACTGAGAGCTGCCCACCTTTGAACCCAGGTGAAAGTTGGATGGATTCAGGTAGGAGCTGGGGCCATGGAAGAGGAACCATGGAGGCTGAGAGCCAGCCTCAAGTCAAGATGAATAGACCTCTTCTTGGGTATTTAATGCAAACTGAGAAGATCATGATTTACTGTGGCCTAGGGGTGGAGAACTCTGTACTCTGTATCCTGTACCTTTTCAGGATGATTGAATTAAAGATGATTGGAAACTAATCTCCAATTAAGAAGAAAGAAGACTTTTTGACTGAGAGATTAAGACAATGTGACCTAGCTTGGAGAACTTCAACCTTTGTACTTTGTGTATGTTAAGGAGGCTTGCCTCCTTAAGGATGATTGAATTAAGGACTTAGTAAATAATTGAGTTACTAAATGAATATACTTTGTTTAAAACTATGTGGCCACTTTGGTGAAAACTATGTTATAGTTTTATAAGTTGTTATAACATAATGTTGTGAATGCTATGCTTTGATTTCTGTGAATGTTTTGTCTTCATTTGTTACTGAATAAACAGAGAGCTCAGTATACTATATAATCAGAACTTTGAAGCTGTTCACAGCAGCAGTCCTCTGGAAAGCTGCTTATGCTTGGCTTTACATATGGCCTTGGACAAATCACTTCTTTTCTCAGGAATTTGGTTTCTTCATCACTTCATCGTTAAAAGAAGTACAATATAGTGTAATAAATAGTCAGGGATACCTCACTTGAAATCCTACTTCTGACCCTTAATACCTGTATGAATTAGAGCAAATCACTCATTCTCCTCATTTTCAAAATGGGCACTATAATTTTTCATAAAAGTGCTTTGGATTGTTACTCTCAGAACAAAACTGAATTGAATCTGCCTTCATACTAAGCCAAGAATCCTGAATCTTGCTAAGTTTCACTTGCATTTTACTTTTGATGGAGTTAAACTCTGCCTTTTTTAGAGACAGATGAACTATCCTGCTGGTGAACCCTGTGGAGTTCTTGTTTTTCATTTAGTAGCATCTGAATTTCCCCATCATTTTCATCAAACTAATCCTAGTGTTTAAGAGTGTTATGGCCCAGATGAATAAATGTGGTGCTGCACACCAAATCTGTGAAAGCTGCCCATTCCATTCCACTACTGCCAACTATGTGCTGGCTCAGTTTTCCCTCCAAGACAGCAACAAACTGTTTAATTCTGCATAAAGGCTTTAATCTGAGTCATCTGGTAATCTTCTTGCTTTGTGGCTGCTACTTTCCTGAATGCAAATTTTTAGCTTTGAAGAAGTTAAATCTATGATCCCTACAGCACTCTGTATCACATATCACCATCATTATCACATCCTGTCTCTTCTCCTTATAATGACATGGTTTATTATATGACAATGGTTGTTGCAAGAATGCATCCACAAAGTTTAGTTGCATTTAAGTAAATGAAAGATAGTGTTGGTGATGAGAAGGTCATGAGACAAACAAGTCTTCAGTAGTAAGTAACCATTGCAGTTGCTATTTCTGACTATCCTTCCCAAGGACTCCCTGCCATGTCTGATATCTGTACCTCCTCTGGCATTAACCCAGTATTACAAGTCTGTTTTCTGTATTGTTAATGGGATTTACAATCTTCCCTGCCCATTAATAGGCCTCACAAAGAGCCCATTAAGGGAAACTTGCTTAGGGGAGGTTTTCTTGTAGGAAGACTTTCACACCTTTTGCTAATTTTTAATTAGGCACTGAGTCACCAGGTTTGTGATGGCTTCTGGCTCTGAGAAGTTTATATATACTCTGACTTGGTATTTTGCTTTGGGGGCTCACTTATGAGAAGGATCTTGTGATTCCCTGGTCGAGATTCTGAGTGGCCTTATGTTAAGAGCTCCCGGACTATTCAGATATAAAGGATCTCTCAATCCAGGAATGAATGTAAAGTGTATAGTTGATTCAGGCAGTCAGAGCCCTTTCTGATGGTCTTTATTTCTCTGTTTATATTTTCCTCGAAGTCCAGGGTGCTGACTTTTCCACTGAACTAGTCAATGTAATTTTAAAAAGATTGTTGACCCCTTAAACAGCTATCTTTCCTAGTAAAGCAGATCTAAGGACCTGTGCTAGCAGCCATCCTGGGTATGCCAGTGTAGTTGTCGCTACATCTTTCTTTCAGCACATTGCTGATGAGGGTCTCCAGGTCTTCATAAATTTTTTTCTTTCCCCCATCAGGGTTCATCATGATGGGAGCATATACGCTAATGATGGAAGCATGTCACTTTCCTGCAAGTGGCAACTGCATTGTCATAAGCCTGTCATTCACTCTTTTGGGGAGGGATAAAAGCTTCACTCGATTAGATTTGATTGCAAAACCTACTTAAGTATCATGGTGCTCCTCATCACAGCAGCCACTCCAGAAAATGTGTATTCAGCTCTGGCTTTGGTAAGCTGCCCTTCATTTACCAGCCTTTTCACTGAGGACTGCTATTTGGATATGGTACCTGCTGAGTTCTCTTGCAATAAGAGCTATTTGTCTTTTGTGACCAATTGGATTTTGTGTTGCCCATGAGGATGCACTTATTCCATGTACCACTCATCAGAGTGGAATCATCTTCACAATAGTTTTTGCACATTTTTTTGTGTTTCGACTATAGGGGAGGATCCTCACCTGCCACAATTAGCAGGACAGGGTTAGGTGAAGCAGACAATTTTTATGGCACTTTTTATAGCACCTTCCTCATGCTAGGAGGTAAACAGTGTAATCTTTAGAAAGTAGCCTTTTAGAGGCATCCAGGGGACTGACAAATCCTGCTACTTCAATCAAGTAAGAAAATAATCCTATGCCTTTGGTCGCCTGTGTGCAGGGTTATGACTACAGCTTCCAAGGTATCTGGACCTGTTACTTTGTCACTAGCCCATCAACACAGGACTTCAAGGTAGGTAAGATAGTAAAATAGTAACATAATAAAATAGTAAAATATTTGAAAAATAAAATAGTAAAATAATAAAGTAATAAAATGGTAAAATATAAAATAGCATGGGTGATGTCTTTCGACTCTTGCATAAACTGGATTTAAGTGAGGTAGAGTTGCACAAAATCATTAGCTTCACTCTTTCTTCCAGAGCCATTGGAGTCCAGTGAAAAGACAAAAGTCAAGATGATGGCTAAGGATGCAGTGGATGACCTTGGCATCTTTGATGTGTGATCAAGCTCTAAGTGCTCCACAGCTCCTCTTTCTGCCATCTTCATGGCCTGGGGAGCACATTGTTGACATCCACCTGTTCCACTAGAGAAGCCTTCACATGCTTGGGAGTATGGTCCTAGAATTCAGAAGACCTGAGTCCAAATCTGGCCTTAGATGATCACTAGCTGTGTAATCCTAGGCAAGTCACTTAACCCTGTTTCCCTCAGTTTCCTCATATGTAAAATGAGCTGGAGAAGCAAATGCCAAAACACTAAGTATCTTTGCTAAGAAAATTCTAAATGAGATCATGAAGAGTTAGACACAACTGAACCAAAAAAAAAAAAAGCACACTTTTAAAGTTAATGCTATCTTCCAGTATGGCCTTGGGCAAATCACTTACTATCTCTGGAATTTGGTTTCTTCATCACTTCATCATTAGAAGAAGTGCAGTAGAGTATAATAAATAAAGTCAGGAATACCTCACCTGGAATCCTACTTCTGACACTTAGCAATCCAACTTTCTAGGATCACACTCCCTCCCAACTCACCAACAGGTTTCAAACTTGTCAGTTAGCCTCAACATGGTTTAACCTGTTTGCCAAGATGGTTCTACCAGGATGTGGCCACCACATATACCTGTGGCTTCTTAGAGCCACAGAGGAGAGCTAAGTAGCAGGTGGACAACAAGGGTGGATAAGTAGTTCTGAAAAGAGATTGGCAGCCCTCATACCAGACGTACCAGTCCTCCCTGAACACTCCATACCCCATGTAAGAAGTGATGAAGGGAATGATTTCAGAAAAACCTGGAAAGCTTATATGAACTGATGTGAAGTGAGCAGAATCAGGAGAACACTGTATGAAGTAACAGAACTATTGTAATGATACCATATTATCTATCAGATTTGTGGATAGGAGAAGAATTTATGAATAAACAAGAGATAGAGAACATTGTAGGAGGTAAAATGAATAATTTTGATCGCAATAAAGTTAAAAGGTTTTGTACAAATAAAACCAATGTAGCCAAGGTTAGAAGAAAAGTCTAAAGTTGGAGGGGGTAGGTGGTAATTTGTAGACAATTTCTTGGATAAAGGCCTCATATCTCATATACATAGAGAACTGCGTCAAACTTATAAGAATGAGTCATTCCCCAATTGATAAATGGTCAAAGGATATAAAGAGGCAGTTTTTGGAAAAAGAAATCAAAGATAGACACAGATAAAAATAGACATATATATCTATATATATTCATATAAAAATCTTCTAAATCATTATTGATTTAAGAAATACAAATTAAAACAATTTTGAGGTATAATCTCATACCTATAAGAATAACTAAAATGATAGAAAGATAAATTACAAATGTTGGAGGGAATGTGGAAAAATTAGGACACTAATACACCTTTGGTGGAACTCTGGACTGATCCAACCATTCTGGAGAATGATCTGGAATTATGACCAAAGAATTGTAAAGCTGCATACCCTTTGACCCAACAATACCATTATTAGGTCTGTTTCCCAAGGTGATTAGGGAAAAGGAATAGAAACTATATATTCCACAATATTTATAACAGCTTTCTTTGTGGCACAAAGAAGTAGAAATTGACAGAATGCCCATCATTTGGGGAATAGCTGAGTAAGTTGTGGTGTGTCATTGTGTTATAATACTACTGTGCTATAAGAAATAATGAAAACATGGAAAGAATTGTATGAAATAATTCAGAGTGAAATAAGCAGAACCAAGAAAACATTTTATACAGTAACAGCAATATTGTTCACAAACTGTGAATGAACTAAGCCATTCTGAGTAATATGAATATTCAAATCAACTAGAAAGGATTTATGAAGAAAAATGTTATCCACTTCCAGAGAAAAAAAACTGATACCTGGAAAAAAATATTGTATGGTGATATACTTACATACGTGTGTGTGTGTGCATGTGTGTGCCCTTCTCTAATGTAGGGGCAGAGTTGGGAGGGAGGGAGGTAACACAGAACTCAAAACGCAACAAAAATAAATAAATGATTTTTAAGATTAATAAATGAATTAATTGTTCACCCTCTCTGACAAAGGTTCACTTATAATCCTATATAAAAAGTAAACACTTTTTAAAAAATTGCTTGGCATGAGATCTATATTAGTGCTCTCTCTGCTCACTTCTAAGTTCTACATTTGAAGGAAAGCATTAAGAACTTGGAAGCAAGCCAGATAAAAATACCAAAAATGATTAAAGGGTTGACAGGAAACTCAAAGAGCAGCTGGTGTAAGTTTAAATTCTGGGTCCTCAAGCAAAATTTTGAAACATGCCCTCCTGCAGTCTACCCCTGCCCCTGAAATGACTTACTGCACGAGGAGGGGGGTGGGGGAAGAAGAACAGGAAGATATGCTTGGGAGGTAATTAGAGAAGTGAGGCAGAGGTAAGAAGCTGAATTAAGGGAAAAATGGCTGAAGCAGACCTGGGAAGAAGTCAGTTATAGCTTTTGGGCATGTGATAGTCTTGTATTACAGTTAGAAGTTGTTCTTGATTTTCTCTGAAGATAGGACATGAGATGGCATATTCTCACATCTCAACTAGAAGGTTTTGTTTGGATTTTAAGGAGGAATGACAAGGGCTGTAAAAGTTCAGAATAAATGACTAGGCAAGACTATGGAAGTGTCCCCCCCACAATGCCACTAAGATTATTAGTTAGTGTTGAATCATTTTTCAGTCGTGTCTGAATCTTTGTGACCCCTTTTGGGGTTTTCTTGGCAAAGATACTGGGGTGATTTGCAATTTCCTTCTCCAGCTCATTTTTCAGATAAGGAAACTGAGACAAACAGGGTTAAATGACTTGCCCAGGGTCACACAGCTACTAGGTGTCTGAGGTCAGATTTGAACTTGAGATGATGCATCTTTTTTATTCCAAACCCAGTGCTTTATCCACTGCACCAACTAGCATTTAGAATTCCATGTTATGAGCTCATGTATGTGTAGATATGTCTGGAGTCAAGGATATGAACTAAATGATCACAGTGGGTCATAATATTTTAGAGCCTGAAAGGAATCTTAGATGCCATCTAGTCCAACTGACCCAACTAATGGGAGAGCCAATCATGCAAGGAGTCCAGTGGCTCCAAGTCTTATGCTCTTCTTACTCTTCCACATCTCAAAAACAGACTCTCCCACAAAATTATAGCTAAAAACACAAATCTCAAACTCTATTGGAAAAGATGTATCGTTCAGTGATTCAACACCGAGGTGAAGTTATCTGATACTATTGGAGACTGATTTGATAGGAAACTGGGTTGCAGGATCAGTCACTAAATAAATCCTGCACTTCTCAAGCCAGCTCTTCAGGTTTATTGTCATTGTACAGATGTATAGTCTATAGGCACTTGGGCTTTCTATGGTTTACTGTTATCTTTATAGCCTTGCAATGGAACTTCCCTCAGTACATATTAGTTGCTGTCCTCAGTCAAGAAAGTCCTGACTTCAGGGACTTGAAAGGTTTTCTTGAATGATTTGCTTGTTCACAGTCTGCTAACAGAAGGGAGAAAATCCGCTTGTGACCGGATTAATTCTTTAGTGCTAGTGGTTATTCTCCACACATCCATTTGAGTCTTCTCGTTTATACAGCTGGAGGTATTTGCTCTGAGGTGCTATTGTGTAAACAATGGGAGCACATGTGTTATCCAGTCCAGGGCTCCCTTACTTTTTTTTTTCTTCCAGATTCTGAACCACAATTGACCCTTTTATGGTTTAGGTTTATTTACCCTTAGAAACTTTAGACTTCCTGTTTCTATCAAAACTGTCACTGCAAAGATCACTGGGAAAACTCTTCCTCAAATAGAGCCTATGAAAGAAATGTAAATGAAACTAGAATTCATGGATTCAATTTTCCATAAATATGTTGTTCTAAAACTGTAGAGGGAAGAGTGCTTAATCCAATACAATTGGGTGCTTGCGTGACTCCCAGATGTTTGAGAAGAAATTGATGTTTGTTCATACATCCTTATTTCCTGGGCTTCTGATCAAAAAGTTGGACATGAAAAGTATCTCATGTTTACCCTATGTCCTCTATATTAAGTTACCGATTTGAATTTTCCAGTTTGGATGATAACTATGCTTTTTATGGAATCTACAATGGCACGGCTTGAGCAAAATAGATTAGGGACAGAAATATGGTGATGGAACTAGAAAATATACACATAATATATCACAGGAAGCATTTTGCATTAATCCTAAGGCAAAAAGCTACTGCAAAGTGGTTTATTATGAAGCAATAAATCACCACTTTGGGTATGATGTACTTTGGCTATTTCTACATGGGCAAGATGAAGCATATGATTTAAGGGGGGAGGGGGAAAGAAGCCTGTGGGACTTTCTCTATAGGTCCAGTCAATTATTTACAAAAGCAACAGAAAAGGTACCTTCAAATAATTCACTAAACTTAATTTAAAAGCACTGTTTGCTAGCATTGAATTAAATAAACATTATTAATAATAATAGTTCATGATTAAATAATGGTTTAATGTTTATAGAGAGCTTTATGTGCATTATCTCATTTGATCTTCAGAACAACCTTGCAAGGTAGATATTGTAGGTATTAGTATCCCCTATTATAGGTAATGAAACTAAGATGTTGTTCAGTCATTTCAGTCATGTCTGGCTCTCCATAACCCTATTTAGGATTTTCTTGACAAAGATACTGGAGTAGTTTGCCATTTCCTTCTTCGGCTCATTTTATAGATGAGGAAACTGAGGCAAATGGGATTAAGTGACTTGCCCAGGGTCAGACAGCTAGTAAGTGTCTGGGATCAGATTTGAACTCATGGACATAAGTCTTCCTGATTCTAAGACCAGTGCTTTATTCTCTGTGCCACCTAGCTGCTCCAGAAACTGACTATCTGTAAGAGGTCAAATTAATTGCTTACAATCACAAAGCTATTAAAGGGATAGAGGAAGGTTTTGAACTAAGATCTTTCTTAACACCACCCTATCATATCCACCCACACCCCATGTTACCATGCTATACTACAATATAGTGAGAGACAAATGTGCTCAGTAACAGAAGAAATGTTTTGGGAAAAGTACCTTCCCTATGCTCCTGGAGTGTAAAGCCTAATATTTAGTAGTATATATAAACAAAACATATGGTCACGAATACAAAAATATTAATCCTGACCCTTCAACGTTGTATGAAATAAACCAGTTGTCTCTTCACAGTAGGAAATATTCAACTCCTAAAATCTCTCCTCAAAATCTTTTTTGGAGGCCAAATTGAATAAATATATATTGAGGGAAACTTTTCAAAATTGATATGAGGCTTTGGAGGAATCTGAATATTTAACATTCTATTTTACCTGTCTTTGTTATTTTGCACTGAAAACTGCACAGAGTGAAAGGTAAGAAGAAAAATTATATAATTTCTGTAAAATCTTATTTTCCATCATTGTGTCCTAGGTCTAGAACAGGGGTCTATAGTCCTTGACTATCAGTTAGATCCAGGTGTCAAGCAGGCTTCCCCATAGTGGAGTATAGGATGAAATATGTAGTATAGGATAGATACATAAACACACATGTATCTATCTATGTATTTTGCTGAATGCATGCATATACTTATATCTCACTATATATCATGCATATATGTGTAGATACAGACACACACATTTATTTTATTAAGTATATGTACTGTAACTGAGTCAGAAGTGAGAAAAGCATGCATTTTCATATTAGGACTATTTCTGGCATGTAGGGGTCTCCCCTAGTATCTCAGAAACTTTGTTATCTGCTTTGCAGTAATCTAAGTATTCAATACGTACAGCATTCCCCTTGTCTACCATTCTAGTTACCCTGTCAGAAAGATCAATTCAATTTTAATCAAGAAGCATTTAATAAGCACCTACTATGTGCCAATATATTAATTGCCACTATATGTCAGGCACTATATTAAGCAATGATATCACAAAGACAAAAAATGAAAAACAAAAATCATTGCCTTTAAGGGCCTTACACTCTACCAGAGGATAGTACAGAGCTACCTCATGTTAGTAGTTCAGCTGAGCTTAAAATGGAACTATAGGATTCAAGAGGTAAAAGTGAAAAGAGAAAGCATTCCAGGCATAACAGACAGCATTGAGGGCCTGGAAATAGGAGATGGAATATATAACTTCTGCTGAAATTTAGAATTTGTGAGAGGGAATAAGGTAAAATAAATCTGAGGAGAAAGGTTATAACGTGTCAAATAAAGGACTTTATATTTTATCCTAGAAGCAAAAGGAAACTATCAGAGCTTTTTGACCATGAGAGTGACCTAGTCAGAACAGTGCAACTGTTTTCATGGTTACCTGAAGAAACAAGAGACTGGAGGCAGGATAGCCAAATAGGTTATGATTGTGGTAGTCCTAGTGAAAGGAAGTGAAGACCTGAACTGAGAAAGTATCCTATGACTGGGGGAAAGGAGGCAAGTGTGAGAGATTGTAAAGATTAGTCTGACAAGGCTTGATACCTGACTGGTTGTGGGAATGAGGAAGAATTGTCAAGAATGATCCCAAAATTGTATATGTGAGTTATTGGAAAGATGATGGTATCCCTGACCAAAATAAGAAAAATGAGAAAAAGGTTTGATTTAGGAGTAAAGATGATGACTTCAGTTTTGGACATGTTGAGCTTGAGAGTTCCATTAAATATTCAAGTGAATATGTTTAACAAGCAGTTAATTGAGACAGGGAACTGGAGCTCATGAAAAAAATGAATGAATGAATGAACCAAAAAGTACTGTATTAAAGACTACTAGGTGTCATATGATGTGCTAAGCTTTGAGACACAAAAACAAGTAAGAGAGACAGTCCCTGTCCTAATGTACCTCATACTCTAAAAGAACATGCCAAAAATGTAAAAGAGAACTAGGTGATCTGGGGAGCTAGGAGTATGCAAGCATAGTGCCATAGTTAGGGAATGGCCTGGATGGGCTAGGCCTGGGAATGAGCTGGAGAAGGTGAAAGCTTACCAATCAGCTGGGGATGAGAATCTGAGTCTTGGTGAGAAAAAGAGAAGGCCATAGTACAGACGGTATGGCTTTAAAAATGGCCATGAAAGACTGAATGTGTAGATTTGGAAGTCAACTACATAGAATTGGTCATATAGCTTGCTGAATCTAATGAGGACACCAAAAGAAAATACAGAAGGACAGAGAAGAGGACTCAGGATAGAGTCCTTGGATATGAGAAAGTAGAGGATCTAGTAAAGGAGATAAGAAGAAACAGGCATATCACTAGGAAAAGGCTCAGGATAGAACAATATCATGACAAATCAAAGAGGAAAAGATATCTAGGGGAAGATGAAGTTAATGAAGAATCAGTCTGGAAATGAAATTAATCTGGCATGACCTATTAGGATGAAATCATTCTAGATTTTGCTGATGACTACTTCCCTTTCTTAACTACTCACAAAGCATGCCTTTAATAATAAATTCTATAGGGGTGACAATATCATTAGTTTGAACACTCATCTAAGTAATAGATGATAGATCAGAGAATAAAAAATTTAAAATCCTTTTTAAAAAATCCTCTTAAGGGGAAGCTGGGTGGCACAGTGAATAGAGCACTGACCCTGGAGTCAGGAGGACCTGAGTTCAAATTCGCCCTCAGATACTTAACACTTACTAGCTGTGTGACCTTGGGCAACTCACTTAACTCCAATTGCCTTGCCTTCCCTCCCCTCAAAAAAAAGAATAAAATATAAAATAGATGTGCTAGGGAAAGGCAGCAATATTCTTTCCGTTTATATTGCTTTTAAATTCCTCTTAAAAAACTCTTGGGGGGGGGGGAGACAACTTTTGTTAGAAAAAGCACCAGAAATGCAAGATTTGCTATAAAAATCTAAGTAGTTGGGGTTTTCTTTTTGTTTTTCCCTAGGCACCTCATAACATCCAACATTTCATGAAATAAACTATATTAAAAGATATCATAATTTATACCTATCATAAATGATAGGTCTGTCATGAGAGATATAATTTGTGGACTGCAACACCACACTTTTCTCACTCATTGCAAGGGTTGGAGGGGGGTAGAAATCTCAATAGAGTGCCAATTGCCTACTTGATTATGATTGTCTCTCAGGTACACTTCTTATTCACACAATTCTTACAGATATGGAGTTGTGTTATAGATACTATACAAAAGATAATCAGAGTCCCTCTGAAAGGTTGCATGGCGTAGTTCTGAGAAGACTTGGAATACGTTTCAACCAGTCTGTGCTATGTCATTTACTAATTTGGGAAAATGCCACGTAGCCCCTCGGACTCTTAGATTCCTCATCTGCAAAATGGAGGGAGTGCATCTATCATTGGAATCATAGATCATTAAAAATGCTCCTATTCTCATATTTTTAAGAATGAAATGAGATCATTGTGTGTAAAATGCTCTTTAACCTTGAAGATGTTATAACAGTAAGAGGTTGTATCAGTAGTCATTGAAAACATTGTAAATACTTCTTGCACTAATTTTAGAAGACACAAATCTTTTTCTTTTACTAATGTAGAGCCTTACCCTTCTCTAAAGAATTCTGGAAGAAATATTGCAATTTCAAACCAGCAGTACATTAGAGAAAAATATAGACATTCTCTCACACTGGAAATAAAAAGGTGTTATATCGTAGTTTTTCTTGGAATTGGTTCCTTTTTATTCATTAGATGCACAGTCATACTTTGTCTCATTGGATTTTTATGTACTATTTTTACAAATGCATTATGGCCCTTTCATTTCAATTATCTTCTTTTTCCTGTAATATAAACTGTAGAGCAGATAAGACATTTTGTAAAAATTCAAATGAAAACTTCCTTTAAACATGATATTTTATCACTTGTTCATAGTTAAATAAATTCCTAAATTTTCTAATCAATACATCAAAAAGAGGGCTATATGTCTGAAAAATA
Source organism: Pseudochirops corinnae (assembly GCA_028646515.1). Classification (NCBI taxonomy): domain Eukaryota; kingdom Metazoa; phylum Chordata; class Mammalia; order Diprotodontia; family Pseudocheiridae; genus Pseudochirops; species Pseudochirops corinnae. The sequence continues at coordinate 156,081,540 of CM053587.1, read as the reverse complement.
AAAAGGGCTGGCCATGTGGCAAGAGTAAGAGATGACCAATGGATAGTTCATGTGCTCTGTCAACATCCTGATAATGCAAACAGAACTAGAAAAAGGCCCCCAGAACTTTCAGTGGTTAACCTGTGAAAAATTTATGGAATGATGTGCATAATAACAGTAGCTAATGCTTACATGATACTATAAGGGTTGCAAAGTGCTTTATATCCACTGTCTCATTTGAGTCTCGCAACTCTGTGAAGTAGTTATTATTACAATCTCCATACAAGAAATAAAGAAACTGGGACTCAGATAGGTTAAATGGGTCTTTCTGTTGGTAAATGTCTGAGGCAGCATATGAACTCAGATCTTCCTTATTCCAAAGCTGGCATTCTCTTAATGACATCAAATCGAAACCTCACAGAATATGTTAGATAGCATTAGAGCCTATGGATGGGTTATGAGAGTCCCAACATTAGCAAAATCACAGGTTCATCAAAGTTATCAAACCACGTTTGAGCAGAAATAGACAAAAGGCCCAGGCATAATAACAACTGTCGAACTTGGGACTGACTTAAGCACATAACAGTCGGCCATCAAAACATCCACAAGGCAAACCTCTGAGTCATTCAGAGACTTTTTAAGCAGCCATTGTATTAGAGTAGCTTACCAATGGATTGTTTTGAAATTATCCTAAAAGCTGTTTTCCTAGACTCTCTACTGCCCCGCAAACCAAGGAAAACAATTGAGTTAATTTCTCCTCCTCTGACCTAGAATAAGAGGCTTACTCCTGCAAGGGTTCGTTTTGATCAATAAGTCACTTAATGGTTGTAAATATTTTAATGCTTTTAAATAACATTCCATTTTTGGCTTCAGTCAATGCATCTCTGAACCTGAGCTGCTTTTTAAAATAGATGGTAAATGTGCTCCATATTTAGAGCCAGGAATGATTGCTCCTCCTTTACACCAATAGCTAACGTTTATGTAGCTCTTACTGTGTGTTAGGCACTGTGCTAAGCACTTTACAATTGTTATCACATCTGATCCTTACAACTGCCCTGGGAAGGAGGTACTATTATTATTCCCATTTTATAGATGAGGAAACAGAGGCAAACAGAGGTTAGGTTACTTGCCCAGGGTCACACAGCTAGGAAGTGTCAGAAGCCAGATTTGAGCCTAGGTCTTCTCAAACTTGTGGAACTGAAAGAGAATATGTAATGAATTGAATTGACCAGAGATTTTCTACTATACTTATCAAAGCACCACAATAAAGTCCACTTTTGTAGCTGGAGCATATATTTTGGAGTTTCCTTTTTCTGTATCCACATGAAAAGGGGCACATAGATCCTAGAATGTAAGTTCCTGAGGGCTAAGAATTGTATCTTTTTTTAATCTTTGTGTCTTCAGCACCTAAGGGTCTTGTACAGAGTAGGTACATATTTTTTATTTGATTGATAGAAGATCCCACTAACTCAATTCAATTCTCCAAGGAAGCAAATACTGACAAGACTGCCGAGAACAATAGGAAAAGATTGTGCTTCTACTAATAACTGATCAGCCTTGCTGTGAGAAGGCAATTGCAACATATAACGAGGATCTTCTGGAAAGATGCATCTGAAATGTAAGAAAAGGCTTTAAAAAAACACCCAGCAAATAATTGGATCTTTGTCTGTCTTCCAAAACTCTTATCAGGGCTAGAGCAGAATATGATTGGGGCTCTATTATAAGCAAGAAATCCATCATCAAATTAATAGTAGGAATCTATTTTAAGATGTCCAAACCAGTGTCTATGAAAACTTCCTGGAAATAATACTCACCACAATGTCTCTAATAAATCTCTTTGATTACTATTAACCTCTGTCTGCGTGATGTGGTGTGTGTGTGTGTGTGTGTGTGTGTGTGTGTGTGTGTGTGTGTGAATTTTGACCTGACCTCTGATTCATTGGTTTAGGGAATATCAAGTGAAGAAATGCCCTCTACTAATTCAGATAAGCTCTATAATTTCTACTTTTAGAAAATTCCCTGAAGCACTGAGTGTTTGTGACCCAACTGCCTCAAGGTCATACATCCATTGTAAAACCTGAGTACAGTTCTTCCTGATTCTGAGGCCAGTTCTCTATCCACTCTCCCACATGATCTTTATATACATGTATGAGATACACAGCTATGTTGCTACCAAAGGAATTCATTTAAATGAACATCATTAAGAGTGAAGAAAGACTTCTATCACTGGAGAGAGAATTCTTATCTCTCAGGGCATTCACTGTTTGATTAGTTATTTTTAAATATCAAGGATGCCTCTCCATATTTATATGTTTTCCCTATTCCTGTACTGCCTAGGAGCCAGGAACATATAATATCTCAAACTCCTCTGTCCTTTTCAGCTGAAAAAATATGTCCCAGACACCTTTGAAAGCCTCCTTGATCTCAGCTCAATACATACTACAAATTATTAGTGATGTCTAATAGCACCTGGTATGGTGTCCTGTGCTCAGTAAACATTTGTTGAATGGAAATTAATGAAGTGAAAATGAGTATATCCCTAGATCCAAGAGAATATTTAACTATAGAGCTCAAGGTAAGGCATATGAACCTAGCTGTGAGAGCCTGCTCACTGATGAATACTTTATAAATTTTCTCAGGAAATGTTGCCTTGCATCTATAGTATATGAGCAAGCACCCCAAATATAGTACATATGGAGCAACTCTATCATACCCACCCACTGAGATACAGCTTTTGTCAATAAATCCTTCTTTTGTAACATTCATTTTACAGAGTTGGGTAGAAAGGGAGGGTTGAAACATTTGCAAACTGCTTTTTTTTAAGTAGGAAGGTAACTGAATACACCTCTGAAGAAAACTTAACCTAAAGTCACCATTGAGGATTAAACAGGAAGTTTCTGCATCTGGAAGTTTGATTGGGGAAGATTGTTCATGCAAAGACCAGATTTAACCTAATGTGTTCAGTAAATACATGCAAAATGTGAATATATTTAAATTTGCAAAAACCTCTAGCTGAAGTAAAAAAAAAAATAATAATAATAGTTGATAAGGACAAAACCCAGGCCTTGCAAGGAAAATATTTTTAAAATTGTGCTTTAATTCAAGTTGTCATGATTTGAGAGCATGAGAAGGAAACTTATTATGGAGTACCTTTCATTTAATTAGCATTTGGACTGGCAGTTTTAAGAGCCTACTATGTGCAGTGCTGAGTACTGGGAAAGGTACAAAGTTGAGGTGAAACATGGCCCCTGCCCCCAAGGAATTTCAAGTCTAGTAGGATATGATACAAACATACACAACTGTAACACAATATTATATAAAACCTTTACATGGGTGCAAAGAATGCCATGTGAAAAAGGAAGAGAAAAGTTGTTAGTCAAAATAATATCAGTAGAGAGATTTCAAGTTTTCATGGAGGAAGCAACTTTGAGTTAGGCTTTAAGGGTAAGTAGAAATATAGGAGAATGGAATCAACTATTTCAGACATAGCTTACAGTGTGAGTAAAAGCACAGAGACAGAAAATCTAGTGTTAATTCAAAGAGAACTATTTGGAGTGTAGGGTTCATGGATAGGAGTTCCTGTGAGATAAAACTATTTTTAAAAGAAATAAATAATAAATATGATAAATAAAAATATTAAATATTTTAAAAGATAGGGTGGTGGATAGATTGTGGAGGCCCTGAAGGCTACACAAAGAATTTCAGTCTTCACTCACTGGGCACTAGGAAGTCAGTAAATATTTTGAGCAGAAAAGTGATACATATGAAAGATAGGAGTGGAGGCAGGAAGATTCAGTGGCTATTGTGATTGTCCAGGGGGTGGAGAGGAATGATAGAAGTGAGAATGAAAAGGAGACAAGAAATATGAAAAATCTAGGGAAATTGACATTATTTGATAATTGATTGCACCAAGATGTGAGGAATATGAAAGAATAAAGGTTAAATTCAAAATTTTGAATGTAGAAGATTAGGTAAATGGTGGTACCACTGACAGAAATATATGTGTCTCATACAACCAATACTATTGGTGAGATTGGAATGTGTTTTGATTGGCATTAGGAATTATTTCATGTGTATTTAACTCAGAGTTACTATTATTTTGTTCTCAAGTTAACGTAGAGATAATATACACACCATCATCTTGTCAAGCGAAATGGAGTGGCTTCCTGTTGGAAAAATAGAATCATATTTTTTTCTTTCCTGTTGAGATAAGACTTGAGCTGTACATCATTTCCTGTTGGAGTTCTATCAGCATACCCAGTGATGCTCTCAAGATAGATTCAGTGATGTTACATGTCAGAATTGGAATCATGGAGAACTCCTACACAAGAAAGAAGTGCAAAAGATAATCTGAAAGCACCAGCATAGGAAACAGTGTCAAGCACATATTATGCACTTCAGAATACTTTGATGTTGACAATGGCATTTTGACTATGCATACATTAGCATGGAGCTATTCAGATAAATTGCAATGTAATGCCTGGATGCAATCTATACATTTTTGTGCATATGTGTGTGTTTGTGTTTATTATAGCTCGGACAGAAATTCTTAAAAAGACATGTTTATCCTACTTCTACACTGTTGTTTCATAGTGTCATGGAGGTGGCCCTGGGTTCCAGAAGATTATGACAGTGGAATGTGAGATAAAAGCATATTCTATCAAGTGGGAAAGATTTCAAGTATAATCTAATCAATTTAAATAAGTAAATTTTATTAAGCAGGTTCTATGGGCAAGGTACTATTAGAGGTGCTGGGAACACAAAGATAAAAAGGAATCAAGAAATTTATTTTTTCCTGAAGTATTTTAACATATACGTAGGTAAGTAAATAAAAGACAGTTTAAGGAAAGAGAGATATTTAACAAATGGGTAGGTCTGAAAATGGTTCATAGATGAGGAACCAATTGAGGTAAGCCTTAAAGGACGAGGATAATTTGGAGAGGCTGAAATGAAAAGGGAATGCATTCATGGCATGGGAGACTGACTATACAAAGGCATGGAGTTATGAAATTAAATTCCAAACTTGAGGAGCAATTGGTAGGATAGTTTGTTGGAATTTGTGAATTGTAATGAACAATATACCTGAAAAGGCAGAGTCAGCATATGGAAGGTTTTAAACGGTAAGCTTAGAAGTTTGGGATTTTTTTTCTCAGGGTATCAGAGAGGCACTAAAGTTTTTAAAAATGGAATGGCATTGTCAGCTCTGATTCCTAGAAAGAATATTTTGCCACCTATGTCGACAATTTAGTTTAGTCTTGGGAAAGGAGCATGGAGATAATAAAATCAGTGAGATCATTTGTAAAGCTACTTTGATTGTCCTCTTCAGAGATGATGAGCACCTGAACTTAGATGCTGGCTATATAAATGAAGAAAAGGGGACAGAGGTGACACTTGTAACAAGCCTTGGCAAATGATTGGATATTGAAGGGTGAGGGAGCTGAGGAAGAGGAAAATCAAGGACGATTTCACATTTAGCCTTGCTGTGAGGAGAAGTTTCAGGACCATGGCCAGTGGTTGTGACATTTAGGCATTGTTAGGCCAATCATCATGTGAATATTAAGTTCACATGATTTGTATCTGTAGCAACATTCCACTGTCATTACAGAGGTGTAAGGGTTCGTGTTCTTAGGGAATATTTGTAGAAAAGGTGTAGCTATTAATTAGATTCACCTACTTTTGTGCTTCTTGGTGACTCAAACTTAACACAGTAAATAAAAGACAGGTGAGCATTATGTACATAGGAAGGGGACCATCACATTGTCTGGATTTCATGAAGAGAAACTTTTTTTTTAAGGTATATCTTTATGCTTTTTCTCCAATGCACTCACCAACAAGATACAGGTGGGTGAAAGTGTATGTCTATACATTTATCTCCTCTGAGTGGCTGGTGCTTTGCAACAATGTTTAGTACTATCCCCCAAAAGTAAGTTAGCAATGTTCTTGTAAAGGAGAAATCTTTGGTTAGACATTGCACAAATATATTTGGATACATTTATAATAACAAAGTAATTCTTCAACTCTACCCCCCACCCCTTCACTTTAATGGTATGCTTTAGGAGTCCAGAATTTGCAGCCTTAGTGAAGCTTGAGTTGGTTGTCTAAGGAACAGCCTTTACAAAAGTATGGAGGGTCCCATCATCAAAAGGTTAGCAAATTAAATTCTTGAGAGTAACCCATGGAGGAGAAAAATTTTCAAATGGCCCTCTGTCATATGCAACTGTCTTCTGTGATGGTGGTAGAATGATAGAAGGAACGGCAAAGAGTTCTATTAATCATCTTTTTTGCTTGCCTACCAACTTCAATGACACTGTTGATAATAGAAATAGAAGCCATAACGAGATTGAAATTGGATGGGAAAATGACTCCTATACTTTCAGGGGCAAATAGTTACTACTGTTGTTTTCATCCTGGGCAAAGATAACAGATAACTTCATGTTGCATTTACTCATCTCATCTTACTTTGCTTAATAGTGCAAGCAAACAAAATATCACTTCAATAATTCAGTTTGTAAACAGAGGTTAAAACAATAAATTCTTTTAAAAAGTTTGGCAAGATATTCCAAGCTAAGTCAATATATTTCTAGCTACTCAGTAACTTGAGGGCAAAGGTTAGCAGAGGGGAAAATGATGATTGAAAATGTTTTAAAATCTGGTTTGGGATTAAAAAGCAAAGAAGGCCAAGAACTTTAAGATTAACTGAAACTTCACATCCATATATCATGGATACTTTCTTCAAAAAGAGAGTCAGAAGATGATGGTATAACTCCCCAAAATGGAACTGATTTTTCATAATAGACCAGAAGTGACTTGTTATCAACATAGTAGTCATTTATGAAGCAGCTGAGTCCATCAATTAACTAGATTTTTTTAAGTGGCTACTATGTGTAACGCACATAAACACTGAAGATACAAGAAATGCAAACAAGAACGACCAAAAAAAAGACCCGGTACCTGCTCTCATGGAGCTCATAGCCTACTGGAAATAACTATACAAACAATTATATACAGACAATACATATACAGTATAAATTAGGCATAATTTCAAAGGGAAGGCACTAAGGTTAAGGAGGACTGGGAAAGGCTTCTTACCGAATGTGGGATTTTAACTGAGACTTGAAGGAATCCAGGGAAGGTAGGAGGTTGAGAGAAGGAGGGAAACCATTCCAGACTTAAAGATAGTCAGGGAAAATACTTGGAGTCAGGAGATAGAGTATTCATGTATGAAGAACATTGAGGAAGCCAGTGTCACCGAATCACAGAATATGTGTGGGCAAGTAAAGCATAAGAAAAGTGGAAAGAGAGGAGGGCAGGTTAAAAAGGACTTTGAAAGGCAAGTAGGATTTCATCCTGGAGGTAATAGGGAACCACTAGAGCAGTGGTTCTCAACCTTCCTAATGCTGTGACCCTTCAATACGTGTATGTGGGCGTAACTGCATGTGAGTAGACCTACCTGGAGACGGATAGAGGAGTGGTGTCTTAGTTCCTAATATCACTGAAAATATGTGTTTTCCCATGGTATTAGGCAACCCCATTAGACCCTCAAAGGGGTCGCAACCCACAGGTTGAGAACCACTGCACTAGAGTTTGTTTATGAAGGGTAAGTTTTAGACAGATCAATTTGACAGCTGAGTGGAGGATGGATTGGAGTGGGGAGAGACTTAAAACAGATAGGCTAACTAACAGGCTATTGCAATAGTCCAAGGGTGAAGTGAGGAGAACTTGCACCAAGGTATTGGCAATATTAAAAAAACTAAGTTCTTACACTAGACTAAAGGAAAGAAGTGAGATGTTATGAAGGTGAAAATGACTGAATTTGACCTTTGATTGGATGTGGGGAGAAGGTGAGGAAGAATGAGGAAGGCAGAAGAGCACAGAAACCACCTTAACCCCCAAACACCTAACCTTGCAAAATGGAGAAACAAGGTAACTAAGGGCAATTTGAAATTAATAAAAACTTATTTGCAAAATCTCATAGGGGGCATACCAATAGATAAATAGTATTGCCTCACAAAACGGAGGGGGAAAATGAGTTTGTAGAAAATTTGGTGTGAGAACCACTAGAGCAGAATATCATGAGAGCATTTATGCATAAAAAGGTAAATACACCTGAAATACAGCAAAATTATTGCATTTATTTTCCATTGCCAAATGAGCACTGTGAGGAAATGGAAATGTCACGTAAACAATGGCGTCAGGAAGAACAGCTAGACCTGACCAGGAATAAACAAAAGCAAGTCTGTGCTGTAGACCACAATTTTAACAGTTCTCTGGAATTGAATTTTCAAGAGATCCCAAAGTAAAGAATCAAAACAATGGAAAAGTTGATGGATGGTATGATTACAGAGGGGGGAAAGGCAGATAGGAAGATACTATAATGATAAACCTGTATGTATATTTTCTCATCTACAAGAAGTCTTTATGAGAATTTTCTGCATGCATCAAGTTTATCATTGATGAAAACATGGAAAGAGAATAAGTAAACTTTCACAGATAACTTCCTATAACTATATTCATCTTCATAAACACATAATTTATTAAGACTTGTAGAAAATACAAGATGCCATTGTGTTTGCTGTTTGTTGATTACAAAAAAAGAACTTCATTCATTAAAGCATAAATGCAACCTTAAAGAATTACCTCCAGTACTTACCATGCACATTTTAAGATCATACAAGATATCATGATCAATGCAACTAAAGAAGTAACATCACTCAACAGTTGCAAGTGTCAATATTATGAGGCATAGAATACTGAGACATATGCTCACCGAAGATAATCACCAGTGTCATAGATGATATGATGCACAAAATTCAAGTAAAAGAGATATGGCCTATAAAACATAGGGGTTTCCAGATGCTCCTGTTTGAAGATGATAGTGTGTTACCAAGGACCATATATATTAAACAAACTCCTTCGTGTACAACATGGTCATTCAAAAGAAATTGGATTTTAACACAAGAAAAAAAACAATTATAGGAAGAATGAACTTTGCCCAGATTGTGGCACGTGTTTTAATTGAATGCCCCATTGTATTAGCTCATCAGTATCCAGTTATCCCCTCCACATCGTGGGTACAGCACCCCTGTGATCTGCAAAATCTTTTTGGCCTTCCCTTCATATCAGAAAAGAAGTTTGGGTTTTTTTTCTTTTTCTTTTATGGGGTGTTTACAGTACCTTATTGTAAAATTTGGATTAAGTATTTGGTCATAGGCTTTCTGTTGTCTGTTGGCCTTTGCATGTAGTCGGTGACTGCCCCAAAATTCTCATTTAATTTCTTATGCCAACCTGCAATATATCCAAACCATAATGGGGAAAGTCATGATATGGAAGGGATAATAGTACATATCTTGGATAGGTACTACAGGTTAGAAATTAATTGAGCTCAGAATTGAAGAGAAGGCAATTATGTAGGTAAGTTTTGGGGATTTTACCTAGCACTTTCAAATATGTCAAGTTACTCCAGGCCATAAAACCTATCTTTTAACACTAACATTCTTCTAATGGAGATATATGGTTATGAATCATTGAACATTGTAACCCAAAGGTTTTAAGTGCAGATGACTCTAACAATGGAAAGACAAGTTTGATGTGAATAGTTTTTTGTCTATTACCAAGAACAATTTGAAAACAAGACATGGTATGTAAGATGTGAGCATCCGTGTGTTGAGTTGAACAGGGTTTTAGACTTGTAGTCAGTAAGATTTGGGTAAAAATATCACTTTTAACACTCAATAGTTGTATCAACCCACACTAGTTGTTTAACTTCCCTGAGTCCATGATTAACTACAGAAGAGGGATACCAATAACACTTATGTCATAGGGTTGTTGTGACATTCAAATGAAATAATGTATTTAAAGTGGTTGGCACACTTTAGAGTGCTATCTAAATAAGAGGTGTTATTTTATCAAATATATATGACGAAGGACATGATGACCATAGAAAGAAATGGTGCCAGGTGTATATTAAATGTGGGGAAAAGAAATTGAACAACCTGAGTGCTATACTGGTAAGCAAAAATTAGAAGTAACAGAGCAAATTTTCTAATACATTGGGTAGATAATCTTTGGAAGCTTTAAGGGGAAAAAAAAAAAACAGAACAAAACTTGCGTGAAATGACAAGATATGGATGGGTTTTGATCTCTATCCACAGGGGAAATAGTCCGAAAAATGTTTCTAGAATTCACTGAAGTATTACATTTACTTAATTATTTCACTTGTCTAGAAACAAATGAGTCCTTTCCTTGCCTGATGACTTTTTATTTTTCCTGGGGTAGAGGGTGGGATACAGATGCATTTCTCCTTCCCTAATGTTTAAAAGGCAGGTGAAATTTGGCGTGGAAAATTGTGTTCAATGATTACTTCTAGCTGATATGCCACATGTCTTTTGGGTTATCATTGTTTGTTAACATTTCTAAGGGAAAAATCCATACTAATGTAAATTCTTTTAAAATCCCTGTGCCAAAGAAAACACCTTTCCACAACATCCCAGTGATAATAACTTCTGAATGAAATAAGAGGTGACTTCACATTGGAATACACGACTGCAGTGATGATTGTCTGAAAGAACTGGGAGTGCTTATCCTGGAGAAGAGAAAGATACAGAAGAGACATGCTGTTTTCAAGTATTTAAAGGGCTGTCATATGGAAGAAGGGTTAGATCTGTTCTATTTGGCCCCAGAGAGAACAACCAGGAGCAATAAGTGGAAGGTGCAAATAAGTTACTTTAAGTTAGATGTAAGGTAAAATTTCCTAACAATTTGGACTGTCCAAAAATGGAACTGGATGTTAAGAAAGGTGGTAGATTTCCTCTCCTTCAGACAGAGGCTATATGACCATTTGTTATATTCATTATAGTGAGTATTTTCTGTATGAGTTGGACTAGATGGCCACCAACATCCATCTCTACCAACTCATATTTTGTGAATCTGTTATTACATCGAGTAGGTAATAACAATATCTCATCTTGCACAGCGTTTCACAGTTTATGAAGTGCTTTCTTCGCTATATGCTATGAAGTAGTGAATACAAGCTTTATTTCCCTTATTCTACAGGTGAGGAAATTAAACTTCTCCATGGTCGTACAGCTAGTACATGATAGAGTAGAGACTCACCATTAAGTATTATGACTCTTTCCAGCATTTATTCCATTCATACTATGCTGCCTCTCCTGGTATTAAATAGGAAAGGGGTACTGGTCAGCATTCTACAGCAGAGAGAAGCATTAGCTCCTATGGCTATGGGAGAATAGGAGGCCTAGTCATTGTTCCAGGGCTAAGAACAGTGATTGAACTTGTGCTTACAGAGCAATAGGGACCCTTCCTCTGTAAAGACCAGAGAACAGACTAGGAACACAGTGACTACAACTTTCCTTGGATCACACCAACTTGGAAGCACAGAAAATGTGTGGATGCCCAGAACAGCAGCACTAAAAAGTATGAGACTTAGGACAGGGCTTCTTCACCAGCCCTGCATGAGCCAAGCTCAACTGTAACATAAAGACAAGAAATGGGCTGGAAAAAATGATCAGACAGAAACAACAAAAGAACTTGACCATAAAAAGCTACCTCTGTGTCATGGAAGATCAAGAGAAAAAGTCAAAAGAAAACAGCCATGGAAAAATAGCTACAAACAAAACCTCAAAGAAAAATGCTAGTTGGATACAAGAAACCCAACAAGAATTTCTAGAAGAGTTCAAGAAAGTGATGAGAGTGGTAGAGAAAAAGTAGGATGAGAGTGGGATAGCTAGGTCAAACAGTGAACAGAGAAGCAGCCCTGGAGACAGGAGGACCTGAGTTCAAATTTGACCTCAGACACTTGACACTTACTAACTGTGTGACCCTGGGCAAGTCACTTAACCCTGATTTCCTTGTGAATAAACAAACAAAAAGAAACAAGAATGATGCAATAAGATTATGAAAGGAGAATTAACAGGTTAAAAAGGTACAAAAAATTCTGAAGAAAAAAACTCCTTAAAAAACTAAAATTGGCCAAATGGAAAAAGAGTTAACAAATGTTCACTGAAGAAAACAATTCCTTAAAATTTAAAATTGGGCACGTGGAAGCTGATGACTTTGTAGGACATCAAGAAACAATAAAACAAAGTCAAACGAATGAAAAAAAAATAGAAGAAAATGTGAAGTACAACTGACCTAGAAAATAGATTGAGAAGAGATATGTTAGGAATTATTGGACTACCCAAAAGCCATGATTTAAAAAAAATAGACTAGACGTGATATTTCTGGAAATTATAAAGGAAAACTGCCATGGTATCTTAAATACAGAGGTTAAAATAGAAATTGAAAGAATCCACTGATTACCTCCTGAAAGAGGTCCCAAAATGAAAACTCCTAGGAATATTACAGCCAAATTCCAGATCTCCCAGGTGAAAGAGAAAATATTGCAAACAAAGAAATAAACAATTAAAATATCATGGAGTCTCAGTCAAGATTACACAAGATTTAGCAGTTGCCTCCTTTAAGAATTGAAAGGTTTGGAATATGAGATTCCTGAAGGCAAAAGAGCCAGAATTACAAGCAAGAATAACCAACACAAAACTAAATGTAATCCTTTAGGGGAAAGTGGATATTTAATGACATAGAGGACTTTCAAATATTTCTGATTAAAAGACCAAAGCTGAACAGAAAATTTGACATTCAAACCATATTCTCTTGGCTCTGTACACACTTCATTATTTCATGTAAGTCTGTCCATGTTTTTCTAAGATCATCAGCTTGTTTTTCAAGCTCATTATTTCTTATATCACAATAGTATTCCATCACAAGCATATACCACAACTTGTTCAGCCATTCCCCAACTGAGGGGCATCCCTACAATTTCCAGTTCTTTGTCACCACAAAGAGAACTGCTATACACATTTTAGAACATATAGATTCTTTTATCTTTTCTATAATCATCATTAGAAATAGACCTAATAGTACCACATCTCGCCAGCCAGATTGACTAAGATGACAAAACAGGAAAATGACAAATGTTGGAGAGGATGTGGAAAAATTGGAACACTAATGCATTGTTGGTGGAGTTGTGAATTGATACAACCATTCTGGAGAGCA
>CM053587.1:156048445-156067990 GCA_028646515.1 Pseudochirops corinnae | reverse complement strand
TAAAAAAAAAAAAAAAAAAAAGATTTGTTGTGGCCTACAATTTTTATCATCCTGTGTACAACCTACTGATTATAATAAATCTCCTTGTCTTTGCTAGGCTGGCCTTCAAATGATGAACATCCTATGCCCATGGGTAAATCTACCCAGTTTAGTAGAACCTACCCAAACTAAAATTCTGCTGGCAAACAATTCTAAAAATCCATTCAGTTTTCTGAAGGCTGGATGAAGAACTTCTGGAGCTGAACTTTAATAGATATTCACACTTAGTAGAAAGAGAAAAATGACTTGAAAAACTCAAGCTAGGAGGGTATTAGTCAGACTTTGCCCTGGAGAACTTGCACCAGGTATCCAGCCTGAGGTGTCTTTGAGAATCTAGAATAACACAATAATCAGTATCCAAGAATGCAGCAACAGGACTAGCCCAGATCATCCTATACCTCCAGAAGTACATAGAGCATGGTTCTAATATAAAGTCCAAAGTGAGGAAGCAGATTGGAAGAAAAGGAGGAGAAAGAGGAAGAGGAGGAGGAGTAGAAGGAAGAACAGGAGAAGGAGGAGGAAGAGGAGAATCCTACCATAAAAAGCTGTTATAGTAACAGGGATCCTCAAGACACAAACCCAGAATTAGAGAATAACTCTAAAAATCCAAAGTTAGATACTCAAAAACACAACTTGGACACAAATTCAGCTAAAATTCTTGGAAGAAATAAAGCAAGAATTTTTTTAAAAACTTAAAATGTTTTTTCCCTGTAAACTGCTACAAAAAAAAACCAGAAAAGAAATGAGAGTCATGGAAGAAAGAATTAGAAAGAAAATTAAGAATTTCACAAAGGGAATGACAACTTGCTTGACCAACAGTCTACTTGAAAATTAAAACAGATCAAATGGAAGCTAATGATTCCATCAGACAAAAAAAAAATATTAAACCTAAGTTGAAAGACTGAAAAAAAAAGAAAGAAAATTTAAGGTATCTTATTGTAAAGCAACTGATCTGGGAAACAGATTGAAGAGGGAAGACATTAGAATTACTGGCCTCCTGTTACTACTACTACAACAACTACTGCTACTACTAGTTGTGACCAAAAAAGAGTCTAAACATCATATTTCAAGAAATCAAAAAAGAAAACTGCCCAAACCTCTTAGAATTAGAAGGCAAAGTAGAAATAGAAAGAATCAACCTCCTAAAAGAAACCACAAAATGAAAATTCACATAAACATCATAAAAAAATTCCAGATCTCCCAAGTTAAAAAAAAATAATAATTCTACAAGCAAACATGTACTGAGGAGTCACAGTCAATCTCATACACAATTCAGCAACTACCACAATGCAGAAGTAGAACCTATAAGGCAAATGATTTAGGCTTACAGCCAAGAATAACTTACCAAATAAAACTGAGGATAATCTATTGGGTGAACAGTATTGTGGGGGAAGGAAAGGCAATAGTAATGGGCTGAAGGGGAGGAAATGGGTCTTTAATAAAGTAGAAGACTTTCAAAGCATTCCTGGTGAAAAGATCAGAGCTATATAGAAACTTTGGAATTCAAACACAAGAGTTAAGACTAAATAAGTTTAGCCTGCTTACATTATGATATGGGGAGGTGAAACATGTCCTTACCTTATTATCATCAGGGGTCATAGAGGGACTTTGATTAAATAGAAGACCTGGGAGTGGTTCTGTTATGTTTTAATTATCTTAAAAGAAGAATGACAAGTGAGGGGAAGAGGGGGAGAGATAGGTTAAAGAAGTAGGGGAAGGGAAATTTAGGGAAAATTATCTCACATAGTCAGGATGCCTAAGTAGAAATCTGTAGAAACTAGAAGGAGGAGGGGAGTGGCTGACACTTGACCGCATTCTCATTAGTACTGGTCACACACACACCCAACTGGAAAAAAGGAAGGAAAAGGGAGAAGGGGGAATTAGAAGAAAAGTAGATTAATGGAGAGATTAGTCCTGAGCAAAATAAACTTTAACTAAAGATGCACAAAAATATTTATAACTTTTTTAGGGTGGCAAAGAATGTGCATCTGAGGAAATGCTTAGCATCTGGGGAATGGCTGTGTACAAGTTATGGCAAATATAATAGAATACTATTGTACTATAAGAAATGATGAAAGGGACAATTTGAGAAAAAATTGGGAAAACATGTATGAATAGATACAGAGTGAAGTGAAAAGAACTAGGAGATTAGCAACTCTTACCAGAATAATGACTAACCATGATTCCAAAGGATTAATGATGAAACACATTGTCTCCCTGCTGATAGGGGTGAAGAATCAGAATGCAGAATGAGACATACACACATAAGATGTGTGTGTGTGTGTGTGTATACAAAGAAACAGATATATATATATAAATATACCCATATATAATTTTCTATTATGTCATATATTTCTATAAAAGGAATTGTATGTACATATGTATGTATTATATATTTTATCCTTTCCATAAGGTGCTCTTCAAAAATGAAGGACAAACAACAACAAAATAAATACATATATTCTTCCTTGTCTTTCATTTTTGAAGAGGACCTTATCAAAAGGATTATATATATATATATATATACACACACATATATGCATATGCCTTTTGATCAAGGGAAGTAGAGAGGAATTAGCATTTATATTGCATCTACTGGGTGCCAGGCTTTGTGCTAAGTGCTTTTCACAAATATTGTTTCATTTGATCCTCACAACAACCTTGCCAGTTAGGTGCTCTTATTACCCCCATTTTACAGTTGAGGAAACTGAGGCAGGCAGCGGTTAAGTGACTCACCTAGAGTCACATAGCTA
The DNA here is from genome assembly GCA_028646515.1 of Pseudochirops corinnae. Classification (NCBI taxonomy): domain Eukaryota; kingdom Metazoa; phylum Chordata; class Mammalia; order Diprotodontia; family Pseudocheiridae; genus Pseudochirops; species Pseudochirops corinnae. Next base: position 156,065,198 of record CM053587.1, on the reverse strand, counting down.
TTAAGTATGTGAAGCTGTATTTGAACTCAGGTCTTCAATACTCTCTACACTGTATCACCTCGCTGCCCCTAGTATGGCCAATACAGATATTTGTTTTGTTTGACTATACATGCTTTTAATAGTTTTGTTTTCTCTCATTCTTGGTGGGGGAGGGAAGAAGGTAGATTCTGTTGATTTAAAAAACTGATTTAAAAAAGAGAGTTTGCAGTATTTTTAGATTTTAACTGCAAAATATAAATTCAGACTTGATGTCAAGAAATCTTCCTAACAATTTGGGTTATACCAAATGGAATGGGCTGCCCCAAGAGGTGTTAAGTTCCCCCTCCTTGGAACCCTTCAAGCCAAGACCAGACAACCACTTGTCAGATTTGGTATAGTAAGGATTCCTTCCTGTATAGACTGAACTAGGTGGCTGTTGAGGATCTTCCTAACCCTCAAATTTTATGATTCTGTGATAAATGAAACTGATGAAATTGCCAAAAAAAAAATATGAGAGCAATGTTTACGGCAAATTTAAGTCTCACAGTCATGCAAAATGTTGGCCACTATTATATTTATTTTGGTCTAAAGCTTGATTTCCTGTTGGCAGCCTCTTCTCTCATAGTCTTGACATGCTGAATTTCTTGATTTGGTTTTGTGCTACCAAATGTAGTAGGATTAACAATGGCATTCAATCCCATATTGCCAAGTAAAATTTGATTATATGGTTGGTAACTGGTTGTTGTGCAAAGTCACTCATGTTCAGAAGGCATGTGATGAGTCCACAAAAACCTGTTGGCCTTGGAAGATGATCTTTATTTAATGTTTCCTGGTGTAGCCTGTGCTCTTGCAGAGTGCTTGTCATCATACAGAATACAATTCATTTTTTCATTCATTCAAAAAACATTTGTTGAAAGTCTACTGGGTACTTTGCTGATCTGTAAATAATGGGGAATCACAAAATAGAACCACAAAGTTCTTCCCTCAAAATAACTTAAAATCCCTTTGGACAGACAATGCAAGTATTCATTTGTTAATTAAGTGTAACAGCAAGCACCCTAGCATATCCAGGATGGCTGCCAGCACAGGTTCTTAGATCTGCTTTTCTAAAGGAAAGCAACTAAAAATGGGTCAGCAATCTTACTTTAATCAAACATTTATCATTTACCTAGTTAAGGGGGAAAAGTCAACACCCTAAACTTCAGAGAATACAAACAGAAGTTACAACAGAAAATAACACAATTCAGCAGACAGGGCTTCCAGCTGTCCAGCCATTACATCCATACCTAATTAGTTACTGGAGAGAGAAGCATCAACATCTGGGTTTTCAAAGCCAGGGGGCTTGACGGCTGCCCAGAGTCTCATCTGGCCAAATCATACAATTCTTCCCAAAGTGAGCCCCAAAGCAAAACCTCACATCAGGGTATATATAGCCTTCTCCTGGGTCAGAGAATGTCACAACCCTTTTGACCCATTGCCCGATCACAAAGTAACAAGGTATGGGCATTCCTGAAAAAACAAGTCTCCTGACAGCCTCCATGTGACCACATTCAGACTATTAGGGGCCAGAGTATATTTTCAAATCAGGGAAGGTTCTTAGATTCACTTAATCCTATTAAGGGGCCTAGGGGCAGGGAAGATCTTCAGATTCCCATTACATCAAGCAGGACAACTTTAATACAACTTACATATAGAGTGGTAAAGAACAAGCCATAGAGACACATGTGAGAGAACCACAACACAAGAAAATGATCAGAATTTGGTACCTTTACTGAGAAGAGGACTATTTTTTTAACTGAGTTTCAAATTTGGTCTTAGGAACTAACAAACATTAGCAGAGAAGAATTCAGAGTACATTCCAGATAAGGACAATGGAAGAATAGAAATATAGAAAATATTAGCAATGTTTAATAATAAAAAAACATAGAAAAGCTCTCTGAGTAAACAAGTTCTATGTTTCAGTCATAGTGGATTAATAGCTGCTTCCCGATAATATACTGTTTCTTCCCATCTTCCAACCTTTGTGCATTGAATAGACTCATGTCTCTCACTGACATTCTTCCTTCTCTTTCTCTGAGTCCTTGTTTAAATGCCACCTCTTTCATGAAGCCTTCCCTGATTCCTCTTCCCCACTGCCCTGCCCAGTTAGAAGGGAAACCTCCCTCTTTAAAATCTCCCACATCATTCAGTTTGACTACTGTCATGCCCATAACAATTCTTTTAACTTATGGCTATTCATGTATGTGTTGTATCCCTTCTAGATTCTATCAATAAGGAAGATAAGTCTAACAATATCTGTCTTAGAGAAGTGCTTCTATGGCATGCTTCTATATAATGTTATGCTTGTCAAGTACAGTATGGTTGAAAAGTACTCCATTTATAAATAAAACTTCAGTACTTTCAGAATCATTCATGCTGTTGCAGGCAGTGTGGAGTAGTGAGTAGAGTATTAGACTTCAAGCTTAGAAGATGAGGTCTCCAAACCCACATCAGATACTTATTAGCAGGATAATCCTGAGCAAGTAACCAAATATCTGAGCCTCAGTTTTTTCAGTTGAAGATAATAACAGTGCCTACCTCAAAAAGCGGCCATGAGCGCCCAGTGCACAGAAAAGCATTATGTATTTTTAAAATGCTGTATAAATGTCAGTGACTATTATTTTGTAAAGACATGATATAGTGTGGCAGTTCTCATATTTTTTTTGTTTCAGGACTCCCTTAAACTCTTAAAAATTATTGAGTACCTATCAAAAGTTTTTGTTCATGTGGATTTAAATTATGATATTTAATATATTAGAAATCAAAATGTCCTAATATTATTAAGAAAATAGTTTTAATCTCAAAGATCTCCTGAAAGAATATTGGAGACCATCAGTATAGTGAAAAGCACACCAGACTTGGAAGCCAAAGACTTATGTTCAAATTGTGTTTATGCTACTTATCACCAATGTGACCTTGGGCAAATTGCTGATCCTTTCTGGAATTCCATTTCCTTATCTTTAAAGTTATTCAGAGCATAAGTACTTATTAAATGCCTTACTTTGTGCCAGGCACTATGCCAAGTGAAGGGGCTACCAAAAAGGACAAAAGACAGTCCCAGCCCCAAGGAATTCACAATCTAATGGGGAGACAACATATAACTGTCTATGTACTAACAAGTTGCATAGAGAAATGATCAACAGAGAAAAAGTATTAAAATTAAAGGAAGGAAAAATTTAAAAGGAGGAAAAATTAAAGGCCTTGGAAAAGGCCTCTTGTAGAAGGTGAGATTTAAGCCAGGTCTTGAAAGAAGTGAAGGAAGCTTGGAAATAAAGATGAGGAGGAAGAGCATTCTTGCGATGGGGATAGCCAATGAAAATGCCCAGAGCTGAGAGATGGAGTGACATGTCTGAGAAACAGAAGAGAGAGACAAGTGTCACTGGATCATAGTGTGTGTGTGTGTGTGTGTGTGTGTGTGTGTGTGTGTGTGTATGTGTATATGTGTGTGTGTTCATATTTGATCATGAAATGGGTAGGGAGCCACTGGAGTTTCTTGACTAGGGGGGTGATATGGTTAGACCTGTACTTTAAGAAGATCACTCCAACAACTGAGTGAAGAAGAGATTTGTGACAGGAAGCCAGGCAGGAGAGTCTTACAAGGGTCTAGAAATGAAATAATGAGGGACGACACCAGGATGGGGGCAGTATGAGAGGGGACAAAGGGGTATATAGGAAAGTTGTTACAAAAGTAAAATCAATAAGCCTTAGCAACAGATTGGATATGGGGGTAAGAGAATGAGGAATCAAGGATGACAATGGAGGTGTAAACCTGGGTGACTGGGAAGGTGGTGGTACCCTCAGAAGTAATAGGGAAGTTAGAGATAGGAGAGAGTTTGAGAGGAAAGATAATGAGTTCAGTTTTGGATATGCTGAATGCAAGATGTCTACAGGAGACGTAGTTTGAGATATCCAATAGGAAACTGGAGATGTGACGCTGGAGGTCAGCAGGTTAGAGAAAGGTAGATTTGAGAATCACCAGCATAGAGATGATCATTGAATCCATAGGAGTTGATGAATTCACCAAGTGAAAGAGTATTGTGGAAGACAGGAAGAGTGCCCAGGGACACCCAGATTTAGTAGGTATGACATGGATGATGATCCAACAAAGAAGATGAAGAAGGAGAAGTCAGGGGGCAGTTAGGTGGTGCAGTGCATAGAGCATCAGCCATGGAGTGAGGAGGACCCAAGTTCAAATCCGACCTCAGATAGTTAATACTTACTAGCCATGTGACCTTGGGCAAGTAACTTAACCCCAATTGCCCTGCCTTCCCCCCTCCAAAAAAAGCAAAAAAAAAAAAAAAAAAAAAAAGAAGAAGAAGAAAAAGAAGGAGGAAAAGTCAGATAAGTAGTAGGAGAAAGTAATGTCCTAAAAACTCAGAGAAAAAACATTGTCAAAAAGAAGGGGTAAGGAATATTGTGAAGGGCTACAGAGTTTTGAAAAATGAGAGTTGAGAAAAGGCCATCAGATTTGGCAATTAAGAGATAAAAGTTGTCAGGTGACAAAATGAAAGGTACACTCTGGACCTTTTTAATGGTGGGTAGAGAGGGCGAGTAAGGCAGGACCCCTATAGGAGAGCTTTTCTACTATAATTGGACTGCAAAAATACTAGGGTCTTGATAAAAAGCCCAGTAACAGAACTATGCTGTGCTTTTGAAAAGCAAGAAACCTAAAAGCTGGCCATCCTACATTGCATCAATGTCTTGGGAACAAGGAAATTGAACAACCAGCCAAATAGTTCTTATTTCCTTGTCAATCACAGCTTTATTAAGGGAAGAAAAAGAATTGCATTTCTCAGGTGAAAATAATGGTCATTCTAAAACGTTGAAAAAGTTATTCATGGCCCATTTATCTTCATCTAGAATATTCTGCTCTATTGTTATTAAAGTCAATAAAGAATTATAGTAATAACAGTTTACATTTACCTAGCATTAATGTCTTCAAAGCACCCAGGAATGAACAGTATATTTGTCCTTGTTCATTTGATCTTCATAACAGTCCTGTGAGGTAGTTAATGCAGCATTTATTATCCCCATTTTATAAATGAGAACACTAAAATCCAGAGAAGTTAAGTAACTTGCCCAAGGTCACACAGCTAATACATGAAAGAGCCAGGACAGGAACCTAGCTCTTCTGACTCAAAGTCTCATACTCTTTCCATAATACCAGTAGCTTTTAGTTGCTTTAGTTGCTCTATATTTTCATTTTTGAACATTGGAAACCATTGCTTACCCAGTTTTGAACATGAATTGCATTCAGAAAAGTCCACTTGTTTTTGAGAATAGTGTTGGGAGCTAGAATTAAGAAGGAAAACTTGCTAACAAAGCTGCTCAGAAATGTAATGGCATACTAAAGAGGAAGTGGATTTTCGAACACTGAAGATCTTTATATTAAGCTGAAATAATGGTAGTTTACATTCATATAGATAGCACTTTGAGTATTATAACATAACTTTCTCATTTGAGTCTTACAACACCTCAGTCTTAAGTGGGCAGTATGACAAGTATTATCTCCATTGTAGAGATAAGCAAATTGAGGATCAAAGAGATTAAACAGCTTGTTTGAAGGCCACACAGCTGCTAAGAACTAGAGCCAGGTTTCAAATCTAGATTTTATTTTTGTTAGATTGAACTTTGAGTGATTGGGGGACAAAGGGGAGAGAGAGAATGGGGGTCGATTATTTTTCAGGCAGAGATTGGAGTGAATAAATTCTGAGTTCTTTTCTCTCTAATTTTAGGATTCTTTGAATCTATGCCCTCTTGGCACATCCCAAAGAGAATTATGATAAGAAACAGTAATCTGTTTCCCTTGTTTTGGAATGATTGTTATATTATTGTTATTAAGTCTGACTCACTGGCAATTCAGGACCCATGCTCACTCAAGCACATTAAATGAATTCTCTGGATACTGCTACATCATCTAGTAAATTGTATTTTCGAGGGCAATAATAGAATCATTTAATGCATTGGAAGAATTTATTGCCTGCGTGTAGAAACGCCCTTAATTCCCAGAGAATAGTTTATGGGCTCCCCAGAGGATATCATCAGGCACAGGAGATGCTCCACTGTTCTGAGGGGGACTTTGTAATTTGGTGATGATTGCCCTGTTTATTAAGCAATCCTGTGCTGGGCACTGCACGGAATCACTCTGATGGCCTCCTTCTGTGACCTCCAGGTACAGGCATTCTCCATGTTCAGAGAATGAATATTATCCCAGTCTTTGCAGCAGAAAAAGGAACTCAGCCATTCTCTAGTCTGACTTTCATTTCACAGATGAGGAAACTGAGGCCTTCAGAGATGAAGTGACTTGAAAATTGTGCTTCATTTGTAAACATCTTCTGTACCTTCACAACTCACTAATTTTCCCCAAGTTTTAAATATTGAACACACACACACACACACACACACACACACACACACACACACACACAGAGCAGCTCATCTTCATTACTAAGCTCCTAATCTTGAAGAGGGGTTGTTGGCAGATGACATGGCTGATGATTCAGTAAGAGGTTTGCAAATGCCACCTTTAATTACGATTTGTATCTGGTAATGAAATTCCAGATTGAAAATTCCTGTCTCGGCATGACATTTCAGAACCTGACCCTGGTCACCATGGGGTGCTGCTTTTTTGGCTGCATAGGTCTCTTGAGAAAGAAAGCAGCCACTCCTCCCTTTTTATTTCCTTCAAAGAGAGAATGAGAGAAAGAAGCTGTGGAAAGTACCACAAAGATTTTTAAAAGGGTTGCAGGGACTCAAAATGACGTACTTCAGATTTCTTTCTACTCAGCAGCAGAAGTGATGCATCTCAACTACGTAAAGTCACTTCGCTGAATTGAGCAGCTGAGTTGTTGATTTTCCTAGAATCATTTGTAGCCCAAATCAGAGAAATCAGTATCTTGACCCAGATTAGTAACACAGCTGAAGACTGTAAGGCCTGCAAGTACACCAGGCCCACAAAAGGACAAAACTTCATTTCGCCAGAAAGGAAAAGTTTTTAATCTATGTGTGAGGTGTGATACAAGTGCTGTATGTCATTTTCACATTGAGGGGCTATCTGTGATGCAGGAAATGAAATGACCAGAATTTGTGAGGCAACCAAGGCCTGCCCCTAATGTGATAAAGGACATTTGGATCAGAAACCATATAAAGGAAACTACTTCTCAGTGTGCCCCAAGCATAAGAAATCTGGGCTTGGCTGCCCTGCACATTACGTTGCAGTATGCTGAGCACATACAGGATATTTCATAAATCCAGAGTTGTATGAAGTAAAAGCATTATTTCATCACTTTCTAAAGTGCAGTGCTAGGGGTTTTAGGGCACAAGACATAGTAGTTTCTAGTAAATTGGTATGGATGCTTGCCCTGTAACATCTCCCTCTTTTTGACCAGGGCTTTAGATTTCAAGGAAAGGTTTTACTACAAGGTCACTTTATAGCAACCAAATACGCATTACCAACAAGCACCCCCAACAGTGAAGAATTGCAATAAATGCATGTGACATAGGGGAGAGATTGCTACACCTCATGGCATCAAAGAGATTGGGATTCAGGTGTTATCTCTTTTTTTTTTTTTGACTGGTGACTTTGGGCAAGTCACCTAACCTCCCTAGGCCTCCCTTTTCTCCTCTGTAAATGGAATGCTAATGCCCACAGTACTTTCATCATGGGGTCATGGGAGGTGAAAGTTTCATACTTATCAGTCATTATTACCATTAGACCGTTGTCTGAAAGTACAGGAGCTTGCTGTTTCTATTAAGGGAAGAAACCCGGTGAGGAAGAGAACACCCCTTTGAAGAGTCCAGATGAGAAGACAGATCTCTTGGTAATTAAAAGCAAGTGGAGCCATACGATGTGACTAACAGAACTTCTTCAAAGCAAGTAGGATAGAGAGGCTAGGTCGAGGGCAGGTAAATGTTTAACGCTGGTAAATGTTTAGCAACTAGCTCTCAAAAAAGTTTAATCTGCATTAAATTATATAAATTTAATTTCCATTAATAGCTTCTCCATCACTTTAAATCTAGACAATCAACAAAACAATAAATCAATCTCTAATTTATAGCATTTTCCAATTTCCAAGGTGTGAATACTCACACAGAAAATTTAACAATCAGCTCTCACAGTGGTAAAAACTAGGTCTCACATGCCCCTGGAAAGATAAGAGAAATCTTCAAGAGATTTGAAAATAAATAAATGAGTGAATGAATGAATGAAAATTCAGATAAGAGAGGCAACTATACATTTTTTGTGGCCTAAAACCTAGGGGAAGAAATATTCAGGAGAACAGAATGGAAAGTACCTGTCTTATCCAGGGAACCTGGGGGACAAAAGAAGGCTCATCCTAACTTGAATCTAAAATTGGCTTTATCCGGGGGGATGGCATGATATGTGATTGAGCTAGAAAAGGAATGGATGGTTGTACTTCTCCTATTCTATGCCTAGACCCTCATTCACTCAAGGTCTCTTTGCTATAACAGTACAATCTACTAACTATAATTGCATAATAAAGAATAGCAGTTCCCCATTTTCAACTACTGATTCTTCCATTTTTAATACCACATAACCCTAAGAACAGGAAGTATAACTCACCACAATCCTTTTCCCTACATCAAACATTTCTATGCTGCCTCCAGGCACTGGGCTCCTTCCTCCAGGGTGGGGAACTTGCAGCCTCAAGGTCACATGTGGCCCCCTAGGTCAGTCAAAGGGTCACACTTAAGGATCTAGAGGGCCACATGTGGCCTCAAGGCTGCAGGTTCCCCACCTCTGTTCTAGACTGAAATTCCTTTCACCTCTAAATGCACAATAATTGGTTGTCAATCTATCTACCAGGTTTTCATTTCTGGGTTTCTTTTGTTTGGTCCCAGGTCACTTGGAAGGGTGGTGATAACAGACCTACTTTGGAATCAGTAAATCATCACACCTTTTCTTGCCCTTTCATCTTGTTTTACTCCTTTTCCTGAGCCTCAAGTCATCAAGTTATTATTTGGATACTAAGAGTGATCCATATACTTTTCTTTAGAGAAGTTGCTTTTTATTTTCAAAGTAACATTATAGTAGCGGTTCTCAACCTGTGGGTTGCGATCCCTTTGGGAGTCACAGAGGTCATCTAAGACCATCGGAAAACACATATTTCCGATGGTCTTAGGAACTAAGACACCATTACTCTATCTGTCTCCAGGCGGGTCCACCCACATGCAGTTATACCACATACAAGTATTAAAGGGTTGCGGCATTAGGAAGGTTGAGAACCACTGCATTATAAGATCATTAAATCACAGATCCAGGGCTAGAAGGGAGATTAGAGTTCATCCAGGGCAATCTACTCATTTTATGGATGAGAAAACTAAGACCCAGTGAGGTTGAAATGATTTAGCCATGGTTACACAGGTGGTAGGTGGCCAAGCTAGAATTTGAACTTAGATCCTTTAACTACAAGTTTGAGAAAAAAAATTTCCAAATCACTACATGGGGCACAGCTAGGTGACACAGTGGATAGAGTGCCTGCTCTGGAGTCAGGAGAATCTGAGTTCAAATCTGACCTCGGACATCTCCTAGCTGTGTGACACCTGGGCAAGTCACCTAATCCCAATTTCTTCCAAAAAACGAGAACAAAGAGTGGCACAGTATATTAAACATTAGGCTTGGAGTCAGGAAAACCTGGGTTTAAATCTGACTTCAGGCATTTACTAGCTGTGTGGCCCTAGGAAAGTCACTTAGCCTATGTTTGCCTCAGTTCCTCAGTTATAAAATGTGGGTAATAATTGCACCTACCTCACTGGTTGCTGTAAGGATCAAATGAGATCATACTTGTGAAAGCAGGCACTGTATAAATGTTTATTCCCTTTCCTCTCACTGCTTGCCAGAACAATGCCACATAATCAGAGTAGTGATGGCACCAAATGATGGCACTGATGGCACCAAACAGTCCAAGATTCACAGCTTTTAAAAGAGGAAAAAACTTTACAAATCATCTGTTACAGCCTGGAGGTAACAGAAACCCAGAGAAGAGCCATGATTTGCTCAAGGTCATCCAAGTAACCAAAATTTACTCTAACTTATATAGCCTTAGAGCTGGAAAAACTCTACAAAGTCAGCTGTGTGGCACAATGGATAGAATGCTAGCCCTGGACTCAGGAAGACTTCAGTTCGAATTGTGCCTAGCATACAGTAAGGGCTGTATAAATGTTAGTTGTTTATTATTATTATTATTATTATTGTTATCATCATAATGTCTAATACTTTATGTTTCCAGAAGAAGAAATTGAGACCCAGGAAGGCTAACTAACTCAAGGTCACACAGCAAGTTAGCACAGAACCAGTAATCGAGTCTAACCAGTCCAGTGCTTTTAAAGAGGCCTGTATATCACATGGCTTCCAAATAAAACCAATTCAATAACAACAAGATTTTTAAATGTACAACTTATCCACCTCTTAATTTGCCTTTCACCATCTACTAGAAGTGTGGGAGAATGGGTAGCAGTGTTATACATGGCCCAAAAGGTTGTTGTGTCTCTGCAATGGAATTGACTATGAACTAATCCCTTAGAACTAATGAGAACTTCAGGGTTACCATTAGGAATCCCATAAGATGGGGATATGGTCCTTCTCCCCCAGAACCAGAGCAACATTGAAGAACAAGCGTTTGGCTGAACTACAGGAATACAGAGGAGTGGCGGCAGGGGAGAGAGCATGAGGACAGAACCAGGGGGTAGTAGACTGGTGAATTCCAAGTAGTAAGAGCACAACTGAAACAAAATAGACCATAAATCAGTCATCAGAGCTTGGAATAACAGTCTTCCTTTTTAATGAGTACAAGTTTGCTGTTGGCCATCCTTGGGGACATCAATATCAAGAGAGAGGGCACTTCCAGAAGACCAGATACACAAGATTTCTTTGGGATAACTGCATCCTAGTCCAGGTGGATACCTGAATCCAAAGAGAAAGAAATCCTGGAGAAGAGATTTCTCATCTAAGCAAAAAGGATTCTTCCATGGTTCTTAGAAAAAAGAATTTGTATTTCAGACACCTACTAGCTATGTGACCCTGAACAAGTCACTTAACCCTGATTACCTCAAAAAAATTAAAATAAAGAAGAGCTTGTCTTGTGGGGGAGATTGAGACAGTGGACTAGATAAGGACTAGACAAAAATGTGTTAAGGTTAAGGACTTTTCTAGTTAAGAAAAATATTTTTAAAAATCTATTTAGGTCAAAGACTTCCAAACCCAAAGGAAAATTTTGAAAAGTATATTCCTGAATAGCTGGGAAGTTTATAGCTCTGCAAAAGCAAACCCATTCACTAGAGACCAAGAACCAAAATAGCCTAGATAGTTTAATGGTTCAGCCTGGGGGAAAGCTAGAAAGTAGGAGCTCAGAAAACAAGACAGACCCAAGAAATGACCAAGCCTAGTTGCCTGTATGCGAGGTTGAATTCTTGAATGCCAGGGCCAGGAGTTTAAATATTTGACAGGTTATAGGAAATGTTTTTGAGTAAATTAGTGACATAATCATAATGGTACAAAAAAAATCTATTAGTAGAATAGTGCTATGGAGGGTGAATCAGAGAGGGCATAGATTAGACACAAGAAAACCAATTAAAAAGCTATTGAAATAGTCTAGGTAAAAAGAGATAGAGATCAAAAGTAGAGTAATTGCACAGAGAGTGGAGAAGAAGGCTTAGATTTCAGAGATAGGATTTGGCCAATGGTTGAATTATTGTCACTATACCCTCTGTCCCCTCCCTGCTATAGGCTCATCTATAGTACTTTCCCTACACCAAGAATCAGAATGGGAAGCCCTTCACCAACTTCACAGAACTTTTAGCGAGTTGCCTGAGACGCATGGTATCTACAGGAAGTGTGGGAGAATGATTAGCAGTGTTACACACGGCCTGAAAAGTTGTGTCTCTGCAATGACTTGTTCATGGTAGCACAACTTTGTGAGCATCAGAGAAGGGATTTAAACACAAGTCTTCCTGACTCCAGGTCTAGCTTTCTATTGACTAGGCCATGCTACCATGCTACCTCACTAATAAACACCATAAAATACCCAAAAGAAGAATGGCTTTCTATTTTCCATGGACAAGAGAAACAACAGGGAACTTGTGCCCTACTCTGAAGGAAACAAAGGAGCTGGAGAATCCTCAGCCCAAATGAGGGGTTCCTGAGAACTAGAAAACAGTAGGGGGCAGCAGCAAGTGAGGACCTGAGGCTTACTGGTATGGGGGGAACACTTCAACATGGTTAAGGTTTGGGGTTGATAGGGAGATCCTAGGCTGGGGCTGCAAATAGCTAAACATGAGCATTTGGGGAACGGGAAAGAAAATATTGCATAAAACCATTTGGAATGCATTTTGGGCCCTGGCCAAAGGAGGGGATTTCAACTTCAGGTGAGATGCAGAACGGAGCTGGTGATTAATAGCCCCATGAGAAATTTTTGCAAAAGTAAGGTTTACTGCTGACACGTCCTGGAGAAAATCCAATTACAGTAATTTTGTCTCTTCCATTTTCCGCCAGAGTTGCAACTGTAGGTACGGTATTGTTCACCATTTTCTATCTTGCACTGATGCATAGTGAATGAAGCAGCTGGAAATGTTCTCTTCTCAAAATTTCCTGAAGGTTGCTGGAATTCTTGCAGGAATTAGACTCCTTCCAGATTTGAGAAGATTGGAAGGGAAGAATAAGAGCACTAGGCAAATGAAAATATAGAGATATAAGAACACTAGCATGAGTGCAGCATTCATCATGCTATTCATTTTGTTACTACTTCTGATTTTTCCTCCACTCCATTAATTAGCTAACATTGCAGGGGCTTCTGGTCCATTTTTAGCCAGCATTTTCTGTGTGAGCACAAGGACATTTTCATATAGACATTTTTTGACACTGAGAGTATGCCATCAGAGATGGCATTAAGTCAGCAAGGAAAATCCTAGATTTCTGCCCCCAAAACCTCATTTAATTTTTAAGAACTTCTGTCAGTAGCTAATTTGACCTTTCAATCTGACTTCAGAAAACCTGAAAGGTCAACATTGAAGGTTCACTTTCTTTGACTTAGAAAAACTTAGATCTACTCAGGTCAGAATTTATTGTACCTATATTGTGTCAAGCAAGTTTCCAGCAGGGCACCTGTAGGTTCACAGCTGCCAAGAAGATTTATCATTTGATGGCCTCCACTTATCAAATGGTGTCATCAGAAAATACAGTTTTATATCTGTACTTTTTCTAGACATTTTCAGAATATGTGATTTCATGTTGCCTTTCATAACAGTTTGGCCAGATGCTAAAAGATAATTCATATCCTAAGGGGAAAGGAGTAAAAAGGAGAAAAAGATGTGAAATGTGAATATATCAGTTCTTTCCCAACTTATTTAATCAAATTGAATGAATAAGAATGGTGAGAAATGGACAAAATCAAGTATAGTATATTAATGCTATGACTGTCTCAGTGAACTATAATTCAAAATAAGTACTGCAACAAGGATACTGAAAGAGCCCAGAAATCACCCCCCAAAACAATTTAATTCACTATTTATGAAATGTTTATTTAATTTTAGGTTCAATTGGGAATTCTTGGGGCAGAGCCAAGACAGCAGAGAAATGGAAGCATTACATCCAAGCTCTCCCAACACACCCCTCCAAACTACTTTAAAATATCACCTCAAATCAAATTCTGGAGCGGCAGAGCCACCAAAAGGTCAGGGTGAAACATTTTTCCAATCCAAGACAACTTAGCCAATCGGAAGGAAAGGTCTATGACTCTAGGGTGGGAACTGTTCCAGAGTCCACATGGATGCAACACTAGTGACGAAATTTGGTGGTGGTGAAAGCAGCAGCAGAGGCTTCAGGAGCTCTCAAGCCAGAAAATGTAAGGAGATCAAGCAATTGGTCAGAAAAAGATTACAGGAGACCCATGTGCTAGCACCGAGGACACAATTGCTTGCTGTTTGGCAACTCAATTGCCTACACCTACTTCTAGGTCACAGTTCAAGGGCAGAGGGTCACAAATCCCTTGGTCACAAGGGATCATGACCATAAAGAATAGCATCATTTCTGGTCCCAAGGAAGCAGTGGCCCTGAGGAGCAGTACCACTTGCACTAGCAAGTGATCAAGGGTCCAGTGACCATATCTCTCCCCAGATCACAGGACCTTGGAAGCACCAAAAACTTCCAAACCCTCAGAACTAGCTCTGAAAAGAGCAGTGCAAAAAAGCTTAGGACAGTCCCAACCTCCACTCACATGCCCAGAATAGAACTCAACTCTAACATAACATTGAAAGTCAATAAATAAGCCAGAAAAATGAACAAACAACAGAAAAGAAACTGACCATAAAAAGCTACTGTAAGAAAGAAGTTAAGGAGATGAGTAGAATTTTAGAGAAGTTAGATGTGATAGACATCTGGAGAAAAAAACAAATGGAAATAGAAAGAAGTACACCTTTTTCTCAGCTCTACATGGCACCTTCACAAAAATCAGCCATGCATTTGATTATACAAACCTCACAAACAAATGCAGAAAAGCAGAAATATTAAATCCACTATTTTCAAACCATAATGCAATAAAAATTATACTCAGTAAAGTGCTGCAGATGTATAGATTAAGAATGAAATGGAAACTAAATAATGTGACCCTAAAGAATGAGAAACAGGGGCGGCTAGGTGGCACAGTGAATAGAGCACTGGCCCTGGAGTCAAGAGGACTTGAGTTAAAATTTGACCTCAGACACTTAACACTTACTTGCTGTGTGACGTTGGGCAAATCACTTCACCCAATTGCCCTGTCCTCTCCAGAAAAAAAAAAAAAGAATGAGAAACAATACATAATTTCATTAAATAAAGTGCCATATATAATTTCAATAAATAAAATCACAACAAGACAACATACCAGAATTTGTAAGATGCAGCCAAAGCAGTACTAAGGAGAAAATTCACATATTTAAATGCTTACATTAGTAAAACTAGAAGGAAAAAAAGATCAATGATGTAGGCATGCAACTAAAGAAAACAAACTAGAATAAGACAATAAACAGCTTGAATGCTGTTTTGGTACACCTGAAATATTTAAAAGAACTAAATGATAATCTCCATTGGCTGTCCTCTCTAAAGTTTCTGAAAACACATGGACTAGAGATTAATGCAGAATGAAAATTCATGTCTGGATTTTCTCTCTCCACTGGTGGAAGAACTACTCCTGCTGATGAAACCATGGCTCCCCAAAACATCAAAGGAAACAATAATTAACTTTCTATCTTATTCATGGAGTAGTATGAATAATAATAATGATAAACCAGTATCAGAGTGCATTAAATAAGTAGGAAAGATTTGCTGATTTTCTTTTAAGAAGCACAAAACAGGAAATTAAGCGGTCAGCACAACAAGAGATTATGTGGAAGAGAGGGAACACCAAAAACAGCCCATTACTTGAATTATTATTGTTTAAAATGATCACATTTCCTAAATTCCACTAAAATGGCCAACAAGTCTTAAATACAAGGGAAAGTGTGGTAAACCAATATCCTCTTGATCAGCGACAGCTATAATCATTACTTTTGATCAGTATAATTTAGTTATTTTTCTTTGTAAAGGATTTAGAAAATGTAACTCTTTGTTTGATAATCCACTCACAAGCACAATATATGTTGGGCTCTTCAGTATTAAAATTAACATGTTAGGCCTTGCATGGGACAATATATTGTAACGTATGTTGTAGTTGTGTATTTGTGTGGTCCTCCATGATGCTTAGACAAGATTAACTGTCCGTCAACTCAACATCCTGCCTACAAAGCCAGCTTTCCACTGACCCACTTCCATTTTCAGTCTTTTCTCAATTTCTCTTTCACAGTTCCAGAGTTTGGTGAAGTCAGTATGGCATTCTACACAAACTCTTTCAGGAGACACACCAAATATTTCATGCAATCTGACCTTTAGCAATATATGCTAAACTCTACTGCCATTCCCTTCTCCTTATGATTTGTAAGAATCTTTCTCTTGAAATTTGGCCAGAGTACATCCTTTCTCCTATCACTGACGTGTCAAGAGGGAAGGAGTTGGAATCTTAGTATAGTGCCACTAAAGGTTCAAATCTCCTCTGTTAATTTCTGGGACAAATTAGAAACCTAAGGAATGAATACAGTCTGCCAGGACTAGAGTGTTCTACTTAGTAAGTGTCTTAAACCAGTGTTTCCTAATATCCTGGGTCTTGCTTGAAAATTTGTCAACCTGCCACAGCACGGTCACAGAAATTAAAGATCCTCATGACAATCAATCAATCAGCAAGTATTTATTAAATGACTACTATGTTCCAGGCACTATTCTAAATGCTGAAAATCAGATGCTGTACAAAGAATAAAACAATTCCTACTCTTGAGGAGTTTATGATGCAACCAACTTTTTTTTCAAAAGCTGCAAGAGGAAGGAAAAGAATAAAGATTTTTTTAAATGATTAAGATATTATATAAATAAGATATGAACAAATAAAGTATAAAATAAAAATGTAAAATAATCTGATAAAGTGCAGAAGAGACAGATAAGATGCAGGATATAAAGCATTTTGTACACTTAACTCTTATTTTCAGCCTAGCTGTTGAAGTCCTGTCTCAACTTCCTAAACCAAGAACTTTTCCCTGGGTAGACATGAACTCCCTAATATGTTTGAGTAAAGAGGAGAGGAGAGGAGAGGAGAGGAGAGGAGAGGAGAGGAGAGGAGAGGAGAGGAGAGGAGAGGAGAGGAGAGGAGAGGAGAGG
>CM053587.1:156038021-156048345 GCA_028646515.1 Pseudochirops corinnae | reverse complement strand
AGGGCAAGGAAAGGCAAGGCAAGGAAAGGAAAAGGAAAAGGAAAAGGAGAAGGAAAGGAGAAGGAAAAGGGAAAGAGTGATGGCCAAGTTAGTTTGGCAGAGGGATGGGCGTGTGTGTTGTGAGGCTCAAATGAGATCATGGGTATAAAAGACTTTGAAAACATTAAAGCAGCATATAAATGCCACATGTTAGGATTGCTGTTATTGTTATTATCACTGATGTACAGTCATGCAGCCTCCTGTCTGGTGATAGCTTCATTCCTTGCTCCTTCTACTGCCCTCCAGCTGAGCTCAGGCAAGGTTTATAGAGCAAAACAGCAGGATGGGTGCTGATTAATGTTTAACAACCACACACACACATTTAAGTGTAGACTAAATTATTAACACTTTCTTAAGCCCAGGAAGTCAACAAAGCAATAAATCAAGCCTTGGTATGTAGGGATTTCTGAGGTACAAACGCTCACACTGAAAAATCTGACAAAGGGCTCTCATAATCTGGCAAGAACTTGCTCCAGAACATCCCTGGGAATGGAGCTTGATAGTCTCTATTACTATTGCCACCTTCCCTGGGGGAAAATAGAGTTTTTAACCATAATGCCAGAAAAATAGCTTCGCTCCCAATCTACTGTTCTCTATTAAATCTTGTCAAAAGCAGGTGCTTTTCATTACTCAGAAGAAAAATGCTGTGTGGAAAGTTTCTTACAGAGAGACGATGCTGTATCTTTCAACTGTGTCTGATGAAAATTGTAGGTGCAAATACATCTAACAATCAGTTCACGAAATTTTTCAAAATGTATAAGTTTTGCAGAATTTTTAGAACTGGTGTGAACAGTAACAGTAAGAGTGATAAGAGAAGGAGGAGGGAGAGAGAAGAGGTGAGCCATATAACAAATTATGTCTCAAACTGAGAAGAGAAGGTGTGGGGGGGATATTGATGGAGAACAAAGAAAGGAGCAAAGAGGAAAAAAAGGGAGAGAGGAGACAAGGAGATGAGTCATTTTAGTTGATTTTAAACTTTTACCCTTCCACAGTGCCTGTCTCTTATGCTGACAGACTGACCACCTTCTGCAGAGCAAGGGGGGGGGGGGGGGGACTTATCAATTCTTCTCCCCACTGAAGCAATAAATTATTCCGTATTTGATTTGCATTTATTTATCTGTTATATCCTCTCAACAGAATGTAATCTCCCTGAGGAGAGTCACTCTTTCCTTTTTTTCCCTTTGTACCTATAAGCTCAGCACAGGGCTTTGACGTGTTAGGGCTCAGGGACCTCTTGAGAAATTTAGGTGTCTGTATTCCCATTTTCCTCCAAATTGATTAGTAGAGGTTTATATTGAACTTCTTTGATTCACTAAGAAGTTAAATATACACTTAAACTGTTGAGTCTGGGAGAGAAGTAGGATAATGTTAATTGAGTTATCAAAACCAAGATGGCTAATTCACTGCTTTCCCCTGATTAGATTGTATGCTCACTGGGGGCAGGGATTGTTTTTTACTTTTTCTTTGTATCCCAGGTGGTTAGCACAGTGCCTGGCCCATGGTAAATATTTAATAAATTCTTGATGATTAATTTTTTTCATTTTTAATATATTTTATCTATTTCATTGAATATTTCTCACTTACATGTAAAACAAATCTTAATCCATTTTTAAAAATTGAGTCAAATTCTTTCCCCTCCCTCCAACCCCTGGAGAAGGCAAGAAATATGATGATTATACATGTGAAGTCATACAAAGCATATTTCTGTATTAAACATATCACAAAAGAAAATACACATACAAAAAACAAGAAAAATAAATTTACAAAAAGTTTTCTTTAATCTGCACTCCAAGTTCATGAGTTTTCTCTCTGGAGGACCCATTTTTCATCATGGGTCCTTTGGGATTGTCCTGAATTATTGTCTCATTGGTGATTGATTTATGAAGCACCTAGTATGTACCAGTCACTATATTAGGAGCTGAGAATATAAAGGAAAAGAAAATTAAACAGTCCTACCCTAAAGGAACTTATGTTCTATCAGATCAGAGATTTTGAGCCAAAAAGGCCCCTTAGAAGCCATCCAGTCCAATACTTTGTTTTACAAATGAGAAAAGTGAGATCCATGTGATGGAATCCTAATAAAACTGCTCCCAGCCCCTATATTCTCATTTCCTTATGGGCCCCGCTGAACAGCAGATATGTCCTGATTTAACCACACCATGGGCCTCCAGACCCAATCATAGGCCTCACTGAACAGCAGGCCTACTGCCTCTACCTAGCAACTATTCCCCCAACCCCCACCAACTCAATATCTTAACTTCCTCATATGTGCCTCACTGCTCACTAGAATAACAGGTGTCTCCATGAACTCTTATTTCTCACAGAAACAGCAGATGTGTCCATGTGATGGATCCCAGTCACTGCCTCTAGCTAGCCACTGCCCCTAGACCCATTCCTCATATTTCCCACAGGAACAGCAGGTGTGTCCATGTACTCAATCTCAACTACATTCATATAGTCTTTTAGATAGGACCACAATACTCAGCCAGTCAGAAAGTAGCACTACCAGGATGCCCAAGCAGGAAGTAGACACCAAAATAATAGAAGGGACTTTCCCTAAGTAGGACCCTGCACAGTAATAGTAAAAGCTGTCCTCTAAGGGATTTATGACATAGAGAACCTTATTATAATATCACTATTGTACATACAAGCCCAAATGGGTTTTTCTGTATGTATTATGGAAATTGCATGCACAGTTTCACTGAGGCTGGGACCCATCCCCATTACCTAATCCCTTAACAAATCCCTCCTATCTTTTTAATATTCATAATTTCTGTTATGTAGTTGCATCTTTACCCTATAAAATCTATCTTGCTTTCACTGACATTGCTGGTTCCTCTTGGAACCTGACCTGCTTCTGAGGGGTGTCAATCCTCTGTTAATGCCTGTACTTGTATTAGAGGGGGTCTGACTCCAAATTCTTTGAAATGGTGCTGCCAAAACACAACATGAAACCACAACACAACTAAATTTTGGCTTGCCCAAAGTCATACAGGTGATCAGTGTTAGAGGCAAGATTGGAACTCAAGTCCTCTGAGTACAGTTCTAGTATTCTTTCCACATATACTAATACTTCTCAGAGATATAATCTACCATACAGTCAATAGAATTTTAATGTATAGGTCTTGGCTCCTTTTATCTAAGAACTTTTAGATACTCAAAGTGCTATTATATCCATTTTACAGCCTTAAAAAGGAAAGTATCAGAAAGATACATTATAACCTGACAAGTTATATAATTAATGTTACTCCCTTCCACGGAATTCAGTTCAATTCTATTCAACAAACATCAATTAAGTTCCTTCTATGTCCAAAGCATTTGATTCATTAAATCGGCAAAACACCACCATTTTGAGGTACTAGAAGGAAAATACAATGTAGGAAGGATTTTTAAAACATTATTTTTCTAACAGAAATGTTAGCAATGACTACATTTAAGAATTGAATTGATAAATTCCTCTCCTTATTCCCCCAGCGATTTTCTTATAAAAGTTCTTTGGACTTCTTTTAGGGAATACATACTAGAGCTTTTATAATAAATTACATGACATATGAGATAATGCAAAAACCAAACTTCCTTCCCATTTTCCAATCTCTACTCCTAAGACCATCAATCAGAGTACAACCTATAGCCAATCTAACATCTGAGAGCCGTAAAGAGCTGACAAGAAAAATTTGTGAATGAGGGGCAGCACAAATGTTGTGAAAGAATATACTCCAAATGAATCTTTCCATTTAAAATTGATTCTCCTTCTGCCGTGTCCTTCCATAAGTTTTCTCCACATCCCACTCTATTATCTCTCCCTCTCAAACATGCCTCAAACATGCCAGGGGTCTCCCCTGCCCCCACCCCCTTCCCTGCCAATCATTTCTCATAAAACAATCACTGGTATTGATGTGTTGAACAGATTTTCTTGTAAACTAAAAGTTTAAATTTTTTTTCCTTCCCCAAATTCTACCTTTCTGAGTTCAACAGATAATGAATTAGTGTTAGCCTACTGTCTTAGATAATGAAATATAATGTAGAAGTTTCTATTCAAAACACTAATATAGTTTGGGGGTTGTTGTTTTTTTAATCTGAAGGGTTTTTTGTACGGTTGTTTGACTATGATAATTGAAAATAGATTGTAAAATTGATCTCTGTTCCAGTCAGCATGGAAAATAAAAAAACTGATTCAGAATAATATTTTAATATTTTAGCTAAAAAACATAATAAATATCAATGGTCATAACATTTATCTGATTTTTTTTTGCCCACATTTGTCATTTCAAGGATAAAGAGAACTCCCAGTGTGGAACTCTATTTCACCTTCCAATATAAGTCACATTCTAATAACAACAGTTCCACTGAAAACTATGGCTTAGTTTTACTGAAAAACAAGCAAATTCCATTTTGCTTCCTCTTGATTGCATCTAGTTTCCTGAAATATGTATCCATGTACCTCTAGTACAGTTAATATAAGGCATCATAGAACATTTCACAGCTGAGTGCACTTCATTCCACAGACTATGAAAGCTGAATTGTCTAATGTATAACATACGCATCAGCTGCATATTTCCTGTAGATGACGACTATAGATTAAGAATGCTCAAGTATAGAACAGTAAGAACCAACATGTGTATCATCTGCTTAGATTTATTTGAGGACACCTCTATTCAGGAGGAAGTTAAGAATGACTTGGATGCTGGGCACTGTAATTTCCACAAAATAAAATAATATTTGGAAGGAGATTGCTGGGAAGAATGTTGGATTTAAATTGTAGGCTAATAGATTCAGAGTGAATAGGGATCTTAGAGGACATCAGGTCCAACTTTCTCATTAGGAATCTGGGTTTCCAACCTCAGTTCTGCCACTACTTACTACCCACGTAACTTTATACATGTTGCTCTGAACCACAGTTTTCTTATCTATAAAATGAAGTGGTTGGACTAGATAATCTTGGAAGTTCCTTCCAGCTCTAAATCTGAGTCAATGACTATCTCAATACAAAATGAAAACTTTCCCTAGGCTGGCCTCATAAAATCAAGCTGCCTATGTTAGAGGCACCACTGATGAAGCAGTCAAAGTATAGTTTGCCCAATGATTGGTGTCCAACAAGTCAGTAGGCATCAAGTGCCCCGTCTCTAAGTCACAGATGCCTCTTACAGGAAGACTAAGGCTAGGGCTCTTTGATGAGAAAGAGAATAAGGGGATGAATGGAGGAGGGGAGGAGAGAGAATGGGAAAAATGACTCCAAGGGTTAGGTGAGGATCATCCTTTCTGCCAAATATAAACTCCCGAGAGTCAAGGAGACAGTGAGAATCTAAGGAAGGAAGCTCAGGGAGGAGATGAACCCAGTGACTGGAGGAGTGGTAGCCCTTTGGGAAATGACCTTCTCTTTTTGTTCCTATCAGTCCTGTTGCCACATAACTGAGACCAGACCTAGAGGGTACTGTATTGGGGGTTGGGGAGAGACAAAGAAGAGGAGTTCCTGGAATCAACACACAGAGAGATTATAAACGACTTCTTTTTGTTGTTTGGTTGTCATGTTTGACTCTTCATGACTCCATTTGGGGTTTTCTTGGTAAAGATAATGGAGTGGTTTGCCATTTCTTTCTCCAGTTTATTTTACAGATGAGTTAAGTGACTTGTCCAGGGTCATCCAGCTAGTAAGTAAAGATAGTGGAGTGATTTACCATTTCCTTCTCCAGCTTATTTTATGGATGAGGAGCTGAAGCCAACAGGAAGTGACTTGCCCATGGTCATCCAGCTAGTAAGTGCCTGAGAGCAAATTAAAACTCACCAACATGAGTCTTCCTGATTTCAGGCCCAGCACTCTATCTACTTTGCCACCTAGATGCCCCAGCTGATAAAGAAATATTTTAAACAGTGATGCAGAGGAAAAATCCAGAAGTTTGTTCTTTAATTGGAATATAAAGTCTGGACACATAGGATATCTCATTAACTATGCATATTTTCTTCTTTTTTTTTTTTTGAGACCAAGCAATATGAAATATTTATTAGGCAAATTAAGAGTGAGACCATGGCCATACTGATGAGGGGGAGGTAAGAAGGATTGGTTTGAAGAAGGAACACAAAAATTCTAAAAAGAAGAAACACAAACAAACCAACTAGTTTCAAGCACTTCTGGAACCACTTCATAGTGGTGTCTCCATTTAACTAATATGCTAATTACAAATAATTAACTCATTAAAAGAGTAGAGCATTAGTAAATCAAGTGTAGTCTTGAGATCCACTGTAGTGGAAAGATAGTGTACTCAGATTCAAGATACCCGAGTTCAAATACTATATTGTCTGTGACATTAATTCTATATAATATGGGCAAATTATTTCTCCACTCTGGCCCTCTCTTGTATCATCTCCTCAATGACTTCAACCAGATGAAGGCCCTTTCTATCTCAAAGATTTCATACGTTTCTTTGAAAACATTTTATAGTGTTCATTTTTCATAAGGTCAGATAGAGCTTCCTACTTCAATTCTGAGTAAGTGAAGACAATATTGTTACTGTGAGGTCTCAAAAGGCCTCTTTGGAGGAATGTGAGTAATACTGGCTTTGAGACATTCTCTAAACAACACTGGTGAAGCCTTTATAACATACTGAAAAATATTTCTCTTATATTTGGTCTCTAATATAGGTTTTCACTAGTGGAAAAGTAAAGAAGACCAAAGGGTTTCTGTACATTAAAGAAAAATTCCCAAAGGTCCACTAAGTCACTGGTTATCTCTTCAAGGTAATTACTCATTACTGAGTAATGCAGTATGATGTTACTAGAATCTAGAAGCATCTAGGTGATACATTGAATAGAGATGGGGGCCTGGAATGAGGAAGACCTGAGTTCAAATCTGACCTCAATCACTTCTTTATCTATGTGACCCTGGAAGTCACCTAAACAGACTGCCTCAGTTTTTTCAACTGTAAAATGGAAACAATAATAGCACCTAACTCCCAGGGATGTTGTGAGAATTAACTCATATAGTGCTATTAACTGATTAATTTATTATGATAGCTATGAGGATTAACTGATAGGATAGCTATGAAGTACTCGGCACAGTACCTAGCACGTGATAAGGACTTAATAAATGCTTGTTTCCTTCCTTCCTTCCTTCCTTCCTTCCCTTTTTTCCTTTCTTCCTTCCTTCCTTCTTTCCTATTAGAGTACATACTGTCATTAAACTATCTTTCTTTTTTTAATTTAAACATTATTGGCCTTAGTTTTCTTCTTTTTAAAAATTAAATTGGTTTATTTACTTTTAGTTTACAACATTCAGTTCCACAATCCCTTGAGTTTCAGATATTCTCCCCTTCTATCTTCCCCCCCACCCCCATCATGGCGGCATGCACTCATATACAGGATCTACAAATATCTTCACATTAATCATTAGTCAGGTTGCAAAGAAGGATTATAACTGATGGAATGATCAATGGGAAAAAGAGAACAAAACAAGAAATAGAAACACAGCAAGTAGTTTGTTTCAATCTGCATTCGGACTCCGCATGTCTTTCTCTGAATGTGGGTATCTCTTTCAATCATGAGTCTTTTAAAGTTGTCTTATAACCTTACATTGCTAAGGAGCCCAGTCTATTGAGGTAAGTCGTCCCACATATATTGTGTCTGTGATTATGTACAAATTTCTCCTGGTTCTGCTCTTCTCACTCAGTATCAGTTTATAGAAGTCTCTCCAGGTTATTATGAAGTCCGTCTGCTCCTCATTTCTTATAGCACAGTAGTATTCCATTATATTCACATACCACAACTTGTACAGCCATTCCCCAAATGATGGGCATCCCCTTGTTTTCCAATTCTTTGCCACCACAAAAAGAGCTGGTATAAATATTTTTGTACACACGGATCTTCTTCCCACTTCTCTGATCTCTTTGGGATATAACCCTAGAAGTGGTATTGCTGGGTCAAAGGGTATTTTGACTTATTTATAGCCCTTTGGGCATAGTTCTAGATTGCTCTCCAGAATGATTGAATCAGTTCATTGCTCCACCAACAATGCATTAGTGTTCCAATTTTTCCACACCTTTTCCAGCATTTATCATTTTCTTGTTTTGTCATCTTAGCCAATCTGGCTGGTGAGATGTGGTACCTCAGAGTTGTTTTGATTTGCATTTCTCTAATCACTAGTGATTTGTAACACTTTTTCACATGCTTATAGATATCTTTAATTTCATCTTCTGAAAACTGCCTGTTCATATTCTTTCACCACTTATCAATTGGGGAGTGGCTTGCATTCTTATAGATTTGACTCAATTCTTTGTATATTTTAGAAATAAGGCCTTTATCAAAGACACTGATTGTAAGAATTCTTTCCCAATTTTCCACTTCCCTTTTAATCTTGGTAACATTGGCTTTGTTTGTACAGAAGTTTTTCAATTTAATATAATCAAAATTATCCATTTTGCATTTTATCATGCTCTCTAACTCTTGTTTCATCATGAAGTTTTCCCCTCTCCACAGATCTGACAGATAAACCATCCCTTGCTTTCCCAGATTGCTTACAGCATCAGTCTTTATACCTAGACTATGCACCCATTTCAACTTTATTTTGGTGTATGGTGTTAGATATTGGTCTATGCCCAATTTCTGCCATACTATGTTACAGTTTTCCCAGCAGTTTTTGTCAAATAGTGCATTCTTATCCCAAAAACTGGGGTCTTTGGGTTTATCAAACAATGGATTACTATAGTCGTTGGCAGCTGAGTCTTGTGTACCCAATCTATTCCACTGATCTACTGCTCTATTCCTCAGCAGTACCAAATAGTTTTGACCACTGATGCTTTATAATACAGATTAAAATCTTGTATGGCTAGGCCATGTTTCCTAGCATTTCTTTTCATTAATTGCCTTGATATTCTGGACCTTTTGTTCTTCCAAATGAATTTTGCTACTATTTTTTTTAGCTCTATAAAGTAATTTTTTGGTAGATTGATTGGTATGGCACTAAATATGTAATTTAATTTAAGTAAGATTGTCATTTTTATTATATTATCTCAACCCAGCCATGAGAAACTGATGTTTTTCCAATTAGTTAGATCTGACTTTATTTGTGTGAAAAGTGTTTTTTAATTGTGTTCTTATAAGTCCTGGGCTTGTTTTGGCAGGTGGATTCCCAAATATTTTATAATGTCTACAGTAACTTTAAATGGAATTTCTCTTTCTATCACTTGCTGTTGGATTTCGTTAGAGATATAGAGGAATGCCAAGGATTAATGTGGGTTTATTTTATATCCTGAAAATTTGCCAAATTTGTTTATTATCTCAAGTAGTTTTTTACTTGATTCTCTAGGATTCTCTAGGTATATCTTCATATCTTCTGCAAAGAGTGATACCTTAGTTGCTTCTTTGCCTAATTTGAGTCCTTCAATTTCTTTTTCTTCTCTTATAGCTACCGCCAACATTTCTAGTACCAAATTGAATAAGAGGGGTGACAGTGGGCATCCTTATTTCACTTTTTTATTGGAAATTTCTTATTGGAAATGCTTCTAGCTTATCCCTATTACATATAATTCTTGCTGATGGTTTTAGATAGATGCTACTTATTATTTTAAGAAAGACTACATTTATTCCTATACTTTCTAGTGTTTTTAATAGGAATGGGTGTTGTGTTTTGTCAAAAAGCCTTTTCTGCATCTGTTGAGATAATCACATGGTTTCTGCTAGTTTTGTTGTTGATGTGATCAATTATACTGATAGTTTTCCTGATATTGAACCACCCTTGCATTACTGGAATAAATCTTACTTGATGAAAATGTATTATTCTCATGATGATTTGCTGTAGTCTTTTTGCTAATATTTTATTTAGAATTTTTGCATCTATATTCATAAGGGAAATTGGTCTGTACTTTTCTTTCTCTGTTTTGTCTCTTCCCGATTTAGGTATCAGTACCATATTTTTCTCATAAAAAGGATTTGGTAGGACTCCTTCTCCAATTTTCCCAAATAGTTTGTAAAGTATTGGAGTCAATTGTTCTTTAAATGTTTGGTAGAATTCACTAGTAAAGCCATCTGGCCCTGGAGATTTTTTCGTAGGGAGTTCATTGAAGCTTGTTCAATTTCTTTTTCTGAGATGGGGTTATTTAAGTATTTTACTTCCTCCTCAGTTAGTCTGGGCAACTTGTATTTTTGTAAATATTCATCAATTTCACTAAGATTGTCAAATTTATGTGCATACATTTGAGCAAAATAATTCCTAATTATTGTTTTAATTTCCTCTTCACTGGAGGTAGATTTACCCTTTTCATTTTTGATACTTGTAATTTGGTTTTCTTCTTTTTTT
>CM053587.1:156010719-156037521 GCA_028646515.1 Pseudochirops corinnae | reverse complement strand
GGTCCTCCCGACTGCCATAGACTTCTGGCTAACTGGATAATGAAGATTCCAAGACTGAGGCCCAAGATGACGATCCGGATCCAGGCCGCTCAATGCGAGAGCACTAGCCTGAAAACAATCGCTCAGTCCCCCTGCTGTCTGCAGGCTGGGCGGGAAGCTACAACGTGGAGGCGGGTGCAAAACCTCTGCCTTTCGCTTTTCCGCTCTGGAGACCTTTCGGCCGGACTGCTTATCTCCCCCTTTCACAATCCCCCCTCGCAGCTGGTGCTAATCTCCGCTCACCTGAGAAGCTTCTCCTGCCCAGCCACGGCTTCAGGCCAGGCTGGTTCAGGTTCGCAATGCTGATATGGTTCCTCGCAGCCGAGCTGACTTTAGTGGGAAGTATCCTTGTGTGCGTTTTGGAGTTCTAGGATTGGTTTAGAGTCCTATTTTATGGGTATTTTGGGGTGGCTATGTGAGAGCTGCAATATGTTGCTGCTGCTACGCTGCCATCTTGGCTCCGCCCCCTTTACTCCAGTAATATTGACCCAGAAGGATCTGCATTTTACTCTCTATCTCTATGTGCTCAGTTCAGCACTACAGGGTTTGTAGAGTATGCATAGCAAAATAAGGTGATAAGTAGGAGAGATGTATAGCAAAGTAAAGTAGTTGGAGATTACCTATTTTATACTGATTTTATCTGGACTTAAATTTACTAGAATACTTTTTTTTTTAATCTACCTAGTGTTTTCCCTCCATTGTCAATGCACCTCCCACTATATTTACTTAGCACAGGAGAGAAATGAAAGTGCCCTCTAATGGCTTTGCCGGCACCTTTCCCAGTAAATGTTTTTTATCCTTTTATATTTGTGAGAATCTGGCAGTCCTTTGTTTTTACAATAATATCCTTTCCAATTGCATTTTCTTTTACAGCTTCAATCTGATTTTGATCTTTGTTAAATTGAAATTGGAGCCATTTCATATCAATAAAGAAACATTCCCAGATGTTCTACTCAGAGGAAAGTGAGCAATCTTATTTTTGAAAAATGTGGCGATGTACTATTTACCATTGCGGAACTGGAGAACCATCTCAGTACCCTGAGAGAAAATGAGCCACCTCCTCTCTAACCACCTAAAGAGTGAACCACTCAACAAACACATAGACAACTTTGGCAGCTCCTAATGAGTCAATTTAGTTCAATTCAAATGATTTCGAAACATTGAACTCCAAAGTACTTTGCCTCCATTTCAAAAACAGAAAGGGGAGAACTGAGACTTTTTTGGCCCAAACCAGTCTACTTGAAAGGTGGCTGGGCCAAGAGAAAGAAAGTACCTGTCATTGATTTTCTTTAATTCAGAGTTCAAAATTGTTTCATTATATGCATGGATCAATGTAAGACTCCTTTTCAGATAAAGTTTGGCTTAGATTTTATTTTTCCTTTAATCAAGTTACCTATTACAATTCCCTATTGTTGTTTGAACTACCCTAAATAACTCAGTTGCCTTCCTCTAGTGTTTTTAAATCCTTGGAGCATCTGTGGAGTATGAACAACCTCACCTTCATCATTTAATCTTTTCTGTAATGCCATTAATTTTCATGATTTTTCTAATTAACTTCCCTACGACGCCTGCTTTTTTAAAAAATGACTGTTTAAGACACCAGAGAAAGAGATAGCCTAGGCTCAGGTTCCCCTCTTAACACCTCAAACAAACATGTTATATAATAATCAGTAGTAACAAGAAAAGAGAAAAATGGAACAAGTCACCCCAAGGTCAATCCTTCAGAAAACAATAGAATGTCTGTTCCTAGACCTCAAGGCCCCAATTATAGTATTCCTCTCACATAGCCTGAAACTGCCTCTTTCCCTAGACCTACATCCCATGAGACTGCTGTAGTTTGAGGCCATAGCTATCAGAGCTAAACCCTTGGAAAGGTCTCCCCTCACCACCACCACCACCACCCCCTGCCTCCTACCAAACCTGGCTGAATCAGACTAGTTCTAATGGTCAGAATAGGAATAAGGGTAGCAACTATAGAAAAAGGTGGAACTCTAGAAATGTGGGACTTATTAATACAGTGCAGAAGGTAGGGGCTGCTGGCAGGATGGCTTTTGGAAAAGTAGAGAAGAGGACCAGCTGTGGTGGCCTCTTAGAGTTTCCCAGTTGTGATCATCCAGTCAGATACTGTCCATCCCCAAGGTCAAGGTCTTGAATCTATCTAATCCTGGATAACATAATGGTGTGCTTTGAGGTGCTAAGAACCCCCAAATGCAAGGGTAAAGGGCGGATCTGCCTTGGAAGAATTTGACCACTCAAGCTCTTTGTTACTTTGCTTCTCCCCAGGAGACAAGTTCTATGGCCACTGAACAAGTTAATATTCCCTCACAAGAGGGAGGGCTTGTAAAAGTTTCTGTTTATCCTATTTCTAGGGCTGTTTCTTAAAGAGATCACAAAGATGGGAAAAAGACCCACATATACAAAAATATTTATAGCAGTTCTTTTTGTGGTGGCCAAGAACTGGAAATATAGGCGATGCCCATCAATTGAGGAATTACTGAACAAGTTGCAGCATATGAACGTAATGAAATACTCTTGTGCTATAAGAAATGTTGAGCATGAGGACTTCAGAAAAACCTGGAAAGACTTACATGAACTGATGCTGAGTGAAATGAGCAGAACCAGGAGAATATTGTACATAGTAATAGTCATAGTAAAAGTCTAAAAGAGACTTTGTCCCACACTCTTTCACTACCATTCTCTCAAGTTATCATTCTCCTTCTTCTCCTAGGTCTACACTCTTTACTTCCTCTACTCTCATTTCTTAATGTCTTAAAATTTGATTTCCTACCTCAACATCCAAGTATTTTCTTTAAGGTTACCAGTAATTTAATTGCCAAATCAGGTGAATACCTTCTTAGTTCTCATTCTTTTAAGCTCTCCACAGCTTAACTTGACAATGATGACCACACTTTTTTCCTAGATACTCTCTCCCTAGATTTTCATAATACTGCTCTCTTCTGAGGGATCATTTATATCCTACCTGTTTTGGCCTAGGGGCACTGGAAATCCAGAAATGCAAGAGTGCAAGGTGCAGGTGTGTCTCAAAAGAATTGGACCACTCAAGACCTCTTTCAGTCCAAGTAGCAAGTTTATTGTAACACCAATAGAAGCAGGCCAGACTACTGCTAAGTCTGTGCTATTTGTGACGCCAATACAAGTGGGCCAGATTTTAAGAATCTGAGCATTTTAAGAGGGTAAAATTGATATTTTGTTCAGAAAGACTTTGGGAGGATCTGGATGGGATTAAGGAGTGGCAAGTACCCCAGGGTGGGCCAGTGGACCAGGTGCAAGACAGTGAGGGCCACAATGATAGGGCAGTTAAAAGGATTATACAGGGATGAGCCAGATGCCTCAGGCAAACACCAGAGTTCTGAGCTGCTGAAATTTGTGAGGAAGTTCAGGACAAAGACATGGTCTTACACCAGTGTGGGAGGTCTTTTAGGGGTCCCATTGCCCCATATCATACCCACTTTGTGAAGACCTATTTCCTAGACCGTATTCTCTCATTCTACATTATTTCTTCGTGACCTCATAAGATTCATTGGGTTCATCAATTTTTTTTTCTATGCATATAATTCTCATTTATATATGGAGCCTTATTCTTTCTCCTGACCTTCAATCCTGTTTCACCAAGGGCCCATTCAGTATTTCCAACTAGATATGAGAAAGGCATCATAAACTCAAACTACCCAAAAAAGAACTCATGATCTTTTCCCCACAACCTTCCCAAATTTCTAACTTCCTATTTCTGCTGAGTGTGTCACCATCCTCCTAGTCACTCTTGAATCTTCTCTCCCCCTTACCTCCTATATCCAATCCTTTGCCAAGCCTTGTCATACCCTCATTACTTCTCGGCGGAAAACTGTGGCTTCTTAATTGGATTCCCTGCCTCTAGTCTCCTTTTTTCCAATCTATTCTCCACACAGCTGACATTGATATTCCTGAAGCATAAGTTTTACCTTGTTACTTTCTTGCTCAGAAAGCTCCAATGGTTCCAAATTACCTGTTAAAAAAAAGCAATCCAAACTTCTTTGGTTTTAAAAACCCTTCACAATTGTGTTTCAATTTACCTGTCCAGAATGATTGCACATCGCATTCCTTCCTATGCTTTATGTTCAAGCCGAATTTGCCTTTTTAACATTTCCATATATATTGTTCCCTGTTCCCACCTCTACACTCAGATGGGTGGTTCCCCACAGCTAGAGTGTACTCCTTTCTCACTTCTGCTTATAGAATCCCTAGCTTTCTTAAAGGTTTAACTCAAGTGCCACTTCTTGTCTATCCTGGTTCTCCTGGTTGCTGGTAGCCTCCTCCCACTTCTGAAAATTTCTTTATATATAGTTTATACTTATATTTTGTATTTACTTATCAATACACATGTTGTTGTTACATCCTCCAGAATATAAGCTGCAGCAGGAATTATTTCAGTGCGTAACACAAGTAAATTAGCAAGTGCATATGTGTGTTGAATGAATGAATGAATGAATTGGTGAAGGGAGCATGGTTAAAGCACAGGCATCTAATAGGACAAAGAAAGTATAGGCCACAAGAGGGAGAGAATAAGTGCTTTATAAATATTACCTCATTTAATCCACACAGAAACCCTATGAGGTAGGTGCTATTGTTATCAGCATTTTGTGGTTAGGGAAACTGAGGTAATTAGAGGTTAAAATAACTTGTCCAGGGTTATACAGCTAGGTGGCACGGTGGATAGAGTGCTGGACCTGGAGTCAGGGAGACTCATCTTGGTGAGTTTAAACTGGGCCTCAGACACTTACCAGCTGTGTGACCCTGGTCAAGTGATTTAACCTTGTTTGCCTCACTTGCCTTATCTGTAAAATGAGCTAGAGAAGGAAATGGCAAACTGTTCTGGTATCTTTGCCCAGAAAACTCCAAACGGGATCATGAAGAGTCAGACATGACTGGGACGACTGAACGAGATTTCCACCTGTATCCTCCCAAAGAGGCATCCCTTATAATGAAGAATTTTTTTAAAAAAGAGTAGAAGAGAAAAAAAAGTCACCAAAATTGATCAGCACACAAAAAAACCTGTTATGTGAAATTTTCCACTCACATGCATCCTGATTTCTACAGAGGATTAGAAGGAGGTGGCAGCTCACAGCTCTTCTCTGGGGCCGAGCTTGGGCTTTATAACTGAAACATTCAGTTTTGATGATTTTGTGAGTATTGTTCTTTCTAAGTTCATTACTCCAGTCATTGCATATGTTTTTTCCTGGTTCAGCTTATTTCGATTTGTATCAGCTCATATAAGACTTTCTGGGTGTATCCTTATTCATTTTATTATTGTTGTTTCTTACCAACACAGTAATATTCTTTTTTTAAAATAATGTTAATGTTTATATTTACGTTATACATCCCTCTGGAGCTTATGTTAAATTATTAGCCTTAGAATCATGAAGGCCTGGGTTTATAAGTTACAAAATTTCGAACATATACTACTGTAAAACTGCTTCTTGACCCCTCTGAACCTCAGTTTCCTCATCTGTAAAATGAGAATAATAATAACTACCTTACAAGGTTGTTGTGAAAAGAAAGTGAGATCATGGATACAAAACAATCTACTTATTTTGAAGTGCAATATCAATGTGTCCTATTGTCACTATTATGTGACATAAAGTGCTGGCCTATTATGTTCTGGAAAAATTCAGGTTTTTCTGAGGCAGCTAAGTGGTATAATAAAGTGCTGGGCCTTGAGTTAGCAAGATCCTGAGTTCAGATTTAGTATCAGACACTTTATGGGTCTTTGTGAATCCTCCTGATCTCCAGGGCCAGCTCTCTATCCACTCTGCCACAAATTGAAATCTATCTTAAAATTAGAGTGGAAGAGCAGCAGGTACCTTTACAATTATAGGTTTTGGGAAGATCCTTAACCAAACAAGTTGGAATTTCTGTTAGGGAGGGATTCACTTCTACCTGAGGAAAATGGTCAGTGGTCTCAGCATTGATAGATGATGGTCTTTTGAGAGAAGCAGAAGTTCAAACTGAAGAAGAGGTTTTGAATGCCATTAGGCTCCTTTCCTGTGGTTTCAAAGCACCTGGTGCTGATTCTATTTCAGTTGAAAGGTAGGGGATCCATTGCTCATGCAAAAGCTGACTGAAATTTTCCAGGTTATATGGCATGATAAGGTTATTCTCCAGGAGTTCAAGAATGCCTCCACTGTCCGTCTCTATAAAGGCAAAGGAAATAGATTGCCCTGTGACAATCGCAGGGGAGAGTCTTTCTTAGTCATTGCTGACAAGATTCTTGCTGGAGTTCTCCTTAATAGGCTGATCCTTCACCTGAAAGATGGTCATCTACCTGAGAGTCA
The DNA here is from genome assembly GCA_028646515.1 of Pseudochirops corinnae. Classification (NCBI taxonomy): domain Eukaryota; kingdom Metazoa; phylum Chordata; class Mammalia; order Diprotodontia; family Pseudocheiridae; genus Pseudochirops; species Pseudochirops corinnae. The sequence continues at coordinate 156,031,153 of CM053587.1, read as the reverse complement.
GTGTGGATTTAGAAAGGGCTGAGGAATGGTCCACATGGTATCCGCAGCTTGACAACTCCAGGAGAAATGCCAGGAGCAGAACAGGTCTGTACACAACACTTGTAGATCTGACCAAGGCCTTTGATACTATCAGTTGTGAGGTCTTATGAAAATTTTGTCAAAATTTGGTTGCCAGGAGTTCATCAGCATTGTCTGTCAATTTCATGACAGCAGCGCCTGGGTTCTGGATAATGGACAATGCTCTCATGCTTTTCCAGTCACCAACGGAGTGAAACAAGGCCATGCGCTTACTGTCATGCTTTTTAGCATGATCTTTTCAGCCATGTTGTCAAATGCGTTCAGTGAAGATGATCAACGTCAGCTACCACACTGATGATAAATCCTTCAACTTGAAAAGGCTACTAGCCAAGACCAAAGCGGAGGGAGCGTCAATGAGTGATATTCTGTTTGCAGATGATTGTGCACTCAGTGCAGCCTCTGAAGCTGAGATGCGTCAGAGTATGGATCATAATTTTGGCATAACAATCAACCAAACAAGTGATAGTAGTGGTCTCAGAAAATACAAACTAGACTATTTTGATTCCATAACATTGAAAAACTTTTGAATGAATAAAATCAATGAAGCTAGAAAGAAAGGAACTGTTGAGTAGGGGAAGGATCTTTGCATTAAATATTACTGATAAGAATCTGACATGTTTTACTCCTCTCACTAGCTATCTTCTCATCAGACACCAATCCCTCCCCCCATCCTGAAATCGTAATCAAATCAACACTGCCACTGCTTCTGAAAAGAGTGACTTGGTCTACTCCCCTATGGGCTCCACTAACCATCCAAACCAAGTTTCCAAACCAAATTATCCTTCCCTGGTCACTACTCTATAAATGTATTGTTTCCTCATATTAGAATGCAAGCTCCCTGACAACAGTCTTCACTTACAATATTGCTAGTCACATAGAACAGAATTTGGCACACATTGTCTAATAAATGATATTCTTTCTCTCATTTCATTTATTCAGTGGACACGCATACCATGATGCAACAGGTCATATGTCATTTCCCATAAGATATATATTCAAAGAATATGAATTAATATTTTTCAGAGGAAGAACTGCAAACCATCAATGATTATAGGAAAAACTTCTCCAAACAATGATAAAAGAAATGCTAATTAAGACAATTCTGAGTTGTCACCTCATACCCATAAAATTAACAAAGACAATAAAAGACAAAAATAAAGTTGGAGGGACTATGAGAAGACAAATACAGTAATATATTGTTGATAGAGCTGCAAGACATTTTAGAATTGTGTAGGAAAAGTAACTATACTGTGTTTGTACACTGGCCCCATGATCCCACTTGGTACATAGACCCCAAGGGGGTCAAAGTCAGAAAGAAAGACTTCACATATACCAAAACATTCATAGCAGCACTGAGTCTAAAATGGACACCCACTAGTAGGGGGAATGATTAAATATCAGGAATTTAGAGAAAAATGAAATTTGTATGAGCTAAAAAAAAACAACAAACAGTAAGTCAGCCAGAACCAGGAGAACAATGTATATTCAATGGTCATAATACAGTAAAATAAAAGAACCTAACTCTGAGTTAACTGTACTGACTAATTTGAATCTCATACAAGGGGTAAAGAAATATACCTCTCTTCTGGCAGAAAGGTGTTACATTCAATGTCAGATCACTGTACCACGCTTTTATAGTCATGAGATTAAGTTTACTCAAAAGAAAGCGAGTTAAACTACTACAACCAATATAGATGATTTAGGTTTATAAAACACAGAAATATGTCTTTTTACTCAAAGGCATATTCAAGTCATTTTCTTCCATAGATTTATTTGTTGGGAAATTCTTGAGCTAATTGGTTGAAATTTCTTCTTCGTGTTACTTGTTACTTGGGGTAAATCAATTCACTTAAATCACAACCAGGGGCAGGTAGGTGGTACACTGATAGAGTGTGGGCCCTGGAATCAGGAGAACCTAAGTTCAAATCCAGCCTCAGACACTCACTAGCTGTGTGACTCTAGTGTGACCTCAATCCTGATTGCCTCAAAAAAAAAAAATCACAGTGTCTAATATACTCTATTCTAAAATGAAAATTCACTTAAAAGTGTCACTTTCTACATTTTTTTTATCTCTCATATTCTGATTACCTATAATTTGCTATGCTACTGAGATTTTTCAGTGTACTTACTTGGTTAACATAAAATATGTCCCTATACTCAAATACAAGAAGGCTCTGAATCAGCACAAGCCACTCCTCATGCCTCAATTCTATCTACCTAAGCGGTTCCCAAACTGTCTATGACTAAATAGTTTAGTAGACTGATACACATCAAGGTTTAGGATTTGTCCAGGGTCACAAATCAATTTAAGTGTGTTAGTGATGAGATATGAACCCAAGTCTTCCTAACTCCAAGCCCAGAACTCCATTTATTATGTAATGATGTCTTTTATCCCATGTCTCAATATGATCGCATGAAAGTATCTTAGAATCTTTTTCTTCTGCTGATTCAAACTGTTATTCAAACTATTATTCAAACTATCCTAATAGTACCTAGGAATGTGTTATAAACTATAGAAGCATCATGAGGATGATTTCTGCAACATGGGAGGCCGTCAAGTTGAGACTGGGTAATCACTAGTCATAAATATTGAAAAGATAACTCACAGTTTCAGTATGGTTTGGAATAACAGCTGTCAAGTATCTCTCCAACTCTTAAGACTCTGTGATTCTATACCAATGGTACTGAAAATTCCAAGGAGGATTATAGTTACCTTCATTAATGGTACAATCTAAATATAATCTTGCAAACTTTCATGGGGAGGAAGAGAAAAAAGGTCCCTTTTGGGGAACAGTTTTAGAGGTGAACCAAAACTCATATACTCTTTAGTTTTTAATTATTATCTTAAATGTGAGTTTTTAAAAAAATATTTCCTGTAGTCATCCCATGAGTCAAATGAGTACTTTTCATCCCAAATTCACATATACAAAATCAGAAATACAACAATCTAAGGAATATGCACAGGTTTGTAAGCAAATCAGAAGATAGGGTACAATTTCCCCAGCAATAAGCAAAACATTAAAATATTCCTCCAACTTGGTTCACAGAAATAGTGTGAAGGCACATGAAGTGAATGTGAAGGGTTTAGAGCCCTTTGAGAGAAAGGCCTCAATCCATTCAATGCATTATTACTATTATTTATTACCATCACATTTACCTTTCATGTGTGTTTGCCTTAGGGGGACCCTCAGTCATCTCTTAATCTTTCCTCATGGATGAATCCCAACATTTACTTAATCATTTTTTTTTGTTGTTGTCCTGACCCCTTCAACCTAATTTCTCTCTGGCTTTTTCATAACGAAATGCCCAAAGCTGAATGTATTGTAAAGATCCCAATGCAAGAATTAGCATTTGAAAGCATAATGTGAATGTGAGACAGACTCTAGAGGATTTAATTTTTACAACCTGTTTTTGGCAGCTTCAGGAAGATAATGAGAACTGAATTATGATTCAGTTATTTAAAGAATAACTGTTTTCCCTCTGATACATATTTTCTTTTTCCTTCAATATGTACTTTCTAAAAAACTTTCCAACAATAAATATTTCTACATAAAATTTCTGAAAAATATGTACATAAAATTAATTTGATTCTAACCTTTCAAATTCCAAGGTTCAGCAATGAGCAAAATTGAATACACTATTCACTGAACTGCTTTGGGGGATTACAAGCAAGATTGTTTGCCTCCATAAACCTCATACTGTACTGGAGTGACATTTGGCACAAAAAGGGAATTAAAAGAATGAAAATTGTTTATCTGAAAAACGAAAGGCCTTGCAGCATTATGGGATAGGTGTATCAGAAAAAAGAGCTATGTCACATTCCAATTTTTTTGGCATTGAGGCATATTTTTTTTTAAATTGGGTTATTGAGATAGGGAAATCAGGGCTTTTAGTGAAATGGTGGAAACTCCATCTCAGAAAGAAAATCTCATTATGAGCTCAAAGATTAGAGACTTTTGCTTCTGAGGTCTAACATATTGTCCCTGGCTAGTTCACACTATTCAAATTTTTTCCATTCAAAATGAGGAGAAAAATCTTCAGCTGTAGCACAAAGATGACAGCTGTTATGGGGGACAATTGACACAAGACCATTGAAAATTATAGGTAACCTGAAGTCTAGGAAGAGATTGTAACCTGGCTATCAACACTGAAGGGAAAGCCTTGGAAAAAAAAATATGGTAGAGTTGGAAGGAAAAAAAAATGGGCATATGAAACAAAGGTTTTTATTTCTCTACTTTGTGACGTAGTAAGGTGTAAATAATGTAAAAATAAATCAAATCTCTGGTTTCTAGATTGCTAAGCCTAAAGGGTCTGCAGTCATACACAGTGGTGGAAAGAGCACAGAAAAGAATCAGAGAAAACTCTTTGGAAGCATTATATACACACGTATATATGAGTATGTATGTATGTACGTGTGTGTGTGTGTGTGTGTGTACAGACACACAAATGTTTGTTGTTGTTCAGTAGTTTCAGTTGTGTTCAACTCTCCATGGCCCTATTTGGGGTTTTCTTGGCAAGGATAATGGAGTTGTTTGGCATTTCCATTCTCCAGCTCCTTTTATAGATGAGGAAACTGAGGAAAACAGGGTTAAGTGACTTGACCAGGGTCACAGAGCTAGTAAGTATCTGAGGTCACACTGGAACTCAGCTCCTCCTGTCTCCAGGCCTAGCCCTCTATCCACTGTTCCACCTAGCTGCTGTATATACATATATAATTTATGGCCAGTTTTTACAGTCAGTTTACAATTTATAATCAGTTCTTGAGATGTGTTATTGAAAAGGAGTTGTGCAAGGCTAATCTATAGTGATCTATTTTAGTTCTTAAAATACAACAGTAACTACAATATACAATAATACAAACAGGTTTACTACAGAACACAGAGTCTTAATAAGATGATGAAAAACAATGTCCAGGTGAGCATAGAACGTCAATGCAGTTTTATATCGATTTAAGACCCAAAGAGTGTTGACCAGAAATTTTGATGTCAATCTTGAAAGAAGTCTGTAATTCAGTGTTCTTGCTGCTGTTCCATTCAGTATTTTCATCAACAATTTGAAGGCATAAATGATCATAAGAACAAGTTGTCCAGCTTCAAATCCAGTACTCTTTCTACTGTATCAGATTGCTGCTCTAGAGAGAAAGACTTAACTACTGTCAGATAACATAAAAATCAAGCCAATCAAAAAGCACCCCCCCTCCCATTTCCACAAGCTCTTATCTTTCTAGGGAGTTAGTAAAGCACATAGTCTTTTAGTGACCTGAATTAATCAATCAACATACATTTATTAGGAACTTATTATGTGCCAAGCACTGTGCTAACAACAGAGGATAGAGATAAGAGAGAGGCAAAAGACTGTCCCTGTCCTCAAGGAGCTTACAATCTAATAGAGGAGACAACATGCAAAGAAGTATATACAAAGCCAGCTATATAGAGGATAAATAGAGAATACTTAATGAGTGAAGGCGCTGGTAATAAGAGGAGTTGGAGAAGGCTACCTATAGAAGATGGAATTTTAGTTGGGACTTAAAAGAACCCAAGGAGGTCAGTGGTTGGGGCAGAGGAGGGAGTGTCTCAGGCATAGGGGACAGCCGGAGAAAATATCAAGAGCTGAGAGACTGAAAGTATTGTTGGTGGGTCAGCCAGGAGAGTGGATATTCCTTAGCTAGCGGACTGTGCCTTAGGTACCAGGAAGAGTAAGTGCCAGAGAAATACAGCATATTAAATTGGAAGGAATAAGACTCCATTTTTAATTTCTTTTCTTCACTAAAACCACATTTAAGATAGGAAAAGCTTGAGTGGAGGGGGTGACTGAGGGCAGCCACAGTTTAAATGTGCTCATATACATACACTTCAAAATAAAATGCATAAAGCCTTAATATGAGGGGTGGGTTTTGTGTTACTTTCAAGGGACCTTCATAAAACTCTGAGAGAATTCCAGGGGTTCAACCTAACTCTGGCAATTTGCTATTGAAAAAGAACTCCCATTCTGCTCAATTTACACAGCTATAAGACAGAGCTCTTCAGTTTTTCGATTATTTTCAGTTTCACAGGGCTAAGTTATCCAGGCTTTCTCTTTGAGGTTCATATTTCGAGGTTTGTTTTCCTCTTCATTTCCACTGATGTTCTCCCTGGTGCCATACTACTATGTAGTCTTTAGGAGTCTAGCACAAAGCAAAGCAACCAAAGCGGGCTGAACATATTGATTACCCAGTGAAATGGTTGCCTTGGCAACCGTTGCCCAATGAAAGGTCTTAGAACTCCTTTCCTTTCTCACGTGTTGCTTCCTCCTCCCGCTCCCCCCTCCACCAAAGGTTTCAGCAATCACAGATGGCAGAAGCAGATACAAAAGTACCTGCTTCCAATGTGTTGCTGCTGAGAAAAGTGGATTTGGGAAGAGATATCCTGCCCTGATCAGAAACTGATTATATCCGTGCCTTGCTCGCAGGTGATTGAATGCCTTCTCATTTGAACACTATCTGACACTATGCTGAGATATCCTGCTGGGGGCCAGGGTGTACATTTGTGCTTTCATTGTCTTTTGTATTCAACAAAGGCATTTGAGGAGTGTGGAGACATTGAACGGCTTCATTTTTCAGCTTGTAATGCACCTTCCCAGATGTTATTTCACTGAATGATGACAACGACTCTGTGGATTAGGTAGTATTGATATCATGATCTGTTTTACAGATGAGGAAACCAAGTCTCAAGAGAAGTGGCTCCCCTAAGGTTTGTAAGTGGCAGAGTCAAACTTTGCTCTTCGGACTCCAAGTTCACTGTTATTTCATTATTCAGTTTCATTCAACAAGCCTTAGTTAGATATCTGCAGTTGAAAAGCAGCGTTAACGATATTGATAGAAATCCACCCTAGGAATCAGGAAGTCCTGGGCTCAAATACTGCTGCTAATGTAGACTGGCTTTGGGACTCTGGGTTTAACTTCTCAGTACCCTATATGAATCTCCAAAAATACAGGTTTCAGAGAAAGGCGAGGAGCTGGCTGCCTTGGCAGAGAGGGAGTTGTCAGGGGCTCCATACACAGATGAAGTCACAGCCCTGCTTTTTTGTTGTTATTGTTTTGTTTTGACGCTGTTGCTGTTTGCCCTTCATTCTCAAAGAGGACCATGATGTCAGGGAGGTGATGCCATGACATGCAAGTGAATTGGATTTAAGAGATGTAGGGCTGTGCAAAGTCACCAGCCTCACTTTCTCCTCTAGAGCCATCTGGGTCCAGTGGTAGGATAAAGATCAGGATGACTGAAGATGGCCTAGGATGCCTGAAGATGACCTAGGATGCAGTGGGAGACCTTGGCCTTTTTAAGCTAAGGTCTGTTCCAGGCCTCAGTTTGACTGAGGCAATGCCTGTTCAGTGATAAAGGCTAGGTAAGAAATGAGGCAGAGAGTAAATGGCCTCTTTACCTAGTCAAAACAAACAAACAAAAAAATCAGTTTGGAAGAGGAAGACCCCCAGGATCAAAACAGAAACACTTTCTGTTTACATTAACTCTGAGTCAATCAGGGCCAAAACAATGAACAAGTGGGGCTTAGTCTGAGCCCATTGTTGAGGGCCTGAGTGATTTGGGTTATGATGTTATGTGTGACTCTACTCCAGAATGTCTCTCCAGGCACAGCTCCATCCCAGTCCCCTCACGTGACCGGTGGATACATGTCCAAGGGTAGAGGAGCAATTTGTGGTAATGAAATATCAAGATACCATTAGGCCCCTACTTAGTCCTTAATAGCATGACCCTAATCACTCCAGCTGTGGGCAGCTAGGTGGTACATGTGATAGAAGTCTGGACCTGGAATCAGGAAGACTAGAGTTCAAATCTGGCCTCATATATTTACTAGCTATATGACCCTGGGAAAGTTATTTAACTCTTTTTGCCTCAGTTACTCATCTATAAAATGAGCTATAAAAGGAAATGTCAAGCCATTCCAGTATCTTTGTCAAGAAAACCCCAAATGGGGTCGTGAAGAGTTGGACAGGACTAAAACAACTTTAACAACAATTATTCTAGCTAAAGGACACAGACAAAATACTCATCTTTATCATCGTCAAATGCTAATTGAAGACTTTCTATGTATAGAGCTCTATACTAGGAAGTATGCACCTGATTTGTGTCCTTAACAGAGCTTACAGCTTGCTTGGGGAAGTGGAACCTAAAAATATAAATAACCCAACAGCTGGTCTATTAGTTTAGTTGAAAAGACTGCAATAACAGCTCACATCTGTGGAGCTCTTTAAGGTCTGAAAAACATTTTCCTTACAACAACACCCACTGTGAAGTAGGTAGAGCAAGAGAAGGGAGTAATCATCTACTGCATTCAAGGCACTGTACAGGTGCTTTTTGCAAATATCATCTCATTTGATCCTCACAACAACCCCATCTTACAGTTGAGGAAAGTGAGGCAGACAGAGAGGTTAAATGACTTGACAAGAGTCACACAGCTAGGAAGTACAAGAGGCAGGATTTGAACTCAGGTCTTCCTGACTCCAGGACCAGTGCTCTATCCACTGAGTCACCTAACTGTCTTAGGTACAAGTATTATCAATTCCATTTTATAAATAAGAAAACTAAGGCTCAGAGGAATCAAATGATTTTCTCATGGTCATACTAGTAGACTACATAGAGGTAGTATTTTAACATAGTCCCCCTGAATTCAAGACCAAAGCTCTTACCACTGTTCCAACCTTTCTTCTATAATTTTTACAAGTTCTTTATGTAAGTGTCATAATAAGGAGAAGAGATATTGCAGATAGTCCATTGAATTGCATTTTGCATTGCACAGGAATATAAAGAAAATACTGGAAAGAATTGAGGCAATGTTTCTCTTTTAATGGCAATAGCTTCAAAAATAGTCCATAAGACGGGAGCTGAGGCAAAAACATTTGCTACAATTTCCCACATCAGGTCTTTACTGTGATTCACGAAGGTATCTACTAGTTTATTCGAGGGTATGACCCCATTGGACAATTCCTGCAACCCATCTGAAAGCCCCTCTTCATTCCCATTACTTCCATTTTTACATGTCCCATAAGTATTTCCGAGATCATGTTAGTGTAAAACTCTTGTGTATGACCCTGGTGGGACTGAACTGACATAGGGATGAAAATTTTGATTCACTCCCTATCTGTACGTCCTGTTGCTTCTCTATTCATATTTCTTTTCCTTGACTCTCAGCTTCACCACACTTCATTATGGCCATTTACTCAACATAGCTCCTCCAATGATACCAGAGCCAAAGAACTGTCCAAGTTACCAACTAGGCAGAAATGAATCAAATGCTTACCATAATTAAGTAGCAGAACAAACACAACAGGAGACTGAATACTAAGCAAGACCCTTATTTTCCTAAGCAACCCTAGTTTTTATAGCCTGGATTCTTCAGAGGGATTTCCCTTCCCAAATGAGGCAGATGTTTACAGGCCTATTTTATTAGCAAGCAGACCCTATGATTGGACTTTGATAAAGGAAGAAAAGAAAAGATAAGAGTATAATTATGTTAGTATGTGGTTAAGAGGGAAGAAAGTTTGGAGTGGGTAGGTTAACTTTAATAAAATAAGGAATATAGAGCACTGAGCGAAAGTATTCAAACTTTTAATAGACTTTTTTATGAAAAGGGTATTTTTTGTGGTTTTTCACCCTTGCTTAGGTTTCCCCAATTACAAATATTTTTTTTTTCTTCAAAGCTGCAGTTACTAAGATTACAAACAACATGAAGCATCACAGCTGGTCCTGGCACATTTCCAGTATATAATCACCTGTCCTGGTACACTAATTCCCACCATGATTAAGCCCCATTATTTGCAGTGAGGTCCAACAGCTCTATTGTTAAAAATGTCACCCATTAATAGAACAGACATGAGCTTGTCTTAGTCCTAACTGGGCTTCCTTGCACATTTCCTATTGTCGGCTTGAGTTAAGCTATTGTATTATATATAAGATGAGTGATTTTTCCCTCCAGACTGGTGTTGTCAATAAAAAAGCTAAAAAAGGGGAATTATGCTATGTGATACCACAGATTAGTACGATATAAACAGGGAGACAGGCAAAGCTTTCCAGAAGACATTATAAAGAGAATTTAATAGGCTCCAGACTGAAGGAGACACAAAGTTATTTTGTTTTATTTTAAAATAAAATGCCAGACAATAAAGAAATAAACAATAAATAAATACAGAATAAAGATAAAGAAAAGCCGATAAAGAACTTTCTCTCCCCTCTGAGAAATACTTCCAGTGACTTATAAGGTGCCATTTAAAAATATATATGTAATATCTCTGTCTATATTATTCATTAGCAGTAATGATAGAAGTAACTGAAGGATTCTTGCTAGTCTCTCTCATCTATTGTCTCAAAACACTTTCTAAATTCTCCTTAAACTTGACACTTAGGTAGCAGATTAGAAAGCTAAGGATCGGCCTATCTATCTTATGGTAGATATTCAGATGAGCAATAAGAATAATTTTTGCAGGTAGCAGTGAACCCTGTTCAAAGTGAAAGAGCTTAATCATTATTTGGACTGAACATTTCACGTGGTTCTACAAAGCCCCATTGAGAAAAATTGGCACAGTCCTAGAGTACCCCGATGGAGACGCCAAAAAGGATAAGGAAAGCTTTGTGTTCACAGTTACGTTAAACTTTTCCCCTATATCTTATTCAAATTCATGCTTGGTTTGTTAACATCTTTCACCTGCTGGTGTTTGCATGTACAATTGAAACAGGATTCCTCCAGTCCTTAGAATGGTAGTCTCATTCTTCCTGTAATTAGCCTGCCTCTCCTTGCCTTGCTCTATTGTCAACCAACAGCTTGACCACACCAAGTGTTTTAAAGGAAGTGTGGAGGCAGTTACTTGGAAAGAAAATGCCTTTTCTCAGCTTCAGTTTTCCAACTGCAAAGATAATAATACCTCTAATAATTCTGATGTTCCCCAGACTGTTTCTGACACTCTCTCTGAAGATCACTGCTCAATTTTGACATTTGGCTGGTTACCCACTCTCCTTCCTGATTCTGAAAAGACTGTGATCTCCAACATGCAAAATGCCATATGGGCACTTCTTGAAGGTCTAACCAAGTTATACCTCCATAAAGCTTTCTGAATCTACCGGGTTTTGTAGAGTATCATGTACTGTAAGGGTCACTCAACAAGTGATGCTAACAATCCTGCCTTTTAAGTGAACTTAATGTCCTGTTGTTCTCAACTGATAGAGCAGAAAGAACCCTCCTTCAGTCTGGAAATTTTATTAATCCTACAAGCTTTGAACAGAAAAGTTAATGTGATTTTTTTGGAAAGGCTCTAAAGGAATGATATAAAATGTGTCAGAAGTTCACCTGGAGATTGGCACAATATAATTCTTCTAACACATCCTACTTTCTATTCAAAGGGAGTATTTAAATAAAAGGGTATCTGTGTTCCAGGCAGTGAGCCGATTCTGTCTCTGACTAGATTCTCCCTTTCTCTCCCCACCCAAGCTGGGATGTTGATGTTAATGAATAACAAGGGCGAGAATTGATAACTTTGATTACTTGTAGAAATCAGACAAATATGTAGATAGCAAAACAAATTGATGCCTACGGTGTGCCAAGCATCTAAAAATAACAGCAACAATTACTACTACAACAGCTTGTTAAAGTGTCTTAAACCCTGTCAAAAACAAGGCGGAATGTTATTTGTTCATAAGTTATTATTTCCAAGGCCACCTGTTATTGCTTTGGAATCTACCCGCCTGTGAAGTAGTTATTACTGTAGCTATGCAGCTGAATAAAAGCATTCCTCACTTTGCATAGTAGGTACATTCCTGGAAAGTTTTATTGCAAATCCAATTTTTGCCAATTGAATTATATTTTAAATTTCCTGGGAGACTGCAATTTGAAAGAACTCTGGGGAATCCTTTTGTGTAAAGCTAGTACTCATACAGTAATCTCAATAATCTCTACTTCATTTCTTCAGTAAACTGGAGTTTTTATTTATTAGATTTTCTTAGAGCTAATCATGCCCATATTAAATAATATATCACTGAGATGCATAGACATTTTCATGTGAATAGGATACAAAAGTTATATGAAAAGTTGTTGTTCAGTTGTTTTTTTTTTCAGTTGTCTAAGTCTTCTTGACCTCATTTGGGGTTTTCTTGGCAAAGATCCTGCAGTGGTGTGCCATTTCCTTCTTCAGTTCATTTTACACATGAGGAACTGAGGCAAACAGAGTTAAGTGACTTGCCCAGGATCACATAGCTAATAAGTATCTGAGGTTGGATTTGAACTCAGGTTCTCCTGACTCCAAATATGAAAGGCTACATGAATATTATACAAGAGACAATACTTTCTTATAGACTGACTCACCATTTTACTGATTCATCTATTCCCCATGCCAAGTTGCTCTTCCCAGGAAAAGCAACTATCTGTGCCATTATGTAAAGGCCTGATATACCATGGTCCTTCCATCTATCCATTGCCCTTCAATTTATACATTATTTCCAAAAGTTAACCAGTTGTTTTTTTCCTAAAGATATCCTTTAGTGGATTTCTATTGTTCTTTCCTACTCTAGACATTAGCCATTCAAGTTTCAACCAAAGCATTTCTATTGTTTATCACATACACAAGGAATTGCAAAGTCAGAGTGGTCCTTACAGGACATCTAGTCTATTCCATACCTCACAGAATATCTCTCTCTGTCTCTCTCTCTGTCTCTCCGTCTCTCTCTCTCTCTCTCTCTCTCTCTCTCTCTCTCTCTCTTTCTCTCTCTCTCTCTCTCTCTCTCTCCCCCCCCCTTTCTTTTTCTGTCACATTTGCATACATACAAACTCATATACATAAACTAAACATTCTCGTGAGGACAAGACTGGAAATTCCTTTGCCTCTTCTCTTTCATTTCCTGTATCTACAGGCATTCCTCATTTTATTGCACTTCTCTTAGTTGCACTTAGAAAATATAATGTTTTTGTTTTTACAAATTGAAGGTTTGTGGCAACCCTGCATTAAGCAAATGTATCAGCATCATTTTTCCAACAGCATGTGCTCAAATACTGTCTCTTTGTCACATTTTGGTAATTCTTGCAATATTTCAAAATTTTCCATTATATTCATTATGGTGATCTCTGATGTTATTGTGGCAATTGTTTTGAGGTACCACAAACCAGAGCCCATATAAGACAGCAAACTTAGTTGACAAATGTTTTATGTGTTCTGACTGTTCCACAGACCAGCTGTGTCTCTCCTTGGGCCTTCTTATTCCCTGAAACAGGACAATATTGAAACTAGGTCAATTAATAACTCTACGATGCCCATTAAGTGTTCAAGTGAAACCCATGCCCATGCCACAAACTTCATTGGCATCTTTTTTTAATAAACTGCCACAGCCTCCCCAGCCTTCAGCAACCATGATCCTGATCAGTCAGCAGCCATCAATATCAAGGCAAGACCCTCTACCAGCAAAAAGATTACAGCTCACTGAAGGCTCAGGTAAGGGTTGGTATCTTTTATCAATAAAGTCTTTTTAATTAAGTTATATACATATTGTTTTATAGACATAATACTATTACACATTTAGTAGACTATAGTATAGCATAAACATAAATTTTATAGGCACTGGGAAACCAAAAATATTTGTGCAACTTTCTGTATTGTGATATCACTTTATTGTGGTGGTCTGGAACAGAACCTTTAATATCTCCAAGGTATGTCTTTATCTAGGCTCATCAGATTCTGTCAGTTCTCCCTTCAGAATGTCTCACCCTTTCAACTACATTTCCATCTCCTTCATGCTAATACATGTGCTCCTAACCTTCTGCTCTTATTACTGCAAAAACCTCCTAGCAGTTTTCCCTATCAGCCTAATTCCAGTCTCTTTGATGCTCCAATCTAGTACATCACTGCTGTATTTTTTTCCCCCTAAAGCGTCCATTTCAGCATGTTGTTTCCCTGCTCAAAACCCTCCTCCTCAAATACAAATTTCTAAGACTGATTTTGAAGGGACCCTACCCAAATTAATTTCCCAAAACTTACTCACATATATCTTCTATTCCATTCAAGGAGGTTCCTTTCTTCTCTCCCTCCCAATATACCAAATTCATTCCCATCTTTGAATCTTCACTCTTAAGGAAGATACATCCCTAATTTGTGTAGCCAAACCCTAATGATCAAAGTCAAGATTTTCCATGAAGCCTGCCTAGGCCACTTTAAATCCACACTAACTTCTCTCTTTTCTGAATTCTTATTGTACTTTGATGGAGTCCATTCCGTAATAATTAGTACTTAACTGATATTTTAGTATAATTTTCTAATTGTACTATGTATGTTAATTTTATCTTCCCATTGAGATTATTTGTTCCTCAAAGGCAAGGATTCTGTGTTACACATACTTTGAATCCCCTTTAGGTGTCTAGCATAGGTCTAGATGGCAATATGTGCTTAATAATTCTTTATTGCTTATTAAAACTCCATTTGTAATAAAGTCTTTGGATTAGTATCATGGGCACCTGACTTTTTAGCCAAATCAAGATACTGGCTTTTTTTTTCCTTTGCTGTCTTGATTTCCGCACAACAGCTGAATTTACCCAGTTCCAATTGTCGATTCCAAATTTACAATTAATGTCATATTACTCCTGGAAAGACATTCCCAAAAAGCAGCCTTTCAGAGTCTAAAGGGGTTCTCGTTGATTTACTAACATTCACTAAAACATAAAATGACCATTAGTTCCTTTTGGGGTTCTCTTTACATGACAGAAAGATTCATGTCTGTTCAAATGTCTAAAATTTCATCAAAAGATACAAAAGAGAAATACTATTTGCTCATCTTAAAAAAAATCATGTTTTTGGGCTGATAGTTTTGTGACCATCATATGGTGGTTATTAGGAACTGGTCAACTGTAATTATGACTTTTTTTTTTAATATGTTCATTCTACACAAATTCTAAAATTTCTCTTTCTCTGTAATTTCATTGGCATAGAGAATTCCTAAGGAAGAAATCTTCTCAACCAGTTCAGATCAGTACCACCCCTGCAACTCATAGACTCAGTGAATTTTCTGGCATACTAAGTGGTTGAGGGGTTTGCTTAGCATCAGAAATCCAGTACATATTGGAAGCCCAACTTGAACAATTCAGATCAGAGGTTTCCAAATTTGTTTAACCTTTCAGAAAAAAAGAGAATTACTTAGTATCACCTTGGAAATCTTTAGCCCTTTAATTTTTTTTTAAATTTGCATCATTTCAAAAAATATAATTTTTTATATGATGCATCTTAAATTTAATAATTTATTGTAAATTTGTGGGGTTTTCTTGCATTGAAGTTTTGATGATACCCTATTGTGTGACATAAACACATAGTATTGTGTTGCAAATAAGTCATTACACACACTTATTCCTGCTGATGCAGGTTGGACTGCCCTACAATGGGAGACAAGTTCACCTGCCAACACTTGCTTATTAAGTCCTCTCTGTGGACTTGACCACTGATGGGTTATAACATGCATTTTGTGTGTTTATTTGGAAAATAATGTAATCACTACTATTTTAAGTCTTACACAGCAGATGAAACATGTATGAAGAGTTTTTCAAAAACATTTTTTATATTCTCTTTTTTCCTTATGCTTTCACCACCCCCTTATTTTTATTCAGCACCCCCTACCCTTTCCAGCCAATGCCACTACCATCCCCCTTGATCATTCTAGCGACTCCCCTCAGGAGGCAATATCACCCTCTTTGGGAACCTCTGATTCAGATCATTCTGACTCAGAGGCTTTCTCTCCATCTACCATGACAGGCTATCTCTTTCCTATATTCTCCTAAGATCCCTATATTTTAAAAACAATTACACAGAAGTGGTCAGCAATATTTTTAAACTTTCTGTTCTCTCTACCCTAGGGAGGAATGTTTTCAGGAGAAAGCTCCTACTGTCACTGTCACATAGCAGTTTAAGATTTTAAGAAGGAGACAGAGAGAGAAAAAAAATTGTAACTCAACATCTTGCGGAAATGAAAGTTGAAAACTAAAAACAAATAAATAAATAAATTTTTAAAAACATTTTTTAAGAAGGGCTTTTGGTTTCCAACCCTGGATGACTCTGCTCACTAATGCAAGGTTGTAATGATACTGGGATTTGAAGATCTTCCATGCCCCTTGAACTTGCTGATGTAGCAGGAAGGGGTGGAACAAGAGAACACCAGAACCAAGCTAGTCTCCATGAGGTGCTGACTGGAAGCAGCAGCATGGGCAGTGGCTGTGGTAGCAGCACGAACTCCTTTTCCTTTGAGCCGGCCATAATCTCTGCTAAGGACTCCTGCTGAGGACTGCCAGGGACAAAAACTGTGGCGGGGCCGGAGCTGCTGGGAGCAAGCTGCCTGGACACTGAGCAGTTGTCGTGAGTGAGGAGAGGAGGATCTTTGCCTGAGGTAGCCTGTCCTGTTTTGAAGGCTTGAGAATGTGGGTGTTTACTACTTTAACTACATGTGCCAACTTCATAACTACTGTGTTGGCTTTGACTTTCTGGTTTTGGGACTCAGTTTTCTGGTATTTAAATAAATGTTCTAGCTATATTTCTTATGTAGAGAACCTGCTGCATTTTGTGATTAATAACCATATCAGCATACTTATAGTTACTGTAGGCATTGTGAATGTTGCATTGCTGATACACAGGTGATTTATGGAGACTTGTTTATATTACGTAGTAGCCACAACCGATTAAGTATAAAACAAGTTGGAAACCCAGGGAAAATGGCCCAGTAGTATTTATGTAATGGTTTAGCGGCTAACCTGAAACTTCTTACCACTGTCTTTCAGGTTTGCTTTGGTTTACATAAAAAGGATCAATACTTATCAGAAAATGTTTACTGCTAATTCATGCACCTATAAAAAATAACATAAATAGAACAAAGAAGAGGAAGGTTTTTTAGTATTTGAAGAGCTAAGCGAGCAGAACCAACAGAACATTGTATACAGTAACAGCAGTATTGTTTTATGAATGACTTTGAGCACAAGTTATTTTGACAATTATAAATACACAAATTAAAAATAAAAGATATATGAAGAAAGACACTATCTGTATCCATAGAAATAACTGATAAATATAAGTATGTATAGAATAATTTTACACACACACATATATACATATACACACACATATATATGTGTGTGTGTGTATGTATACCTATTTGTGTCACATAGTAGCCAACTATAAGGCACTGAGGAGTAGGGGGAGAAAAAAAGAAAAAACTGAAATTTACACGATGAATTCATTACATATTTAAAAGGAATAGCAAGTTGTACATACTAGATGTGCAATTTCATGTGCAATTATCTTTTTATTATATGGAAATGCTTGTTTTATTATATAAATTAAAAAGAAAAGTGTGTGTGGTTATCTTACTTAGTTGCTGAACTTTAACTTTGGCTGTCCTTCAGTTTGTTTTCACTTGTTAGCATCCAAGTCTTTAAATACCACATTAATGGTACTTTACTACCCACTAACTTATGAGTACCATCACAACTTGAATTCACTTCGTTTTATTCTTGCTTCTCAGAGAAGTCAGCCTTTCCTCAGTTCCCTTCTGGAGCTTCCACATCCCCTTCTCCATGGCAATTCACCCTTCCAAAACCTGAAGCAAGACCTGACCGAGTTGAGTTGCTTTTTATACTACAGGCACTTTCACTTTTCCCCAGCTACTTTTCCTTAACCCCATAGGCTGTCATTAGATGAATGTTAATCTGATGTTAAAAAAAATGCTTCATATTCTTTGTATTCACAAATAACATCAATTAACCTTTTGGCCTAAAAACACGTGAGATATCAACCTATTTCTTCAGATCTATAGAAATAAAATCTTAAAGGGATTTCTTTTGATCTTTTGGGTTTCATATTACTTTGATATTTTAAGAATCTATTATTTCATTAGCCTAAGTAGATCTACCATTGACACAGATCACAACCTTTCAAAATTTGTAAGCTGATAATGCCTAAAAAAAAATTATCCTTTGGTACTCAGACTTGGCAATAAGTTACTCATAACTTAGGTGAGCTGGTCTTAAGATGACTGTCCATTGATAGTTAAAAACTAGAAGTCTTGATAGGCTGATAAATGTGCCAGAGCTTATGTTGCATTGGGATAGCATTTGAAAATATAGGGTTGGAGAGAGGATTCTGGGAAGATGGCAGAGTAGGTCAGAAAATTCCAAACTCTCAAGATTTTTCCTCACAAAAGAGTTAAAATAGCACCTTAGGGCAAACAAAGTATGGATGGAAACAAATAAGAATAGGGACACAATCAGGTTCTTCCTGGGACAATTTGAGAAGATGGGAAGAAAAATCCCAGGACAAAGTCTGGTCCCTGTAAAGAATAAATACCTCCAAGCTGGGTTCCATTTTAATAACAAACCACAAGTTCAAGTCCGGAGTTGGTTTGAGAGGCTGCCTCAACCCTAGACAAAGAAACTTTTTACCCCCGAGGATAGTGAAGGGAGTGGGGCATCTGAGCCTGGAAAGATAGGGGGAAGCTCTGCTGACCAGGAACACCAGACCCAACTGGGCTGCCAAGAGTAGCAGGGGTGAGAAGGAGCTAGCACATAGCAGGTGAGTGGAGAAGCAGTGGGGCAGAAAGCCCCTGACTGTGGACACTTTATAGGAGGTTGGAGGTTTGGCTTTGGCTCTAGGCTAGAGGGGAGAGCTAAAGATCTGGGGCAAGGGCACCATTTTCCATACCCCAGGGCTAGAGGCGATTACAAAATTTAAGCTATTAAGACAAAAAAAAAAAACCACCATGCACAGGCAAAGGAGAATGAATCCAACCATAGAACCCTATTATGGGAATAGAGATGACCAGCGCTTATCTTCAGAGGAGGATACTGAAGTAAAGAAACCTGCAAAGAGTAATGTCAAATGGTTACTTGCCCAGAAAGAATTCATAGAGATCTTAAAAGAATTTTTAAAAATCAAATGACATAGATGGAGGAAAAACACACAAATAAAGAATACAAAAAAAACCAAGAAGGATATGAAAAGAAAGTCAACCAATTAGAAAAGGAGATCCAGAATCTTAAGGAAGAAAATCATACCTTGAAAATTAGAATTGGGCAAAGTGAAGCCAGTGAAATTGTAAGAGATCAAGAAATAATTAAACAAAATTTGAATAATGAAAAAATAGAAGAGAAATTAAACATAAGGAAAACAACAGATTTAGAGAATAGACCAAGAAGAGAAAATAGAAATATAATTGGACTAGCTGAAAGTTATGATCAAAAAAAAGAATCTTGATACAATAATAATAATATAAGAAATAATTAAATAACATTGACCTGAAGCATTAGAACAAGGGCGGAAAGTAGAAATGGAAAAAATCCATCGATCACCACTTAAAAGAGATTCTATGAGGAAAACCCATGGGAATATTATGGTCAAATTCAGAAACCCCCAGCTGAAGGATAAATTATTAAAAAGCATCAAGATTAAAACAATTTAAATATGATGGTGTCACAGTTAGAATTACACAAGACCTAGCAGCAGAGACATTAAAGAACAGCAAGTCTTGGAACACAACATATTAAAGAAGAAAAGACCTGGGGCTCCAGCCGAAAATATCATACCCTGCAAAGTTAAGTATCATCCTGAATTTTTTTTTAAATGGACATTTGATAATCTCTTTGACTTTCAAAACTTTGTTTTAAAAAATCCTCAACTTGATAGAAGATTTGACATGCAAGAACCAAGAGAAATATAAGGCACATACCAAAGACTGATTATAAGGAATGCATAAGGACAGACTGTTTACTTTTTTATATATGTAAAATGTATGTCTAAGATTATCAATAATTGGGTAACTTATAAGAAAGATTGGGGTAAACCTGAGTATGATATAAATTCAAAAAGTAAAACCATTTAGGAACAGCTAAAAATAGTAATTATTTTATACAAATGAGGTCCAAGAGGAAGAATTGATACAGAGGAATTAGATGGGGGAGGATGAGGACAGGTAGTTATGGTAACCTATTTCCATCAGGAATGGGTTTAAGAGAGAAAAATACATATATATTTAGAAGACTATAAAAGTCTTCTAAATTCAGATGAAATAAAATGGTAGGGGCATAGGGAGGGAGGAGAGGACAAGGGAGGTATCTAGAAGAGAGGTTGAGAGAATAGGTAAAAGGGGATAGAGAAGGGTGTTTAGATTTATGGGAATGAGAGGATAGGGGAAGGACCCTTGGAGGGGGGTAGGCAAGTCATAGGAGGGCAAGGTAGTGGGTAGAAGTAAAGTAGAGAAGGCAGGAAGGACAAGAAACAAGAGATATGAACAAACAAAAACAAAGATCAGGAGTAGAATATGTTTGGGAAACTATTTGTCCATATATGTATATATATATATATATA